>JALIZH010012893.1:2677500-3060000 GCA_030522465.1 Rhipicephalus appendiculatus
CCGCGACTTTCGGGTCAGCAGCCGAGCACCGTAGCCACTGTACCACCGAGGCGGACAATCCAAGAAGAAGAAAACGCAGTCCTGCGAATGCGTCATCGAGATTTGAACTTTGCGTGAGAACCCCCCTGACACAACCCCCATTTCTACGTAACGAATTTCGGAACATTTTCTCGAAAGATACATAAGCGTCAATGCATGTATCGCTCTCTATATACTTTTTGTGACATCTCGCACTATTACGGAGTCAGACACTATAGACCATTTGACATTGGCTAAGCCGACCGATTCGCTTAAGTTCGGAAGGTCAAGAGACGATCGCTCACGAAAGCGTCATCGTCTGTCGGACAGACGATGAAAGGTTTCCAGCGGGGGTATAAAATGATCAATTGGTCGTCGGGAAACGTCGAAAGACCGCTCCTTTTTCCTTGCCATCAGCGTTGACTTATTGAAACGGGAAACGAGGCGGCTCCATCAAAAGCCGCTTCCTGTACGACACAAGTGCATTTGGCGCGCCGGTCGAATCGACCCGCTATTTCCAAGTACGATCCACAGTGGGGAGGACACGCGGACAGCGCAGACTTCGCAATAACGCATCGGAGCATGCATTTGGCCATCAATATCGAGTGCGCAGAGAAAAAAGCACATATCAAAACGGACCTTTCGCAATCTTCTCTCATTGCATTACACGAAATTCGAATCCCTGAGTGCGCATCAGTAATGCTTCATGCGTTCTCGAGAAGCTTTGTGGTATCCTCTTCTGTGCATCAGTGGCCGTGGTGTATAGCGCTCCTGTGTGCACGGGGACCTGGGTTCGATTCCCGTACTCGGCAGCCGCGTATTGTTACGGGTACTTGTTTTCTGACCATAGTGACCGTTTTGCTAAAACTATGTGCATCTCGTTCAGTACAGGTCCCACCTAACTGAACGAGGTGCATCTCATTCAGTTCAGCCAGATTCTATTGGGAAACTTCATACATATCTTAGAACGTTCGGAGAAGATTGCGCGCACGGCGCGAGTAGCTGAGTTCAATGAGAAACTAATTGCGGCCACAAGCGATAACGCTGGAATCTTCGATTATGCATGTACAAAAGCCGACGGGCTTCGCTGACGATCGGATTATCCGACGATCGACGACTGTACTAGCTCCTACACTGTTAATCATGTTCCGGATAAAGTGCTAGCTATAGCCAGGAAACCAGACGAAAAAGGCGTAGTGTCCTGGCTATATCTCGCACTTTACGCAGTACATGATTAAGAGTGTATCGTTGTATAAAGGCGAGAGCCTTAGATGCCGCATCGAACGCGAAAACTGACCGTAGGTGTCAACGCGAGTGACGAAAAAAAAAAGAAGAATCTTCACGTGACGACGTTACCACATGACTTCATCATGACGTCACACATCACCAAAATTTCTCTCTTCGTCATTATGTCGCTATGACGTCACATAACGTGACTTCACATGATGACGTCATCACATA
This sequence comes from Rhipicephalus appendiculatus, assembly GCA_030522465.1. Lineage (NCBI taxonomy): Eukaryota > Metazoa > Arthropoda > Arachnida > Ixodida > Ixodidae > Rhipicephalus > Rhipicephalus appendiculatus. The sequence continues at coordinate 2,678,980 of JALIZH010012893.1, forward strand.
AGATCGTCGCATGGTAAAAGGTGGACCGATCACGGAGGCAGTGCATAACCAGATGAGGTACAGAAAGCTTGCAATGCCTCCGATCACGGAGGCTATGCAAAACCACGTTAGGTGCGGAAAGCTGTCGGAGGGACGGCGGCTTAAGATCAATACTTCGACTGAGAAGAAAAAGAAGACTGCTTTCGCCTTCGAGTCGTCTTACGCGAATGCATGAGGAGCGCCGTGAGGTTTCGCTATGGTTACTCGCCTGTACTTTCAGTGTTACTTGATTTTCTCGGCACAACTTTGCCCACCAAGGAGCTTCGTATTTGGTGCGAAGCACCTTAGGGGCTATGCGTGTCGGCGTCTCCTGTCGTCACGGTGTGTCATGTAGTCACGGTCCATCATGAACACGGGTATGCGCCACAATGGGTGAATACCACTACTCGCTACCAGTCCACTAAAAATGAAGAAGAAGCCGACAGTTAGCCCAACAAATAGCCGACGACGTTAGTGGGGATGAAACACGCTTCCTTACATACCGTAGAGAACTGAAACCGGGCATGTAGAGGGAAGAAGAAGAAGAAGAAGAAGAAGAAGAAGAAGAAGAAGAAGAAGAAGAAGAAGAAGAAGAAAACACGGCATGCTTCTCACCTCCCCAGGTTTCACGTTAGTGGAGCTGAAACACCCTTCCCTACAGGCTTCGCCCCCCCCCCCCCCCAAGCTTTTTTAACAGTCTGACTGCCAGCTTCTCCACCGTCACAATTATGTGACAATATCGATGCGGAATGAAATCCAAAAGCACGTCTGTATACTTGGATTCAGGTGCGTGTTAAAGAACCGTGGATGGTCTAAATTAATCCGGATCCACCAACCACGCTGAGCCTCATCAAATATATGTCCTCGTTTCGACGCGTAAGAAGCTTGCTTTTATTCTCAATTACGTGGCCCACACATACCGGGCTTGCTTTATTTTTGCTCGCTTATTTTAGTCTAAGTAAACCGAATGCGTGCCATATCCTCCGGTCGCAAATACATAACGTAGCATAATTCTACTGTTTGAGCTCCTCGCAAGGGTTCGCGCGCAGGAGCAAACTGAAGCTGATAATTCACAAAACAGATATTTTTGCAGATTCACATTCTTACTGCTGTCTCGAGCACATGCATTCCAAATTGCGAATTTGATATGGTCACGTCGAAAGCATGCGCAAGACCTCAAATGGTCTGAGGAAATTTATTTGGTTCCTCAGAGCATTCAATTGGTTCAAATGATCCTGACTACAATAACATGCTGTCCGTCTACATACTTGCAAAGAAATGTGCTTGAGCGACTTAAGTCAAACTTTTGTCACCCGCGGTGGAGCAGTGGTTACGGTGCTCGGCTGCTGAACCGCAGGTCCGCGGGATCGAATCCCGGCCGCGGCGGCCGCATTTTCGATGGAGGCGATATGATAGAGGCCCGTGTACTGTGTGATGTCAGCACACCGGGTGGTCTAAATTTCCGGAGCTCTCCCGCCACTACGGCGTCCCTCATGATCATATCGTGGTTTTGGGACGTAAAACCCGAACAATGATTATTATTATCAAACTAAGCTAATATATACGGCTTCGAACGTTTATGGGCATAGAATCACTATGCATTAGCTATCGAGATGTGTCGCTTCTGCGCATTTGCGACGCATTCAAATAATCTAACTTTCACTCGTTCGTTGCGTTTATTTCTCTTTTTTGTTTGTTTGTTTTTTTCTTTTCTTTTTTTCTTTTTTGCGGTGGAGCGTTTGACGGTATTGTGCTCGCCTGAGTACTGACGTCGCAGCGACCGGCAACTTGTTGCTTTCGTAAAACCCGCGCCGGGCTGTCGTTCGAAAAGGCGGTATAGTTCACGGTTTCGTACTCAGGTGGCGCAGCAGGTCTGCATGCGCTCTGAACGGTCTTCAGCTGTACTTCAGCGAAACAAGAGGAGATTCAGTCGGATGCGCAACAGCCATGGGCGTCGGGGGGGTGCAAAAGGGGCACTTGCCCCCCTCAAGCCTCATCAGCACTTGCCCTCACCCAAGCTACACCATTGCTCTCCCCCTGCCCCAGCCGCCATGCAACACTGGTTTGCACCCCCCCAAGAGAAAATCCTGCCGACGACCATGGCAACAGCAATAGTTAAATCCAGAGACTCCTCAAAAGTGATTAAATGACATCACTTTATTGATTTTCTAAAATTTATTAAATGTAACTAGATTACATTGCAAATTGCACCAGGCCGAAAGTAACGAGATTACACTGCTATTAGTTTTGAAACGAATGAAATTACTTTGAAATTACATTAAAAAAGTTCGGCACCACGCTTATTTGTGGGCTTAGCATTTAAACCGTTGCGGCGACAACTTGTCGCTGTTATGATCATAGGCATGCGCACAGTGGGGGGGGGGGGGAGGGGCAAGGGGGCGGCCGCCTCCCCTAGTCATCTGAGAGGGGGGGGGGGGCGAAGTCTGCCCCATATATTGACTTTAGGGAGGGGGGGCCGCTGCCAAGAACCTTCGCCCCCACCCTGCGCACGCCTGTGGTTATGTTGAGGTGTCTCTCCAACCTGTCGCGAAGTGTGCCTGGCCTTACTTGACTAAAATGTAGTCGGGCGGGGGGGGGGGGGGGACCTACGACCACAGAACCTATGGCCGACCTGTCTAAAAATAAGAAAAAGGCATGGTAGTCACGGTTACGCGTTTCAAACTTCTGCATTCTGTTGCTGAGCTCTCCGACGGTCAGCAAAGCGCGGAGCTGTTGTCGAACCCTCTTGGCTGGAATTTCGAGGGCTGCCGTGGCCTTCCAGCAATGACGTTATTCAAGGCTTCGAGTTGGAATGCTATGTGGCTCTTGTGTGGGCCTGCATCGTTCCAACGCATGCGGTTTCGCACTCCGATTAACATGTCCTTGTTATTTTTTAATTTACTTTTTTCAGTAATCTTTTTCATGCCATCTGGATAGCGGACACGCTATAATTTGATGAAAAGTAATCGGGAAAGTAATGAGTAATTTTCTTGAAATGACTCGTTTGGGGCAGTTCATTACATTAGTACAGTACCAACCCACAAAAGTGATTTATGTACAGTAATTCCATTACTGTAATTTCATTACTGCCAGGTTTGTTTCATTCGTTCATCTTACGCTGACCGGTCCCTTATTTTCAGACATCGCGCATACATTCTCTACGGCTAGAATTAGGAATTTGATGGAGTATAGTAGCAGATATACGCATGAGTCTGTTCTCTACAGAGCCATTCAAAACCTGCATGAAGGGCCATCTTCAACCAAGATAGGTGAAGATCTTTATTGTCCATTTTCTTGGCTCTACCTACCATGCACTTTAGCCACGTCACGGATTTCAAACCGTGTTTTTCGTATTGTGGCGACATCGGCACAACGAAATTTTTAGTAATTTGCTATGCTATATCTATGTCCCGCTCAGAGGACAATGTACAGCCGCCCATTTTTTAAACCTGAACACGCGAGCATCGACCGCCGAGTCTGTAAGCGCCTGTTCCGGGAGCCCTGGTGTTCGGTTCCTGGAACAGCCTAGCAGAAGACAGCTGGACAGGACTGTTCATCGCAGGAATGCACGTATTCCCGTTCATTTCGCTGCTGTGCTCCGTTAAACGCCGCTTATCGATTGGGCGTTCGACGCTCGCGCGTTCAGGTTTAAAAAAAAAAAAAATGGGCGGCTGTACTTCAGTTTAACTGACTAAGAACTACGTAGCACCTATCAGACGACGTCAAAACCTATGACGTCATGGCGTTTGGTGTGGGAATTTGAAGGTGGCGTCGCCAACCTTATTTTTTGTTTTTAATCACGTTTTCTCGCTTACCAAGCGTCTTCTCGCGGCGTACGTGGTAATTTTGGATTTCTGAAATAGTAATTTACTAATGTGGGAAAAATCGGTTGTCTCTTTAGTGTTCCTTTACCGCAGGGGTCTCAAACTCGCATCAGCTACCGGGCCACAGTCACGAAATTTAGTCCCACAAAGGGCCGGGACAGAGAAAAAGGGAGAGGGAGAAGCAGGGGGGGGGGGGGGTGAACAAAATGTCAGCTGACGTTGCAATTTCACAGACCTTCCCCATATAGCTAACATATTGGCTCATTTCTCATATATAAGTCAGGAGGACAGAATCACATATCGCTCGTCACAATGACTAAAATATGAACGCCGATCCTATAGTATACACTTTTTGTTACATGGTTATGTTACTACACACGATGACCGCATGGGGTGCGTAACAACAACAACAACAAAAAAAAAACGTTGCTTAAGATCAGTCACCTCTCTGTAGCTTACCCGAACAAAGCGTTATTAATCCCGAAAATAATGCATGCACCAGTTATCAACGTCACAAAAGGTCGCAACTTCATGTATGTTTTTTATGAAAGTAAATAAACTGAAACTGAAACTATAGGACGAAGAGCGTCACGTTCGGACCGCGGGCCGCCTGTTTGAGACGCGTGCTTTAAAGGGTAAAGGACGACGAATAGCTTTAAAATTATTGTGCACGAAACAGGCACGTATGGGAACTCTTACGGCTGTGCACACAGGTTGCGCACCGGGGATCTCGGCCGCCTGACATGAAACACTGATTCTAAAGTACTGCGCGTGCAAACACGGACACGAAACAAAAGCGAAGACAGCGCATACCCCGTCTTGTGTCAGCCTTCGCACGCCCAAGTCTTTCAGAATGTATACACTTACCAACTAGCTCAGCTCTCTGTTATTTTACGAAGCACTGCGTTGATGTAGATTCGAAAGCTGGGCCAGTTGGTGACTGCTTTTAACCATATTGGAAACACATCGCAACCACGACGCGGACATAAAAAAAAGAAAAAAAAGATAAAAAACCACAGCGGTGTGGTTTGTCCCTTGTTTTTCTTTGTTCGCTTCCCGGTTGCGCTGCGTTTCAGTATGTTGAAGAACTGCGTTGACGTCTGTAGATTGCAAGAGCGTATAGGTCCGGGGCCTCCGAGTTGTGGTGTTGGAACTTGGAAGCAACGTGCCATGCCGCTGTTTTCGGAGGCGATGCATTGTCTCTATTTCTCGCTAGTTACCAAATCCGAAGTATGCATGTAAGAAGCGAAGTATGGGAACGCGGTGCTATACACAGAATGTCCGTCTAGGAGTCATACAATGTGTGTATGACTCCTGGTGTATGACTCCCCTGAATGAGGATGACCGCCGCCGTAGCTCAGTTGGTAGAGCATCGGACCCGTTATTCGAAGGTCGCAGGTTCGGTCCCTGCCGGCGGCAAGTCATCTTTCCCTGCACTTTTCTTTCTTCGCATTTACATTATAATTACTACTAATAACATCCCCCTATACTTTCCTTGGCATCATTGTCTGTTAGCTCTCATTAATATTGTGTCTAAAAAAGAAAGCGAGCCCTTAAATTTACACTTCTTTCCTTCATTTAGGAGTGAGGGCCACATACAAGCTGGATGGCCGACGTTTCCCCAGGTGCACGTACATGTCTGCGTCAAAGGCCGCATCATTTTTGATAGTTCTGAAAGGGTCATTCAGTGACGTCACGTCACGTGGTGTCGCTGTCGGTACTTGGCATCTGCAAAAGAAGAAGAAACTGGAGAGGGGTGTGGCTTTGCGATGGAGAAGACTGCGTCGACCATCCTTCAGCTTCGGGGCCGTATGCCTGTCTACTGTGCATGTGACCCGCCGCAGTGGTGTGGAGGCTATTGCGCTCGACTGCTGACCCGAAGGTCGCGGGGTCAGATCCCGGCCTCGGCGGTTGATCTTCGATGGAGCCCAAACGCTATATGCCCCTGTCTTTGATTTAGATGTACGTTGAAGCCCCCATGTGGTCGACATTTCCGGAGCCCTCCACTACCGCGTTCCTCAGAACCATATCGTGATTTTCCGACGTAAAACCTGAACACTTATTATTACTTTATTATTACTATGCCGTGTGTGCCAAAGTTGAAGTCCTGACTTGGGACTGGATCTGACTCTGGAGTACATAGCCATCTTTTCGCGCTAAAAAAAGTTAAGGAAAGACCACAAAAGTACCAGTGCGGCATATTCCCAATCACGGATTTATAGTTGATGGAAGAACGTGCGATAAAATCTGCAGAACACGGAATTAATAGTTTGATGCCACCCCACCCCCCTCACTTTCTCGGACACAGCAAGATGTACAGGAATACGCAAATGAACGTGCAAATAAAAATAACAAACATAAAAAGATGCAGGTGCTCTGATCGAGGATCATTGCGGAAATATAACCATTAGTGTCCGCATTGCACAATGAACAACTACAATACTGAAGAGTAAAGCGTCGCTTAGCATTGGCGTTTCTCCGTACGTCCGTGTATCATGACCTCCATTTACTATGTTCACGTCACGATACATTATTACAGAAAATTACACAAGAAAGCCGCAAGATCAGATGCAACATTTCGTTGTAAAACACCACGTCACATACGGTAAGCGTTACTCTGAATATTTTCCAAGTATTGCGTCTCCGCGGGCCTCTCCTTGGAACGGTGTTTCGGGTCACAAAGAATTTGAGAAGGCCACAGCATGCTGCCTTGTCTGAACGAATCTGCAACACCGACCGCGACAGTATATACATACACCTGCCCGTGGGATTGCCGATTCGATTCGATCGCAGACACGAATATAAGCCCTGCACACCAGCACACAAACACCCCTCAAAACTCGACCGCGCACCCAGCTGCATACATACACAGCCTACAGGGCGACATTTCGATCATGTACACACACACACAAACTGCACCGCAGGTCCTCGAGAGATGGATAATGGCCCCATCTACGGCTCCGCAAGCAAATGGTGCCGACGTCTTCCAGAGGTCGGCTTCTGCCTCGCCCTGTCGCATCTCGTTCTGTTATACCGCATGGAGCACACGGACAGCTAACGATCGACCATGGAGAGGACCTTTCTCCTCGTGTTTGTCCAACCGCGGCGGCTTCACACGTCCGTGCGGGTCGACATTCATCCGGGTTATCAGATCCCCGAGCCGCTTTAAAATATTGGGTCCGATAAGGGGAGGAAACCTAGCGAGGGGGGCGCCCCGATCGTCGACGGGGGACAGGCATGCAGGCACCGAGCGAGGCGGTCATCGCGTCTCCAATGGAGAAAGAGATCTTGACGTACGAAGGAAGCGCCGCTGTCGGGGAAAAAAAACTTCTCATGAAGCGTCTCTTTCCGTTTCGCGACTTTTGCTCCTGCATGCTTCATGCGACTCGTGAGGGGCCGCAGCTTCGGCAAAGTGAGGTGTTTTTACGACTGCTCGGGACCGACAAGTGCGGCCATGATTCATCAGCGCGACGTGACTTGCCTGCCGGTTGACTCGCGCCTTCGAGGGGGACGTGGCATGCGAGTCGCGCAAGCACCGCGCGAAGACTGTCGATGACTGTCGAGTTAAGGCCAGACGTGTCACCACGGCGCCACTACATATATTCTTCGTCGTTCGCTCGGAGCCGCATTGCGTGCGTGCCTCCATAAAAAGCGAATTGTGTATACACGTATATATATATGCAGTCAGGCTGAGGGTATACTGCTGCAAGTGCTGCTTGGGATACCGATCTGCGCAGTTGCACACGGAACGACGTAGAGGTCGTGTATTTGTTTGGGCGGTGCTTCGACGATGCAACGACCAGGTGCCGGTTCCTTCTTTCGGTTATAGACGCGGTATCGTTAGTCGAATCAGGCTCTGTACGGCATTCTATACGCCGCGAAGTTCTCCTGACACCAGTATGTTATATATAGACCAGATTCCTTTATTCCCGCACCCGCGTTTAGGGCAAGCACGCATATAGTATAATCCTGACCTGCAAGTTATTAACTGTCGGCGCGGCAAGCAGGGACTGCGGGTTTGGTTATGTCACAGCTAATGGACAAGCGAAGGCTTGCGGTAAGCATGCGATAAAAGCAGGGTGGATCACGTTACTTAAATTCCGCCAGACCCGCTACAACCATTCCCAAAGATGGCTGCCCCATGAAGCTACTGTTTACGGTTTTTAACGGCCTAAAGTTACTCGGGCTGGAAATATACGCCGTATAGAGGATGAGTGTGGGTAATTTCAACTAACGGGGATTCTTCAAACGTGCACTGACATACCACAGTGCACGGCCTCTATCGTTTCGCCTCCAGCGAAGATGCGACCGCCCCACCCAGAATCGGAACTACTGCTTTCGGGTCAGCACCCGAGCAACCACTGCAGGGATCCCGCAGCGGCTGCGTCCTGCATGCGATAAAAAATACTGGTCTGTGTGTTTGCGGAGGAAATGAAACGACATTCCAAACGCCAGGGGACGCGTGAATGCTGTTACGTTTATACTTGCTGTCTATGCTACCTTTAGGTAGCAGATGTGCGCGTCTGTTTTCCAAACGTCGCTAGCAACCGTGCATTGCGGAGAAGCTGATGCGAAGGCCAATTATTGTACTCCCCGCCGCCGCTGCAGCGAACTGCATTGACACGTCACTGCCGAGGCTGTGACGTGAACCATTCTACTCCCGTGTTACAGCCCAGAGAGGAGGTGTTTCTTCTTTCCTGTGAAAAAGGTCTATAGCCAGTAAAGTTCATCAATAAAGTTATTCATACCATATACCATAGTAAAGTTCATCGCCGGTCGGTGACACGCCAAGCCCGTCGATAGCGACACGCTTAAGCATGTCGCCTGCAAAAAAAAACAAGGATCAAATCTTCCCAAAGGGAACCCTGATGGGATGCGAAGCAACAGCGTTGCGCACGGGTGGCGTCACGGGTTGAACGGCGCTAACGCGGCAGGTGTTGCGGGCGAACGGACGAGGCGGCAGCTGCGGGCGCTGCGGCGAGCGCGCGGCAGGCGAGGGAGAGAGTGACGTCAGCGCGCACTGCGAGGGGAGCGTGACGTCAACGCAGCTGCGGCGTGACCTACTTGGCACCGCTCCAACACCTGCGGCGAGGGGAGCGCTTGCGGCGCGTTCGTACGGACTTACGGAGGGACAGCGTTACACAGGCTAGTCAAATAGCTGCTTCGCATCTAATAGAGTGCGGCTTCGCCGCATAGATGTGGTTGCTAGCCGGACCTACACGCAACTCTGCTACCTAAAGCAGACTAGAGTTATCCAAAGCGTTCGCCGCGGTGGAGAAGTGGTTATGGTGCTCGGCTGCTGACCCGAAGGTCGCGGGTTCGATCCCGGGCGCGGCGGTCGCTTTTCGATGGAGGCGAAATGGTAGAGGCCCGTGTACTGTGCGATGTCAGTGCACGTTAAAGAACACCAGATGGTCAAAATTTCCGGAGTCCTCCACTACGGCGTCCCACATAATCATTTCGTGGTTTTGGGACGTAAAACCCCGGATATCATTATTATTAGTTACCGAAAGCAACTAGAGCGCTACCTAAAGCAACTATTGTTATTGTATATGCTACCTAAAGGTAGCATATACAGCAACTCTAGTTACGTTTCGCGCCCAGCTTTGTTTAGTCAAAAAGCCTAAGCCAAAAGCTCAAACATGCCGTCATCAAGCTCGACCGTGCGCTCAACTTATGGCAATGGGCGTATGCGCCGCTTTTGCGTGCACTCGTGAATTGCGATAAGCGATCGCAGGCGTCCCCGCAAGCTAGATTATGAATTTGACTTCCTCCGCTCGCCAAAATCAGGAACTAATAACTTCTGCAATACGAGATAAGAAGGCGCCACGCATAAGCAGCATAAGCGCCGTGTGTGTCGCTTTTTTTGGTGTCGTCGGCTCGCCCTGTGTTCCGATCACTGTGACACAGAACTAGAGTGTACTAGAACACTGTTCTAGTACACTCTAACAGAACCAAGCAGCCGACCTATCAAGCCTTAACTGGCCTCAACGTGGTCTGCGGTGCTGTCTGCTGAGGAAAGATTCGGCGCATGGATGCAAGGGTGTCAATTGGTGAGCCTTTGCTGCGTTACTGACTTTTTTTCACTAATGAGCTCAGATTACATATATTACTCGGACAACATGTAGCGGTGATACTGACTCTATAGCTGGGGACTCAGGTCATTCGTGTTATCAACCGCTAAGTTACCGAAGTGCTTCAATGGTTCCGTTGCTAGCACGGCGTATAGTCTGGAAGGATAATGAAAGCTTGTGATGTATTGCTTTCGTGTGACCGTGAACTTGGCTGTCCTTCCATTCACACGATGTCAGGTGCCTCGATGCACCAACATCTGGCGTTCAAACGGCATGCCTGCACGTGTTTTCGCAACATTGGTAGTATATTGTTGCTTGAAAGCCTCGTGATATGGCATGTTCAGGTGCTCACGGACTGAAACGCCACAATTTAAGGTAATGCACGTATACTTTCGTTTCCGCCGTTTTCAGTTGATGCAGTCAGTTCAATTTCGACTCGATAGCTTACATCAGAACCAACATTACCTCTTAGCGGCCAGTATTCGTAGCGACATGACTCGGTTACCCCCCAGTTGCTGCTCATGACAGTCGTTATACAAGAAGAAAAAAAATGTATGTCGCGTTTCACTCCGTGAGCCCTGTGCAGGTAGATTGCACGTGTCGTCGTGAAAGTATTTTCTCACTGAGGTATGGCTGTGGACCTCTATGTTTGGCTATCTACAGCAGCCAAACATGGCGGCCTCAGTGACGTCAGTATAGACGCGATATATCATCGCGCGTGCATCGGCCTGTAAACTAGCGAGCCTATACCGTACCACGAAATACTATTCCGAAAGAGCGCTCGCCATTTCGAAATACGTCAAGGCGCCCAAACGTGTGGCGAGGAAGCATGACGACAAGGAGCAAGCGGAACAGTCATAGGCGTGCGCAGGCTTCCCTTTCAGGGGGGGGGGGGGGGGGGACGGCTCGTCGCAGCGCCCCCCCCCCTCCCTATTAAGTCAATGCATGGGACAGACTTCGCGCCCCCCCCCTTCTTAGGTGACTAGAGGGGGGCGGCCGCCCCCTGCCCCCCCCTCGTGCGCACGCCTATGGGAACAGTATTCCCTACTCCGTGGTACGGTACAGGCACCCATATTTTACTCTCACGCCCGCGTTTATAGCAGGCATGCGCAATCTTGACCCGAGATATCGCCTCTCTTTGCGGCCAGCACAGGGGACCGCGGGTTTTGGTAATACGCCCACAGCCGATGGCGAGCGGAACACCGGCGGCAATTAATGCGATAAGGACACGACGGAACGCTATACCATGGTTCGTTCCACCTGGCCCGCAGCCCCAGGCAAAAGATATGACTTTCTTCTCACAGGTTGATAAAAATTCTGATCTGTGTATATACGCTTGACGTGGCACGGTTCTTTTTTCTTTTTTTAATGGATTATTGCCGATGTCGATTTGTCTATAGGGTACCAAACGCGTCTGCCACGTTTCTTGCTTACGCATGCTTCTCGAAGTGCTGGCATTCTAAGATGGCGACCACCATAATGTCAGTACAAACAGTCCTCAGATGTACTGACTCGCTTTTGAGCGCAAGTGCCATTCACGAGCCGTGGATTCGGGGCATTCGAGGGCCTTCCTCTGGTGTACAAGATCCAGAGTTGCGCGATCCTATACTGTAATTTGACGTCACGACACGGTACGAGCTTCTCGTGCTCGTGCTCGTAAATGGTGTCGTGTCCTTTCAATGGCTGCTCCGCTCCGAGGCTCCGTTGGCGACGCGCAAGCGGCCGTTCTGTGTGTTTTCGGTATCTGACGTCATCAGAACTATACCGACGTCATCAGAACTTAGTCGTATTTGTGCGTGAAGTCACCAGAATTAATATAATAGCCTGACTTCGCGCTAATGTCGATGTCGATAGGTGTGCCATGCGAAAATTGACTATAATAATGTCAAAATAAAATGTCTTATCAGCATTTACTCAGAGCTGTCTCTGTAAACAGGATATCTGTATGTCGGAGTAAACTCAGCTTGGAAAATTGTTGTCAGTACCCCTTCAAGCAAGAATACCTTGTGTGGCCTTTCCTGCCGCGGTATACACTCTGGCCTCAAAGTTCTGCATTTAAGTCACCTTGCTGCGGGCTTCTCCGATTGCAATCACCTTCGTACCTCCCTCTTTTATGTCGCTTGTCTACTTGCACGCAAGTCCTGCTCGAGGGAAGGAATTTAACCTGTCGATAGCGAATTCCGCGAGGGGCCATTCTTTGAAGCATGCCGCTGCTCGCGTGCGTAAATTATTTTATGGGCTTCGAATAACTCTTTACTGTCCCATTCCCCGTCACCACGCCGGCGTTTTAAACGTTTCCGAGCACTGCTCTTCATATCGTCTCGGCATTATACGATCCGATCCCTTACCGTCCTTTTACTTTCGTGTCCTTTTTGTTTGACTCTATACAAACGCCCATCTCAATACCTGGCTGCATAAATCACCGGCGCCGCATTCGTGAGCACGACAAGCTAGGACACCCCTGTAAGGTTTCGGACACCGCAGTTGCTCCAGGGGTTATCCCGAGTGCACTGTTGCCAGCTTGTCTTGCATCTGTCTCTCTATATACGTCTATCCGACATCGCTCGCTGCACGCTTGCGTTGGTCGCGGTGACCCATCCTTGGGGGGTCACTCGGCGATTTACGATGTGGACACGAGACGCCCAGCCACTATCAACGCTCGCTGCCTGCCAGGGCGCTTGAAACGCACACCGCCCCATTTTATTCTTTCAGCGGGGTATACACGCCAGCCTCGGCCTTTCTTTTGAGAGGGTCGCGCGCCCTATCGTGGCTGTAAAATATACCTGGTTCGTGGCCTGTGAGTGGCTGTAGGCTAGGTCCTCCATTTGTGTGTGTGTGTGTGTGTGTGTGTGTGTGTGTGTGTGTGTGTGTGTGTGTGTGTGTGTGTGTGTGTGTGTGTGTGTGTGTGTGTGTGTGTATGTGTGTGTGTGTGTGTGTGTGTGTGTGTGTGTGTGTGTGTGTGTGTGTGTGTGTGTGTGTGTACATGCGTGCGTGTTTCAGCTGCTTATGTGTGCAGTATACGAGGCACGCACGAGTGACAGTGGCGCGCCGATAAAGGTAAATGCATCGACAGGGAGCCAATGCCACGAGAAGCTATAGCTGGCAGCGAACTATAGCCCGAAGAGCCACCCCCCCCCCCTCCACCTGCCTTCCTTTCCTATACGCAGTATAGTGTACCTATACATATACATACAGGCGCGTGCCTAACCTCAACCTGAGTGTTTCCTGCCCGAGAGTGCATCGTCGAGAGTTGTTCGCCGTGTACAGTGGAATTTCCTCGACGTTGACAGACAGGGGGCGCAGTTTGTATAGTTGCGGACTCCGAAAATATATGTAGTGGCCCCTTCGCGGAGGACTGTTTCATTGCTCCGATGAAATACTGGCGTTTAGTCTCGTCTCCGTTCTCTCGTTTGTTTCCGTTACCTTCTTCTAGTCCTTCTGCGTGGTTGTTTATATTTTGATCCCTTGTTTCTTTGGTCGCGAACGTAACTGTATGTACCACTGTGAGGAAAAAACCACAGAAACGCTTGTCGTATGCGAATGTTGTGTAGTCTCGTGTGTAACGCAAGAGCGCCTTGTTCCCAACATCCGGCAGCCATAAAAGGCGTTCAGTTTTATGTCCCAAGTATTACGCAAGCGCCGGTGCATCTGCGTTCGGAACGATACATCCATTGAAAAGAAAGAGAGAGAAAGAGAATCAAAAGCATCGCGGGCTTCATGCATGTCCTTAGGCTGAAATTGGGCGTACGCGGTGTCATGACCAATAGGTTGAGTCGCATACCATCGTTCTCGATACCAGGTCTACGTATACATAGACTTGCAGCTATTCCCCTGACTCGTCAGGTCATCCCCCCTCTTTACAAAAACAAGAAAATAAAAATAAAAAAAAATAATGGCACGTGTTTTGTCGTTTCTTGGTAACTGGTCTGGGTGGTTAACTATCCAGACCAGTTGCAACTGGTTCGGATAGTTATATAGCTTCGGGGTCAAGCAGAAAAGTCAAGCATTCGCTATAATATATACAGCGGATTCTTCCCGACGTACTCGATCGTGAAGTAGACGAGAATAACTGCCCTGCGCCTTCGTATAGTCTACCCTGAAATGTTGTTTATGTCCTCCCTATGCACCGCTCAGAGAGCACACCGCACAGGCGCCAGCAAGCCCTTGCGGTCGGCATTACTTGACTTTCGAGCAAAGTTTCATGGTGCAGACTTACGGGAATGAACGTATGCGCAGAGGTAGTCGCTCGTTCGGTTCAGCGCCAGAAACACGACCTTTGATAGCCTGCAATAACCTGGCGCGTATGCCGGTCATCTTGAAACCCGTTGTAGAATATGCATATTACGCGTCGGATTCCGACGTTTTGAATTTTCGTTAGCAAACAGTTACGTGAAATATTCATGCCGAATGTAAAGGTTGATGCCTGCAGAACAGTGTGAAAGAGGTTTAATTTTGCTACACCTGCGGATATTTGCCGGGAAATTTTACTTTGTCATGACAGATAGCCGTGTCTTCAACCACGACGAAGAAAGAACCGGTCAAGATTTGGTTTCGAGTAGCGCGGAATGGCCCTATGTGCGCATGCGCAGGTTGAAATGTCAGCATTCCAGCCCAAGGCACCGCACTATCACTGCATTTTTATATCTCCGTTCATGAACTTGAATGGAGTTCTTGGTTTACAAGAGAAAACGGCCAGTTGTCCACGTATACAAATAAGGAAGTCCGCCGTTTTTGCAACCATGACATCTGAGATGTGTAAATAAAAATGACAATATTTTTTTCGCCTTAGTAACATAACGGTCAGTAATGAAAACCTGTTCCTCAACCACTTCTCCGAGTAATCATCGACTGACCACAGTATCGCAGTTTACTGCCTCACAAATCGATTGCCGCAGTAATTTTTCGAATCTGCGAAGAACGAGGGGAGTTGTGGGAATTTATCGCACACTTTAAGCGGCATGCTATCTTCTTTCGTGCCGACGAGCTAGGTGGAAGCTACATAGGGAGGAATGGCACGTGAAATAAAATTGAAGCACACTTTTCAAATTCCAAAGTGTGTTCGGCGAAAGCCTGTGGCCATTCGACTGACTATGCCATGGGAGCCATCCGACTAACTCGACTGCTGCAACGAGACGCCTGACGAAGGAGCGTTGCCGCGGGCGCCGCTTTGTTATCACGTGATTGCTGAGAGTGTGAGGGGGCACGGGCGGACGGTCGGACACCGCCGCTGTATTATCACGTGATTGCTGAAAGAGTGTCAGGGGGAGAGGCCACAGCTGGCACCGTTCCAGGGCACGGACGGACGGACGGTCGACGCCGCTAGTATGACCCATTAAAGGATTTTGCCTTAAAGACTTTGTCACGCACGCGTCATGACCTCGAACGCGAGTCCTGAAACACGGTCGCTCTCCCCAGGATCAATTCCAGAGCGCGCTAGCGTTGCAATCTATGTGATTTTAGCGGACTATGGAGCGCAGCCCCCGGCACGTGGCGGCGCCCCGCGGCAGGAAGCGGATCTGATCCAAACTCCGCTCTTGGTTTATGCCAGCTATCGACAAATAGCATCAATCTGTTGTGTGATCAAAGATCTGCTGTATGGACAGCCCTCCGAAGATAGTGAGTATGCGGGCTTCTGTATGAAAAGAGAGCGCTTGAGGAAGTGGCAACTTCGCGCTCCGCTTGTGAACTCTCCTTGCTGAGTAAAAATTTGGCTGAGCTGTTTGCAGCAGCTCCTTGTTTCCGCTTGTAAATGTTCTCTCACCAAGCACCATGGGTGGTTCAGGTACCCTTTAAAAACGATTATGGTTCTCATCTCTTGCGTTTGTGACTGCAGACCTAACTTCCTTCTACTATATATGCCGATACAGTATATGTTAGTACACCTTTGGCTCTCAGGATGATCAAGGCAGCCGTTGTAGCAGTTTCGCCGAAATTTATTGAATGGACTCCCTGTTGCGATGCAGTTGAATATCTTGACTTTCTTATAGAAAAGTATACCATCTGTACAGCTCGCAGCACAAGATCATTCGCCCCCACAGGCCGTCTTTTGCACATGTGCTGGAAGGATGTCGCCGATGTGATCCCCTGCAAAGGAAAAGGGGCGTACTTGAGGTGTCCTTCTGACAAGCAACAATAATCGTCATTTGGCATGCTTGCGTTTCCTTTCTTTAAAACTGTGCATTGGCTACTTTCCTATCAAGAATGCTATGCCGAATCCTGGTTTGAGTTAGTTGGTACTGGTTCATAACTGGGGGGTACTTTTGGCGCAAATCAAACGAGAGCCCGTCCTGTTCTCTTGTGTGTTTGTGTCCTCGTTTGATTTGCGCCAAAAGTACCCCCCAGTTATGAATGCTATGCCACGTGGATAGCGCGCACGCCGTTCTTGACCCGAAAGTGTGTTCCGGGCGCTCTGCGATAACGCAAGGAAATGGCATGTTACGCAGGATAGATGAGGATTATTGTTGTGTGTCGGAAAGATGCGCGTTTTTTTTTTAACACAAAAGTGTCTTATGCCGAGGTACACCAAGACTTCACCTGACGTCATTTCGTCACGGAAATGGCGCCACGGAAATGACGTCGGTAAAGTGCACACGATCAGATGACAAACAAAAGTTACATTGATACGGATGACATGGTAGTCGAACAAACGAGCTCTCGGTCCGCGACGAAAGGTGCTGGGCGCTCTACCCACTCCGCCACCGACATACATGTACGATGCTTCTCAAACGCGCCTTTTATCACTCATACCTCCTCCCTGTCACAGTGCTCTTGGTTGGCGGGGCGGTGTCGACGTCTTGCAGCGGTAGTCGTCGACGTCTTCCGTGCAGCAGTCGAGCACCATAATTGCTAGACCCACTGCGGGAGAGAAGATAAAGTCAACAGTTGGTGGCAGCGACGTATATATTGCACAGTCTTTTACAAAGAATGGTTAACCGCGACTGACTGAAATACGACATATGTTTTGCCGTCATCTGGCACTCGCTAGGATATATTTCACGTTGGGCTTTATTAGCCACACAACTAATGATGCAAAATTTCTAATATTCACTTTAGGGTCAAGTGCGTTTCGTTACGTTGTACAGGGCATTCGAAAAACGACCATTTCTTTGTGGCAACGTATACATGCTGAGTGGTGACCTTTTCCGGCGTTGAAAGCCCGCGAAATATGAAATAGAACCACGTAACTGCACTCATGCGCTACCATATGTATTACGGCGCTTTCAACCGTGCTTCGAACGGAATAACCGTCGCGGCGCGCATTTGGTTGTGTGTGTGTGTGCGTGCGTGTGTGTGTGTGTGTGTGCGTGCGTGTGTGTGTTTGCGTGCGGGTGTGCGTGCGTGTGCGTGCGGGTGTGCGTGCGTGTGCGTGCGCGCGAACATGTCCCTTTTTCCTGTGTCATCACCATCGGTGATTCCTAAAGAGCGGCATATTGCCTTGTCCAATGCTGTGCATCAGAGCCGTCTCTACATATGTGTCGATGCTGCCCCGGTCTTTTTCTTCGCCTAATTAGCGGCTCCTCTTCGTGCACCCGCCTCCCCTCGGGTCGCTGTCCATGCTTGCACTAATGAGCCGACGCGTAACAAGCAGCGTGGCCATGTGACACGCGTGCTATCCGCACTCTCACACAGCTGGCCTTTCGCTGGGAGGGAATCCTATACAGCATATACACAGGCCTCGCTCACGTTCCCCTGCTTTTTGAAACTCGCTAATGTACGCGTTATACCAGGCGAAGAGCACAAAGAACACGTTGTGCACATTTCGCGCTACTTCTTTCTCTCTGTGTTTTTTTAACGTGCATTTTCGTTTTTATTATGTTTTCCCTTCTTTTTTCTGCTTCTACTTTTTTAAATATCACCTTTGCGAGAAGAAGTAACGGAAATTTTGGCCTTCCTTTGAATCGCACATGGCCGAGCGCGTGTGCCGTTATCATTTGCATAATTTGTACATGCACCCGAAGCTATGTGCGTAGAGGCATGTAAGCGCGAGTGTTCATGCCACGGTCGCACGCAGCTTGGGTAGCGCTTCGTCCCTTTTTCTAAGGATGTGGGTTGTATGTATTCCGTTTTACACTTTTACACGCACTCACGCACGCGCACACACACGCACGCACACACATGCACGCACACACAAACACACAAAGATAAATAACAACAACAACAAAAGTGATGAATGTATTCTGAGAGTGTTCGTGAAACCTAATGGCAGGCGTGCTATTCAGAAAGTGGGCCGGCTTCTATGAGAGAGTATTTTCAAAAGAAAGACTAGTAATTTAGTCCAAGAGATTTCGTTCGCCAAAAGTCTTCTAGTGAAGAAAAAAAAAAGAAATAGACGGTAAACTTGCATACGGGCATCTCGCCTGACCTGCCACCACTAATTTGCTGCTCTCGGGATTATTCGTCAAGCGTCGCAGTTGAAAAGGTCTTTATAAATGCATGGCATAAATTTGAAGACTTATAAAAAGCAGGGCACTGCTATGCCGGCGCCGTCCCAACAGGAGAGGAAATATCGTCTTGAGAAATAATGGTGGAAGTAAATATTGCGGTTGTATATGTCTCATCTCACTACCTCTTTTTCTCAAAAAAATGAAAATGTCCCACTTATTCCAGTCTGAAGTTCGAAGGCAGATTAAGGAGCCTATAAGAACTCGAGAAAGGCTGCACAGCTACGCGAAATATATGTTTCTGTATTGTTCTGCTGAGCCTTTCAGACACCCTAAAGGGGCCCAGCAAAGGTTTTTCAGCATGATCAGAAAACGCTGCCGATCGCTAGTGGAATCTCCTGAGAACGCGAGCCAAACATTATATAGCGCAGCACGCGGCCTGGAATTTGCAATTAATCCGCAAAGTGACTAGCAGTCATTACCTCTTCGATCGGCAAATGATGCCATAAACACAGATGACTGCGTCGTAAACCCAAAGTCCACTGCCATTGACTGATTTGAGCATCGTGAGCTACATAGTTACCGCTGCCGCCGCAGAATGCCGCCACGTGCTCGCACGCGGTCGCGATCACATTGAAAGTAAGCCTCGCGTTTGAAGAAAAAAAAGTTAAGTGCTCAAGGTGAGGACAAGCGCTGACGAACGAACGCATATTCTTGCCCCCCTTGTCACCTCCTCCACCCCCCACCCCCCCTGCGTAGCTATTGGTGCGTTCGCTGGTTTGAAAGAAGAACGAAAGCGCTTGAAGCGTGCGACAAATTCCTGTAACTCCGCTCGTACTTGACGGATTCTAAAAACTTTCGCGGCGGTCGATTCGTGGGGCAATAAGCTCTTGCAATGAAGACCTTGGATGATTACTTGGGAAAGTGTTGCAGGACTCCTTTAACAGCCAACTGCAAATAGCCCAAATGTCGGGCCCTCTGAAGGGGTTCTTTAATGAGTAAGTTACAACTTCGTAACAACCAAAAGTGTCCGCTTCTCTACAAAGCTAGGCAGTAGTGTGGGAAAGCCTCCTTCTCGGAATGGTCTGGCTGCTCACGTTCAAGCCAGCAGAGAGCCCAGAACTCAACTACTATTCCAATATGGACGTATCACAATAGAAAGCATCGCTTTATAAACGGTGACCACAGGAGAAAGCGAAAATGCCGCAGGCTTCGCGAATGTCGCACAGAACAAAAAAAAAAAAAAAAAAAAGGAAAAATGGCAGGAAACCACTCCTCACATCTGCGCGACGTCAGAACAACGCCACGGCAAAGCCACCGTCGAACTTCCCGAAAGCCCCCTGCGCACAAAAGGACGCCGCCTCGCTCGAAATTCAACGCGACTAGGCGACATATTGGCGCCGCTTTTGACGCGAAAGGAGACAAAAAAAGAAAAAAAAAATAGATGGGAGGGGGGGGGATCGTCTCGGCTATATTCTGCCAACTGATGATGATGATGGCGACGCGCGGTACGACACTTTGCCCACTTTCCCCATCCCTCTGTCTAGTCACGTGATTATATAGCTCACTCCTTGCACGCAGCGCCGCTGCAGACGCTAGTTCCCTTCTTTGAAAGACGACGCGTATAAGTTTCGGAATCACTGCTGCTTCAGCGCGCCGCTTATGGGGATGTCTGTCGCCGCGTAAAAACAGTGTCGAAAGATAAAATGCATACGTAAAGGAACGAGGAGGGCCCATTTCACGCTCCTTTCCATATTTTCTCCCATCTTCAACGCTGAAGGCTGTTCCTTTTTGGTGGGTCGCTCCCGTATCTCCGTAACGCGTATTTCTTGTCGGGCTCTCGATCGCATTGTGAGAGCGTGTACGCGAGGGCGCGCACAATGTGCGGCTTTCTCTTTATATATATTTTTTTTGTTCTCTCTTGCACCCACGTACGTGCGTATTGAATTCGATAGAAAATATGAATGTCGGAGCACCTCCTTACTCTCCTGGTCGCGGGAGGATCAATAGCGAGCAAGAGGAAAGACGGTTTGACGCCGTTGAAAAAAAAAAAAAAAAAAAAAAAAAAAAAAAAAAAAAAAAAAAAAAAACGAACAAAATCGCTGAAAGGAAGTAAGCGCCGAGAGGAGCCGATGCTGGGAGCTCGGAAAAAGTGATAACAGTCGACGCAGATTCCCCGAAATGGGAGCGAAAGAAAAAGAAAGGCTCCACGGCTGAAGTTATAAAGGAGGTTAGGTATAATGAGAGGCGATTCTTTCTCTTTTCCTTTTTTGTTCTCTCTAGTTGTCTTTCCGTTGCTTTCTCGCTTTCGTTGATCACGCGTGGGTGCCGTGGAGATTGGTGGAGCGGGAAAATGCGGGAATGAATGGCGGGCCGCGTGCGCGCGTGGATGATTCACGGCTTTCAAGCATCGGTCTCTCGCTCTCTTTCTCTCGATCTTGCTCGCGCTCTTACGCACGTACGTGTACGCGGCGCGGTACGTTTTTTATGGATCGTGAGCGGCTGCGCGAGCAAACGCAATAAAAGAAAGAAGAGTAGGGGAACATAGGATATACGTCACAAAGAAAACCGCGAATACAGATATATACACGTCCGCGAAGAGAAAATGGGAGAACACGAAGATGGGGTGGTACGGTGAGTCGAAAGACGACGCGAATCAGTGCCCTCGCTGATCCCTCGGCAATAAGCTCGCATCGACTTCCACCCCATCCCTATTCCCCCCCCCACATTCACCCACCAATACCATATAGACTCAACGACAGCAGCAGCAGCAGAAGGCTGGCGGGTCTTTTATGCCGAACGCGCCTGCTGACACCGGAACGTCGCCTCTGAATCCAGGCGCGCCATCCGCTTCCTCTCCTCTCGTCTTCCCCCTTTCCCTCAACCATCGTGCTCATTATGATCCCTCTCCCGCACCTCTCATCTTTCTCCTTTTGTATATCTCTCTAGTTCTTGTTTTGCTGTTTTTGTCATCCCCGCTACGAACAGCGGGAGTACTGGGACAAGAGAGGTACACGAGAGGGCCCTCAGTCGCAGCGCCATTCGCTTGCAGCGCGAGCGAGCGTTCGTATCTTTTCCCCCGACGTTTATGTTTGCTTCGCCATCCCATCATCCTCCACAGAGCCCCGTAGTGTGTCGCAATCGAAAGGGAGAGAGAGAGTGGGGACCGGGAAAGGTGAACGGGAGAACTTCGCGACACTTCCCCAACCTCCCCGTCTTCCTCCCTGACGCCCGCATAACCGGCGCCGCAGCCGCCGCCGCCGGCGGCACCGTGGAAACCCGAGGAGGCCCAATCACCCGCGCGCGCCGGGATATTGAAGAGGCTCGAGCTCAGAGCGCTCGCTGCTCGTGGCGGAAAACGCTGCAGGCATCAAATCCGGCACGTCAGCCGTGCTTGAAAAAAGGGGAGTGGGCGGGCGATGCACCGCGCGACGCGATGGGGTGAGTAAAGAAAGGAAGAAAATAAAAAAAGGACAGCGGGGGAAATCGGGTCTGCCTGCCTCTCGTCGTCGTTGCGGAGCTTTCACGGAGGATGGTGGTGGCACGTCAGACTCCCTGCGCTTCCATTTCCCACCTCCCCTTAGTGTTTAATATACTTTTTTTTCTCTCTCTCAGAGCTCTTGTTCGCTCGACGCTATACGTACTATTGACCCGCGGCTGCCTCGGGTGGAAGACGAGGCGCGGATGGGGATGAGGAGGACGAAGTGGATATGTGACGGTCGTGTCGCTGCCGAACGAAAAAGAAAGGCGCGCTAGCTGAACAAATGAAAAAAAAACAAAACAAAAAAAGAAAAGCGAGGGAACAACAGCACGGACGAATCACACAGTAAGTGGAAGAGCGGCTTCGGGGAATACGTAAGAGACAAACAAAAAGCGCGCGCGGCTGCCGACGCTGCTGTGGCGGCGGATTTCTCGTCGCTTGTCACGATCGGTAGAGTGGTTGGCTCGCTGAGAAGGGTACGAAAAAAAATATATATATATATATGAGAGATAAAGGAACACTCGCGGGAGCTGGGCGAAGCACTAGAGCTGCACACTGAGTGCATGGCTGGCCGCGCTTCGTTCCCAACGCCAGACGCCTTTCTCCCCCACTTCATCTTTCCGTCTTTGGCACTGTACGCTCTCTCGGGCCGAAAAGCGCTGCCTTCCTTTCTGTCCCTATTTTCTTTTTCCCTTTTTTGTATTCGTCCCCGCCATGGGTACCCGGCTTCCCCACCCCTATTCATTCTAGGAAAGATCCCTCGTTGCTTCCCCCCCCCCCCTTTTTTTCCCCAGCTCCCTACAAGCGACCGTACTGTGCGGGTCGACGCAGCGTGACGTGATACGAGCAGACGGCAAGCGACGAATAGTGCATGGGTGAACCCACGCCTGAGCGCAGCACTTCCACCATTGGACAAGAGGGCGACATCGCCGCCGACTCGTCTACGTGCTAGCTTGGCAAATTTTTCGAGGCTCATACGAGAGCACAAGGGGGGAGGGGTGGCTGCAGGGTTGGGAAGCTGTTGGAAGTTCGTTGCCGTGTGTGCCTCGAATGGATGCGCGGCGCCTTTTTTCCCTTCGCATTGAATAGGAGCCGCCGCCGGCGCCGCCACTGCTGCGGCCGACCCATGTGCTGTTCGCACAAAAGGCGGCCCCGGCGGGAAAGATGTAAGCACGCGCGCGTTGGTTCTGTCGTCCCGCGTGACGGTTGAATCGTGAGACCTCGGGGAGCATATAAAGCCGCGGGCGTTTCGAAAAGTGAGGCTGCAAACGCGTACGACACAAAGAATAGAAGAGGGTGGTCGAAAGAGCCGCGCATTGAGAAGCGGATGGCGCGGGGAGGAGAGGGAGGAGCCAGACGGGGTTGGATAAAAAAAAATGGCGCTTCTGATGTGGTACGATCGTGAATGCGTCTAGCGAGCGGAGGCGCCGTCAGGCTATCGTGCATTCGCGCCTAGCTTCACGCCTATTGGCTGGGGGAGGTGTCGGCCATTTCTGAAGGTGTCGATTGGTTGTTGAGCCTGGTGTATTGTGTTCGGACCCCGAAGGTGGGAACGAGGATTCGTCGGTTGGAAAGAAAGAGAAAGGGGCATATGTTTAGCGAATTCCGGGCAGATCACCGGGCATGCTCCTCTATAGATGGCTTGCATTGACGTTACTGAAGCAGCCATGTTGGAACACTGCAGGATGTGGGGGACACATGTTTGAAGGTCACATTAATGTTATCAAAATATCACATGCAGGTTCCTTCATTACTGCCGTACACAGACGTTCCTGCCCCGTCGTTTTCACATAGACGCAAGTTTTTTGTCATCAGTCTCCATCCTGGAGCTGCGTCCACGTTCAGAAGCTGAAACCATTACGTCACATGCAAGCTATCTAGATAAGTGATGGTGACAATCATACAGTATACAAACTGATGTGACGCTATGGATCTAATTAACTGTCCGCGAATAGCGTGAATAGTAAAGCCTGGAAGACCCGTTCCGACGCGTTATACTATTTACTTATATTTTTTTGTATGTTTTCAGTTTTGTTCGACGCCATTATGTAACAGAAGTGAGGCGCCGACTGAAGTGGCGCGCACCTTCGTGAGACTCACTCAAACGTTCTGGATTTTGCGTACCGGAATAGCTTTGGTATACCCATAGGCGTGCGCACGAGGGGGGGCAGGGGGGGGGGGCGGCCGCTCTCCCTAGTCACCTAAGAGGGGGGTGCAAAATCTGCCCCATACATTGACTTAGTAGGGAGGGGGGGCGCTGCGACGAACCTTCGCCCCCCCCCCCCCCCCCTGAACGGGAACCCTGCACACGCCTATGGGTATACCCTAAGAAACGTTTGCGTACCCAAAGCTTCACATCCTATAGGTGGTATGCACTCATCTGCGAGGATCGCTAGCGTCGGAGTCGCCATTTTGAAGGTCCATGTTCTCGCCGCACGCGCCTGTCTCCGAGATCCGTACGGCGACTTGGACGACTAGAGACCTCCGGAACACCTCCTGCACGCCGACGCATGGACAGCACGCATGGCACGTACGAACGACCTTCAAAATGGCGCGGCAACGGTGTTGCCACTTTGCGGATCTAGGCTCAGTGCATACCCCTTATAGCTGCTTGCGTTCTTCCGTAAGCCAGTATGGGTTCTTCTGCGCGTCCTTCAAATCGCGTCCCCTAATTGTGGAATATGTACGCAAAATGCAACATGCTCCAGTCGTGGTCAATCCCAGCGATGCTGCCATGACCATATATAAGGTCTCCGTGTTCGGTACCATTGAAGCGCGCTCGTATAACATAACCTGAGAAGCGCTGCATGCAACTGCATCCTTCATACAAGCAGATACTTCTTATCCGTATCGCTTTTTTCATTGTCTTTCTGGAAAAAAAAATAGTAGGATGATGAAATTATACAAGCGCTATGCAAATGGAATTATCGTATCGCGTTCCTGAAATGTCATTTGCTCAATATGAAAGAATATACCTACGACTTTCCTGTGTGCTTCGGATGTAATACGTGCGGAGTGTTTCAACATTAATTTCTTTTGAAAAGGTCCACACGCGTTATGCGTTATGCTGTAGACTATTGTAAAAAATGCGCGGTGATTGCCAAGTCTGCGAGCTATACATGAAAACTTCGGATATGTATGGAGCAAGATATGCACATTCAGTGAACCTTGCTCGACTTTGCTGCCTAAGTTTTAATCATGCCTTTATACATGCATAAAACAATGCAAGTGAGCTGTTCGGTGCTTCAAAAAGTTCTTGCGCAGACTCTATTGTTCCAGTCTTTAAGAAAAAGAGAAGTTTGACCAAGGTGAGAACAAAGGAATATTGGCTCATCAAAGATAGATATGAAATGGCCTCGAAGTGTTGTGCAACTTCCTCTAATGAACTATGACAATGACTGCAGACTGTATTCTATGTGAGCTTCGTTTCGGGTTTTTTCTTGTGTTAATATATATACATGCGAAACAATTAATTCGTTGTGGGACGCGGCGTATAATATTACAGCTGGTACTTCTTCGCATACAATACAGGTGTACGAAAAACAGAACTGAAATAGATTGCTATAGTCGGAGTGGTTTTTGCACATAACTGCGCGGCGTCTAGACTTATTGCGCAAAGCGCTCAACCACAAGACTGATATACATAGAAATGTGAAACGCGACTCATTATATGTATGAACAATGAACATTTACATTACATCATGGCACAACGTTTCAAAAGGGCATACACCTGCAGATGTCCTGCACATATACACAAAAGACCATCGTTTCATGATGGCGACATACACGGTGGTTCTGTGTATTTGCGTCAGATGGCAGCAAATGTAGAAAGAAAACGCCCTTTTCAGGCTTGTATGTGTGTGCATATTGTATATATATATATATATATATATATATATATATATATATATATATATATATATATATATATATATATATATATATATATATAAAGCAAGAGAGAGAATTATATTCCCATTGAACTGCAATGTGGTCAAATGTTCAGCTAGGACTTCATCACACCGCTGATAATGCGGTTGAGTAAAAATGTAACGAGCCGTGATGCTGGCGCAAAGTTTGGAGAATTCCATGAACTGCCGCACATCATACAGAAGAGCACGCGACACAACTCATTTGCATACGCAAAGGCAAGAAAGGACGTCTGTTTAACCGTGCACCGACTAACCCTGTAAATACATTTTTTTAAGAATTTGACTTTAGGGAGGAGCTTGCCGCAAACGGCATGTAGAACAAATGCAAGTCAAAGGAGAGATGTTACACGCGGTGACCCACAAACCTCCTTTTAAATCCTTCGTCCTTTACGTCGAGGGAGTTTCGATCCGTGTCACACGGTCTCCCTTTCGCTAAAGAAGTTCAAGGGAGATTTTCGCGAAGTGATTTTGGCGACCTCCTTAAGCGGCTGAATGGACTGTATACCTTCGTCCCCAGTAAGCTGTGGTCACAGAAAGAACTTTAAGCGTGTCCTCTCCGTGAACTTCATCGCGAACTTCAAACGGCGTTCTTTCAAATGGTTAACGTTCGGTGACATTTTGTTCAAACTCTCTCCGATACCCCCCCTCCCACTCCCACCATCTTCACTGTCCCGGCCCTTGCGGGACTAAATTTCATGACTGCGGCTCGATAGTTAAGGTGAGCTAGATACCCCTTACATAGAGAAATACACAGTTATCGTCTGTCCTATTGCCACTATTATTCAATACGGCAGGTAGGAAAGACACGTTCACCAGTTTGGCAATTTGTGCTACAGGCATGTGTACTCGTGGATGAGCCGTACACTTACGATGCCGCCTCAAGCAGGCACATACGCCGCCTCAAATTAACTGACGACCTTTAAGGGCGAAATCCTCAGACGCCTCATAAAACGCGAAAACTGAACGCCGGCGTCAACATGAGTGGTGCGAAAGATCGCCATCGCGTGATGACGTCACCATATGACGTCATCGTGACGGCACATAACGTGACTTCACATGACTTTTGGTCCAAGGTGGGGCCGTCACGGTGGCCGGGCGGTAAAACCAGGTTAGGGGCAGAAAGCTTTCGGAGTTGGGGGGTGAGGGGTGGACTAGAGAGGACCAATAAATAGACTGAAAAGAATTAAATAGGCTTCCACGTTGGAGTCGTCTTACGTGACCCCGTCAGTGTTTCCGGAGGTCGCCGACCGTCAATAGAGCCATAAGTGGAAGTGCCTATAGGTTAGGTGATGCCGAAAAGCCTTCTTGATAGATCAAGTTATGCTTCAGAGTAAGGCTGCCTGTCGGAATAGCTTTATCTGTAAAAGGCA
This sequence comes from Rhipicephalus appendiculatus, assembly GCA_030522465.1. NCBI lineage: Eukaryota > Metazoa > Arthropoda > Arachnida > Ixodida > Ixodidae > Rhipicephalus > Rhipicephalus appendiculatus. The sequence continues at coordinate 2,706,060 of JALIZH010012893.1, forward strand.
CGACAAAATGTAACTCTAAAGAAAACTAGGCTTCCATTTTAACCTTTAAGCAAACAAGTACAAGATAAAGAAAGTGCTTATAGGTTGATGCCGCGTGGTGTCAACGAATTCCCCACTAAGCAAGGGGCGGAATCAACCAAGAGAAGCACTGATAGTCGTAACAATGAATGAATGAATTGACGCATTATCTCCTTCGGAAGTTGCCTAAGCGATGCAGCAGGTTGCAGCTTTCGCGAAAGGGAGAACGTGAAAGCCGCCATGCCGGCGGCACCGGCATGGCAGCTTTCACGTTCTCCATATGGCGTTCGTCAGCGTCTGGAAAGGCCCCAAGGCAGTCGCATCCCGTGGCCATAGAAACGCGAGTTTGGCATTCATTTTTCGCAAAGTATAAAATTTTCCTGCTGTGTACTATGCTCCATGTCGGCTTTGTATCTTGTCCTGCAGATGGGCTTTTGACCCTTTTTCTACCGAAGACGAGCTCGGCTCGTCCACCATGAAACAAGCGTTCAGGGGCACCGCGGTAAGCTATACCATGATTCATTTTGCCGTCTTACCTTGGGACTCAACAGCTATCACAGTAAAAGATTTAAAAACGCGTTCAATGAATGGCATTTTGGTCGAGAAAGGACTTCATTCATCTAAACAAAATTAGAATATGGCGCCCTCTGCGCCCGAGCGGTGCGCGCATGCCGGAACAGCTCCGCGTTAAGAAAAAAAAAAAGAAGAAAAATGCCTTCTTAAAACAGCGAAGCTGTTCTTGGTCGAGCCTTTAATGTCCGGGATCCGTGGTAACGCTTGTGAGCGTCATAAACGGGTATGTGCCAGAGACATTGGCCAAATTCCACTACTGACCACTGGTCCACAAAAAATGAAGGCAACAGTCAGCCCAACAAACGGGAATGTGCCACATAAATCTGTGCGGCCTATCAGAAAACTATTATCGTCGCAAACGCCACAGAAATAGCGTAAATCCCACTACACACAACTTTCACTAAAAAGGAAGAAGGCAACAGTTCGTCCAACATATGGCGCGCGCGTTACCGTAGTCGCACCACTGTCACGTGATACTTTGTGTGAATAAAAGGTGGTGGCTGTACTAACACCTCAAAGCTTAAAAAAGAGCGTTTACTAAAACGCAGTGATACAACGTATCTGAAAGACTTGCAAAACACAGAAATGCGTTAGCTTGACGAAGGGAACACCACCAGCTTCGCTGTTTTATCGGTGTCCGTGAAGCGGAGCTGGTTGAATTAAAAAAAAAAAATCTTTTTGCCAATGTTTCGTGAGATAAAGAATTTCAGTTATCATGCGCTCGTGGCAGCGACTGCACATAGCAGCATAGTTTCATTAAATTATCGTATTCGTACCACGACCACGTCAAGACGTATCGGCAGTGGAAGCCCTTAGATGTAAGCGAACCCCCCCACCTGCGTGTCCAAGGTTTGTTTTGACGGACTCACGTTTCTGCGCTTTATTTTCAAATTTCAAAGAGACGTTTTCTGCGCCGAAGACTAGGGATTAGGGCACTTTTTGTGCTGGATTGCAGTGAAGCCCATCCTATGCACATTTAAAAAAAGTTATATATATATATATATATATATATATATATATATATATATATATATATATATATATATATATATATATATATATATATATATATATATATATATATATATATATATATATATATATATATATATATATATATATTGTTTGTATCTTGCGAATAAACTGCCTTTGAATAATTTTTATACAGGTTTCAAGACACGTAGAATAAAATAGTCAATTAAAAAATGTGCTATTTTTGTATCATTTTCGACCAAAAAATCTCCGCTGGGAAATGGTTAAATGGATATGCACATATATATGCCGACTCAACGAAAAAACTGTCCGTCCGTCCCTCTCTCAGGTGTACGACGATCATTGTTCCAAAGAAATGAATCTATAAAACAACCTAAATTTTCTTAGCGTTGCTTGTTTTGAACACAGGCCTTTGAAGTTCAATGTATGCAATCAATAACTGCCACTTGAGAGAGGCATTCACATTTCCACTACACTCCAGCGACACTCCTTGCTCGACGTCTTTCATCACTTCAAATCACCGTGATTCCCGAATTTCGGTCTTCTTTGGCTTAGATCGTACGTTGCTTATCGTTTAACTATTCATCAGCTCTAATTATATTTAGTATGTAACTAAGTAAACACGAGTGATAAAGCCATCACGCAGTTGCATTTTTCATCTTCGTTCCCCCCATCCATACAAATAAAAAGAGCCTGGGCTCTATTTATCTGTCTAAAAAGTTGAACTCTATAAACTATGTATAAGTATAACCTAGTGTTTCGGAAAATTTTCAAAGAACGACCCAAAAATGTCGATTAATTGATTGATCGACGAAAAAACTCTCATCGATAAGTATTGAAGAAGAACGGCTATTTGGGCGAGTTGGTCAAATTGCATGTTGAAAGGAGTTGCAGCGCAAGCACGAAGGTGCTGAAGAAAAAGCGTAACGGAAGGCAAGGCGAGGAGTGGAAAGCAAAGAGGGACGACACGGGCGCTGACTACCAACTGGTTTATTTTTAACAGCACACATGTACATATATAAACAGGTAAAATCCATTCGTCAAGCAAACGTCAGTAAACGTGACATAGTTCGGGGGAGTGTCCGATAAAACAAGGTACAATGATAACAGGCTAACCCTTATCCAAAAGTGCGAATTCTTTATCATGCAAAGCCACCGAAGGCTGGCTCACGCAATCGTCATCAAATTTCCTAATATAATACGCCTCAGCGATTTCACGTGTTAACTTGTCCTTATGACGTTCTAGCACACTCCCGGCCTGAAAACGAGGCTGGCATCCGCAACTTTTACAATGCATTACCAGGTTCGAACTTATCCCTTTGCATAAATCATTCTTATGCTCTCCAAGCCTTTTGTTAAAGCAACGTCCAGTTTGTCCTATATAACTGCGACCGCACGTTAAAGGAAGCCTGTATACCACGCCCATGGAACATTCTACAAACTTATTTGCGTGTTTCACTGCGCATGCCCATCTCATACCTGACATTTCACTAAGGCGTTCATCCGTCAGCCTGCAGATCTGGCCAACTTTGCATGGGGCTGATAATAACACATCCACACCATATCTCTTCCCAACTTTTTTCAAGCCGTGAGATATATTGTGAAAATATGGAATGACAGCCAATCTTTTCTTTTCTTTCTGTCTTTCTTGCTTCTCTTGCTTTTGTTTTAACTTCTGCAGCAATTTTTCACACACTGAAGAGATGACAGATTTCGGAAATCCCGCTGAAAGAAGCCTGTCCACCTGCGTTTTCACACTGTGAGTCACCTTATGTAGGCATGACTTATATAAGCTTGCGCTTATGGCCGACGAAGCTATCGCTCTCTTTACCAGTTTCGTATGGCTGGAAGCATAGTTTAACATAGGCTTAACACTTCGTGGTTGGTATTCCCAGCAAACGTGATTTGGAAAAATTCTGATATTAATATCCAAGAAACGCAATGAATCCTGTTGGGGGACTTCGCAAGTGAAGTCTATCCCACCCCCATGTGTTTTGAAAGTATCTAAAACAAGTTCAGCCAGGTTTTCCCCACTCGTAACGGAAGGTCGCAGAAAAATTAAATAATCATCCACATATCTGAAGGCGATTTGCACCAAACCATCAAGCTTTTCTTTAAGAATCATGTCGACCCTGGCAAGAAATATATCACTCAGAACCGGGGCAACTCTTGACCCTATGCACACCCCTGTGCGTTGTCTATAGAGAGACCCACCCCATGACACAAAAGTGGACTCCAAGTAAAAAAGCAAAAGTTCCATGAAACAACTAACACTGATGCCACATTCAGAGATGAACACTTCTTCGCGTTTATCCTTGGTTATACAATCTCTAACATACTGTAACAAGGTGCTCTGAGGAATGGTGTAATACAAGTCAACAACGTCGACACTTAAAATGGGACACCCAACAGGATTGTGATCCTTGAGGTACCTGACGACCTCCTGTGAATTACACACGCGGTAAGGGTCTTCAATTACTAGACTAGAGAGACATTTCTGTAGGTAACCTCCCAAAACTTTTTGCCAGGTTTCCCCTTTCGGGAGACAATCGCACGCAGTGGTTGTTCTGGCTTATGGCTCTTGATAGTGAAAAAAATTGACAATTCTTGTGCGGTAGTTTTCTGGACGCTACGTGCTAAACTTAACATATTCACAGCCTCAAGGCGTGCTACGGCATCTTTCTTAACTTTTGAACTTTTTGCTGAAACTTTTACAAAGTGTTTCTCAACCGCCTGTGAAGCTTTCTGCAGAAAAACTTCATTGGGTAGTATTACAAAAACACCTTCCTTATCCGCTTGAAGAACACGTAGATTATTCGCAGATAAGAACATTGAGAGTGGTTTTAGACACTTAGCCGATCTTGACCGACACCCACCTCTGACGAGGACGTCGACGCATTCTGAGGTGCACCGACAACGTTCATCTTCAGGCACTCGGGACGACACGTTCCTTGCGAGAGCCACCTTTTCAGCGCCACGGAGGGAAGGCTCCAGGCTAAACCTGGGTCCCAGGCGAAGCGTCTGTTGAAACTTCTCAGGAATGGGCGTGTCCCCCAGATTGATGAAGGTCCCCGCTGCGCCGGAGCACCTGCTCCGTTTTGGCAAAAGAGGTCGCACGGCATTCCACATAGACTCCGTTGCCAACTCCGACTGATGGTACCACTGACGGTACAATTTTTCCCGGTGGCGGCCTGTCAGGAACCGACCAGAGGAAACCCGGAGGCAGTCCCTGTAAAAGCGCACTTGTCTCCAGCATTCGGACCGGATGATCTTGCAGATTCTTTTTGTGTGTCCTCTTGACGGGGCTAACATTCCACACAAGTTACGAACTTCTTCCGGACATGTCCCTTGCCGAATATGCCACGACGCTGCACGTGCTCGACACACGCACACCGCAATCCACGACACCAATGTCGCTGGGTCTTGAACAGATGGGTCCAAAAAAACAGAACTGCCCTGTGTACTAGAAATGCATTGAAGAAGAACGGCTATTTGGGCGAGTTGGTCAAATTGCATGTTGAAAGGAGTTGCAGCGCAAGCACGAAGGTGCTGAAGAAAAAGCGTAACGGAAGGCAAGGCGAGGAGTGGAAAGCAAAGAGGGACGACACGGGCGCTGACTACCAACTGGTTTATTTTTTAACAGCACACATGTACATATATAAACAGGTAAAATCCATTCGTCAAGCAAACGTCAGTAAACGTGACATAGTTCGGGGGAGTGTCCGATAAAACAAGGTACAATGATAACAGGCTAACCCTTATCCAAAAGTGCGAATTCTTTATCATGCAAAGCCACCGAAGGCTGGCTCACGCAATCGTCATCAAATTTCCTAATATAATACGCCTCAGCGATTTCACGTGTTAACTTGTCCTTATGACGTTCTAGCACACTCCCGGCCTGAAAACGAGGCTGGCATCCGCAACTTTTACAATGCATTACCAGGTTCGAACTTATCCCTTTGCATAAATCATTCTTATGCTCTCCAAGCCTTTTGTTAAAGCAACGTCCAGTTTGTCCTATATAACTGCGACCGCACGTTAAAGGAAGCCTGTATACCACGCCCATGGAACATTCTACAAACTTATTTGCGTGTTTCACTGCGCATGCCCATCTCATACCTGACATTCCACTAAGGCGTTCATCCGTCAGCCTGCAGATCTGGCCAACTTTGCATGGGGGCTGATAATAACACATCCACACCATATCTCTTCCCAACTTTTTTCAAGCCGTGAGATATATTGTGAAAATATGGAATGACAGCCAATCTTTTCTTTTCTTTCTGTCTTTCTTGCTTCTCTTGCTTTTGTTTTAACTTCTGCAGCAATTTTTCACACACTGAAGAGATGACAGATTTCGGAAATCCCGCTGAAAGAAGCCTGTCCACCTGCGTTTTCACACTGTGAGTCACCTTATGTAGGCATGACTTATATAAGCTTGCGCTTATGGCCGACGAAGCTATCGCTCTCTTTACCAGTTTCGTATGGCTGGAAGCATAGTTTAACATAGGCTTAACACTTCGTGGTTGGTATTCCCAGCAAACGTGATTTGGAAAAATTCTGATATTAATATCCAAGAAACGCAATGAATCCTGTTGGGGGACTTCGCAAGTGAAGTCTATCCCACCCCCATGTGTTTTGAAAGTATCTAAAACAAGTTCAGCCAGGTTTTCCCCACTCGTAACGGAAGGTCGCAGAAAAATTAAATAATCATCCACATATCTGAAGGCGATTTGCACCAAACCATCAAGCTTTTCTTTAAGAATCATGTCGACCCTGGCAAGAAATATATCACTCAGAACCGGGGCAACTCTTGACCCTATGCACACCCCTGTGCGTTGTCTATAGAGAGACCCACCCCATGACACAAAAGTGGACTCCAAGTAAAAAAGCAAAAGTTCCATGAAACAACTAACACTGATGCCACATTCAGAGATGAACACTTCTTCGCGTTTATCCTTGGTTATACAATCTCTAACATACTGTAACAAGGTGCTCTGAGGAATGGTGTAATACAAGTCAACAACGTCGACACTTAAAATGGGACACCCAACAGGATTGTGATCCTTGAGGTACCTGACGACCTCCTGTGAATTACACACGCGGTAAGGGTCTTCAATTACTAGACTAGAGAGACATTTCTGTAGGTAACCTCCCAAAACTTTTTTGCCAGGTTTTCCCTTTCGGAGACAATCGCACGCAGTGGTTGTTCTGGCTTATGGCTCTTGATAGTGAAAAAAATTGACAATTCTTGTGCGGTAGTTTTCTGGACGCTACGTGCTAAACTTAACATATTCACAGCCTCAAGGCGTGCTACGGCATCTTTCTTAACTTTTGAACTTTTTGCTGAAACTTTTACAAAGTGTTTCTCAACCGCCTGTGAAGCTTTCTGCAGAAAAACTTCATTGGGTAGTATTACAAAAACACCTTCCTTATCCGCTTGAAGAACACGTAGATTATTCGCAGATAAGAACATTGAGAGTGGTTTTAGACACTTAGCCGATCTTGACCGACACCCACCTCTGACGAGGACGTCGACGCATTCTGAGGTGCACCGACAACGTTCATCTTCAGGCACTCGGGACGACACGTTCCTTGCGAGCCACCTTTTCAGCGCCACGGAGGGAAGGCTCCAGGCTAAACCTGGGTCCCAGGCGAAGCGTCTGTTGAAACTTCTCAGGAATGGGCGTGTCCCCCAGATTGATGAAGGTCCCCGCGCGCCGGCACCTGTCCGATTTTGGCAAAAGAGGTCGCACGGCATTCCACATAGACTCCGTTGCCAACTCCGACTGATGGTACTGCCACTGACGGTACAATTTTTCCCGGTGGCGGCCTGTCAGGAACCGACCAGAGGAAACCCGGAGGCAGTCCCTGTAAAAGCGCACTTGTCTCCAGCATTCGGACCGGATGATCTTGCAGATTCTTTTTTGTGTGTCCTCTTGACGGGGCTAACATTCCACACAAGTTACGAACTTCTTCCGGACATGTCCCTTGCCGAATATGCCACGACGCTGCACGTGCTCGACACACGCACACCGCAATCCACGACACCAATGTCGCTGGGTCTTGAACAGATGGGTCCAAAAAAACAGAACTGCCCTGTGTACTAGAAATGCATTGAAGAAGAACGGCTATTTGGGCGAGTTGGTCAAATTGCATGTTGAAAGGGAGTTGCAGCGCAAGCACGAAGGTGCTGAAGAAAAAGCGTAACGGAAGGCAAGGCGAGGAGTGGAAAGCAAAGAGGGACGACACGGGCGCTGACTACCAACTGGTTTATTTTTAACAGCACACATGTACATATATAAACAGGTAAAATCCATTCGTCAAGCAAACGTCAGTAAACGTGACATAGTTCGGGGGAGTGTCTGATAAAACAAGGTACAATGATAACAGGCTAACCCTTATCCAAAAGTGCGAATTCTTTATCATGCAAAGCCACCGAAGGCTGGCTCACGCAATCGTCATCAAATTTCCTAATATAATACGCCTCAGCGATTTCACGTGTTAACTTGTCCTTATGACGTTCTAGCACACTCCCGGCCTGAAAACGAGGCTGGCATCCGCAACTTTTACAATGCATTACCAGGTTCGAACTTATCCCTTTGCATAAATCATTCTTATGCTCTCCAAGCCTTTTGTTAAAGCAACGTCCAGTTTGTCCTATATAACTGCGACCGCACGTTAAAAGGAAGCCTGTATACCACGCCCATGGAACATTCTACAAACTTATTTGCGTGTTTCACTGCGCATGCCCATCTCATACCTGACATTCCACTAAGGCGTTCATCCGTCAGCCTGCAGATCTGGCCAACTTTGCATGGGGCTGATAATAACACATCCACACCATATCTCTTCCCAACTTTTTTCAAGCCGTGAGATATATTGTGAAAATATGGAATGACAGCCAATCTTTTCTTTTCTTTTCTGTCTTTCTTGCTTCTCTTGCTTTTGTTTTAACTTCTGCAGCAATTTTTCACACACTGAAGAGATGACAGATTTCGGAAAATCACGTTTGCTGGGAATACCAACCACGAAGTGTTAAGCCTATGTTAAACTATGCTTCCAGCCATACGAAACTGGTAAAGAGAGCGATAGCTTCGTCGGCCATAAGCGCAAGCTTATATAAGTCATGCCTACATAAGGTGACTCACAGTGTGAAAACGCAGGTGGACAGGCTTCTTTCAGCGGGATTTCCGAAATCTGTCATCTCTTCAGTGTGTGAAAAATTGCTGCAGAAGTTAAAACAAAAGCAAGAGAAGCAAGAAAGACAGAAAGAAAAGAAAAGATTGGCTGTCATTCCATATTTTCACAATATATCTCACGGCTTGAAAAAAGTTGGGAAGAGATATGGTGTGGATGTGTTATTATCAGCCCCATGCAAAGTTGGCCAGATCTGCAGGCTGACGGATGAACGCCTTAGTGGAATGTCAGGTATGAGATGGGCATGCGCAGTGAAACACGCAAATAAGTTTGTAGAATGTTCCATGGGCGTGGTATACAGGCTTCCTTTAACGTGCGGTCGCAGTTATATAGGACAAACTGGACGTTGCTTTAACAAAAGGCTTGGAGAGCATAAGAATGATTTATGCAAAGGGATAAGTTCGAACCTGGTAATGCATTGTAAAAGTTGCGGATGCCAGCCTCGTTTTCAGGCCGGGAGTGTGCTAGAACGTCATAAGGACAAGTTAACACGTGAAATCGCTGAGGCGTATTATATTAGGAAATTTGATGACGATTGCGTGAGCCAGCCTTCGGTGGCTTTGCATGATAAAGAATTCGCACTTTTGGATAAGGGTTAGCCTGTTATCATTGTACCTTGTTTTATCGGACACTCCCCCGAACTATGTCACGTTTACTGACGTTTGCTTGACGAATGGATTTTACCTGTTTATATATGTACATGTGTGCTGTTAAAAATAAACCAGTTGGTAGTCAGCGCCCGTGTCGTCCCTCTTTGCTTTCCACTCCTCGCCTTGCCTTCCGTTACGCTTTTTCTTCAGCACCTTCGTGCTTGCGCTGCAACTCCTTTCAACATGCAATTTGACCAACTCGCCCAAATAGCCGTTCTTCTTCAATGCATTTCTAGTACACAGGGCAGTTCTGTTTTTTTGGACCCATCTGTTCAAGACCCAGCGACATTGGTGTCGTGGATTGCGGTGTGCGTGTGTCGAGCACGTGCAGCGTCGTGGCATATTCGGCAAGGGACATGTCCGGAAGAAGTTCGTAACTTGTGTGGAATGTTAGCCCCGTCAAGAGGACACACAAAAAGAATCTGCAAGATCATCCGGTCCGAATGCTGGAGACAAGTGCGCTTTTACAGGGACTGCCTCCGGGTTTCCTCTGGTCGGTTCCTGACAGGCCGCCACCGGGAAAAATTGTACCGTCAGTGGTACCATCAGTCGGAGTTGGCAACGGAGTCTATGTGGAATGCCGTGCGACCTCTTTTGCCAAAACGGAGCAGGTGCTCCGGCGCAGCGGGGACCTTCATCAATCTGGGGGACACGCCCATTCCTGAGAAGTTTCAACAGACGCTTCGCCTGGGACCCAGGTTTAGCCTGGAGCCTTCCCTCCGTGGCGCTGAAAAGGTGGCTCTCGCAAGGAACGTGTCGTCCCGAGTGCCTGAAGATGAACGTTGTCGGTGCACCTCAGAATGCGTCGACGTCCTCGTCAGAGGTGGGTGTCGGTCAAGATCGGCTAAGTGTCTAAAACCACTCTCAATGTTCTTATCTGCGAATAATCTACGTGTTCTTCAAGCGGATAAGGAAGGTGTTTTTGTAATACTACCCAATGAAGTTTTTCTGCAGAAAGCTTCACAGGCGGTTGAGAAACACTTTGTAAAAGTTTCAGCAAAAAGTTCAAAAGTTAAGAAAGATGCCGTAGCACGCCTTGAGGCTGTGAATATGTTAAGTTTAGCACGTAGCGTCCAGAAAACTACCGCACAAGAATTGTCAATTTTTTTTCACTATCAAGAGCCATAAGCCAGAACAACCACTGCGTGCGATTGTCTCCGAAAGGGAAACCTGGCAAAAAGTTTTGGGAGGTTACCTACAGAAATGTCTCTCTAGTCTAGTAATTGAAGACCCTTACCGCGTGTGTAATTCACAGGAGGTCGTCAGGTACCTCAAGGATCACAATCCTGTTGGGTGTCCCATTTTAAGTGTCGACGTTGTTGACTTGTATTACACCATTCCTCAGAGCACCTTGTTACAGTATGTTAGAGATTGTATAACCAAGGATAAACGCGAAGAAGTGTTCATCTCTGAATGTGGCATCAGTGTTAGTTGTTTCATGGAACTTTTGCTTTTTTACTTGGAGTCCACTTTTGTGTCATGGGGTGGGTCTCTCTATAGACAACGCACAGGGGTGTGCATAGGGTCAAGAGTTGCCCCGGTTCTGAGTGATATATTTCTTGCCAGGGTCGACATGATTCTTAAAGAAAAGCTTGATGGTTTGGTGCAAATCGCCTTCAGATATGTGGATGATTATTTAATTTTTCTGCGACCTTCCGTTACGAGTGGGGAAAACCTGGCTGAACTTGTTTTAGATACTTTCAAAACACATGGGGGTGGGATAGACTTCACTTGCGAAGTCCCCCAACAGGATTCATTGCGTTTCTTGGATATTAATATCAGAATTTTTCCAAATCACGTTTGCTGGGAATACCAACCACGAAGTGTTAAGCCTATGTTAAACTATGCTTCCAGCCATACGAAACTGGTAAAGAGAGCGATAGCTTCGTCGGCCATAAGCGCAAGCTTATATAAGTCATGCCTACATAAGGTGACTCACAGTGTGAAAACGCAGGTGGACAGGCTTCTTTCAGCGGGATTTCCGAAATCTGTCATCTCTTCAGTGTGTGAAAAATTGCTGCAGAAGTTAAAACAAAAGCAAGAGAAGCAAGAAAGACAGAAAGAAAAGAAAAGATTGGCTGTCATTCCATATTTTCACAATATATCTCACGGCTTGAAAAAAGTTGGGAAGAGATATGGTGTGGATGTGTTATTATCAGCCCCATGCAAAGTTGGCCAGATCTGCAGGCTGACGGATGAACGCCTTAGTGGAATGTCAGGTATGAGATGGGCATGCGCAGTGAAACACGCAAATAAGTTTGTAGAATGTTCCATGGGCGTGGTATACAGGCTTCCTTTAACGTGCGGTCGCAGTTATATAGGACAAACTGGACGTTGCTTTAACAAAAGGCTTGGAGAGCATAAGAATGATTTATGCAAAGGGATAAGTTCGAACCTGGTAATGCATTGTAAAAGTTGCGGATGCCAGCCTCGTTTTCAGGCCGGGAGTGTGCTAGAACGTCATAAGGACAAGTTAACACGTGAAATCGCTGAGGCGTATTATATTAGGAAATTTGATGACGATTGCGTGAGCCAGCCTTCGGTGGCTTTGCATGATAAAGAATTCGCACTTTTGGATAAGGGTTAGCCTGTTATCATTGTACCTTGTTTTATCGGACACTCCCCCCGAACTATGTCACGTTTACTGACGTTTGCTTGACGAATGGATTTTACCTGTTTATATATGTACATGTGTGCTGTTAAAAATAAACCAGTTGGTAGTCAGCGCCCGTGTCGTCCCTCTTTGCTTTCCACTCCTCGCCTTGCCTTCCGTTACGCTTTTTCTTCAGCACCTTCGTGCTTGCGCTGCAACTCCTTTCAACATGCGATAAGTATTCAGCGAATAATGGATAAGATGGCGAAGGATTAATCGTTAATCGGTTAAACAATTAATGCAGCATCCCTAATATGTCCTCGCAAGCTATAGGATGATGCAGCAATTGTTGTGCGCTGCGCGTTGCCGCACAACCACCTTGAGCGAAGCTTTGTCATAGTTGGGCATTTTAACAAAGTACTTCGTCCACACCCGCGGTGCGTCCTCCGCGCGATGAACGAGAATCGCGTGCGCATCTGGCCAGCCCATCGTATACGCAATAACAACTTACCGGAAAACCTGCCTCGACCGAATTTTTAAAAAAGTATATATGCCAAACTGGAGGCGTGCGTTATGCGTCCACCTACTACCTCTCTGACCACAATACTCGTTGTGACTGCTAGCTCTGTGGCACAACGCGATGCACTGTAAAGCAAGAGACCGACGCACCGACGAGGCTCTTCCACGGTTACAAATCGGAGCACTTTCAAGCGATGCTTCTCATGAATTACTGTTTTAGGTGGCGGCGGCGGTGTTGTACGCGAATAACCCGACGTCAATCAGTGCTCGGAAATGCGGGATCCTCAAAGGGGCGACAGTCGTGTGCGTATTTGTACACGCTGTTTTTCCAATAATTGATGCCACTCGATCGTGGGTTTGTCAGTGATCGGTCGTTTCTGATATGGAAGTCCTATCTTTTATTGAGGATCACCCCTTGTAACTTCACGTTCCCACATTTCACTGTTGCCAGGATTCAGCTCTCCCTTCCCCCCGCCAACACCGCAGGCCTACGCGAGACGACTCGGTTCTGCTGCATGGGTCGCTAACTCGCTATGACCATTAGGCCCGAAAGGCCTTGGTCCGGAGGGCAAGACTGGCGGCTTCACCCCATGAGGTTTCGTAATATATTGGGACTCCACGAAATATGTAGGGCTGCTGTGTGACTCCACACCTCTCCTGTTCAATAAATGCTTTCCACAACCACCACCATCCCCTTCCAGCATCCACACAGTGAATTTTATTGGGCACTGGTAACAATGGTCCAGGTGACCGTAACCGTATCACGCAACAAACGCACCGTGCGAGGATTATTCATACGGACACACAGTTATCATCTGTTCTATTGCACAATAAGATACCGCGACAGGTTACGAATCACGCGTCTGAAAGACACTCACCTCAATTGGAAACTGCTGCTGCATGCATATGCACCCGGGTATTGGGTACTGAACACATGTGGTGCCTCCTTACGTTTGAACGTAGGCCGCTTCATACCTACCCAAGAATTTTCCTTACACCTGCCAAAGAAACGTGCTCTACGGCACGCACGGGGTGTTTAGAAAAAGTTTATTTCATCGTAAGACGTTACGAACACATGGAAACAGCGTCTATACCATAAGAACAATAACATACACAAATGACAGCACAATATACATGAAACGTTTTTTACAAAAATGTTCAAGTCCACAAAGTGTCCGTAACACATGCTGCTAAGAACCAACGTACACACACACACTTATCACAATATACAGAATGTACATAATTATGTATATACATAATACACATGACTCTGTGAACATGTCAGTAAGTATGTACAATAAATGTTATGGTGCATGTAATTTACACAATGTACAGCGTTAGCATGAAGTGTACATATACAAGAACCTACAAGCATACGGTGACCTGCACGTACAAAAATAATTAGCACATCCAGTTTATATGTACTAATCAATCACTGTCTGATGGCCTGGCTACAGGAACCAGGCCAGATGAAAAACTAGCCGCACACGTCCATCAACTACCGATAGGAAGCGGCGCGGCCACTGCCGTAGAAATTCCTCTTCCCCAAGGACGAACAATTCCTCCGACAAAAAGGACAGTAGTTCGGAGTATGAGCGTTCCAGAATTGGAAACAGAGCACGACGACGGTGACCCGCTGCAATAGCTTCGCACCTGTTACGCCACAAACAAAAAGCGCCTGCAGCAACCTGCGTACCACCAGCGGTTAAAGGTGTATATAAATAGCTCGCCGTTATTACACCGGCGCATGCATGGCGCGTGGTCGAGTTGTCCAACGCAGCGCCCGCGCAGCGAGGGGTCGCTGGTTCGAATCCCCGGTTGGGTGGTTCAGAATTTCTTCCTTCTAATTTATTTTAACACGAAAGTGTTTTATGCCGGGGTCCACCAAGATTTCAGTGACGCATTTCCGTCACGGAAATGACGTCGAACAAATACGCATGATCAGAAGACAAAGAAAAAAAGTTCCGTCACCGGGAGTCGAACCTACGACCTCTTGGTCCGCAAGAAGATATGCCGGGCACGCTATCCACTGCGCCACGATCACATACTCTGCAGGTATTACAAACGCGCCTTTTATATCTACCACTGTCCTCTCACAGTGTTCTTGCTAAAGTGAAGTAATGCACCATAACTGTGAAAGCCGCGATTAGTTTCTTCAGAGCGCCGTTTCTATGCAACCGTCCCATTCGGCGCGTTTCGAATAGGAAAAGTGCAATTTTGTCGACCGCATTCACACACTGCCAGGTGGCGACCTTACCCCCCAGCGTCGGCGTCGCTCATAGCATCCATCCATACCAAAGGCAGCTCTGCGACGCGCGAGTGCTTAGCGTGGCCGTAACTCTGCGTTCCAAACTTACACTCGCCCCGCGAAAATCGCAGCCGGCCAACGGGGAAGACACGACGCGCGTTGCGTTTCCCTCTGGTCGGGCAGCGGTGTTGCAAAAAATTACACCATCTCCCGCTAAAGGGAACCATGTGTAGATGTGAAGCAGCGGGCGCTAACGCTTACACTGGCGGCGGCGTTGACGCTGGCGCTCATCGCAGCGCGTTGCGCAGGAGAAAAACTGGGGAGGCAAAGCAGGCAGTGATGGAGCAGTGTTTCCTACTGGAACATGCCAATCGCTGCTAATGGGCAATGAGAGACAGAAGACTCCGACTGGACACAGAGACCCGCACTCCGCTTTTAGTTAACGCGCACGCTGCGAATTTTTATTGTTCAACAACGCACAGGAGAAATCTTCCACCGGCACCACCTTGGAGGTCAAGATCCATTGCCATATATACGGGATGGCCAGTGAACGGTTGTGCAGCGCGAGCAGTCGGTTTTTTCAACCAAGAAACTCGCTAGCAGACGCTGCCTGCGTCGGCGTCGCGAGGCGAGAGGGGGAAGCGGAGGAGAGGAGAGAGAGGGGGTGACACGCATGCGCAGTGGGAGAGTGTGAACGCCGGGCAGGGATGCATAGAGAAGAGAGGGGGGAGCGTAGGAGAGGAGAGAGAGGGGGGACGCGCGCATGCGCAGGGGGGAGTTAGACGCCGCGGGCAGGGATGGAGAGAGGGTGGAGTAAGAGGGGAGAGAGGAAGGGAGGCGCATGCGCAATGGGGGTGTGGTTGCCGTGGGGAGGGATGTCTAGAGGAGAGAGAGGGGGGAGAGGAGGTTTTTTATTTTTATTTTTTCTTTAACTGTTGGCGCATGCGCAGGCAGGCACGCGGCACACCACCACCACCACCACCGGATTAAGCTTCGCCATAAGATGCTTCACATCTAATAACTCGCTTGTCTGTCTCGCCTCCTCTTCGTGTCTCGTCCCACTGCGCAGTTCGACCAGAATGAACTCGTACCAACTCGCCCAACTCTCCACGCTGCTTATTCAATAACTCTAACGTGCCGCGAACAGGCGACCTTAGCCAGAATACGGCGTCCAATCAATGACGCTCTTCTGGTTGTCACACCGCTTTCTCTGATTCCGCTCTCACCGTACAGCTACCAGAGGCGTATATGACCACACGGGTTTGTGTAACCATTGCTCATAGACGTTAGTCGTCGGGATACAGGTGTACCCCCCAAGCGTCAACGTGGATGCATCCACGTTAAACGGTGCTATAACTGTCAAACACCAATAGACATGGTGCAAGCTCTTTTATATAAATGTACAGTAAGCATTCAACTACTTCTGTAAGGACACGTTTCGCTTTCGTGTTATACCGATTCCTATGACGGAGGGATCAACCATGTTTTTCTTTGTGCCTTGTTTACATATATATACACATATATCCATATCTGGGACATGACGGCGGCGGCAACGGCGAAAATCCGCCGAGAGTGTCCATTTAATTGCTATCGCAATAATACGATCGGTTCGTATAGGAATTGAACCCGGGCCGTCTAGGTGGCAAGCAGGTGTTCTACCACATAGTTATGTCAGTGCTTGAAAATTGGTCGGGAAAAAAAATGTGCACCAATGTCATGTGGTGCGGGGAGTCTCCATAACACATGTAATATTGCGTGGCGGAGGAGTAGAAGCGCACCAGGCTCCAAAACATGTGAATTACGCAACGAGTGGGTGGTTTGACGGTTCACCCATGACAAAGCGCTCAGGTATGATTAATCATTATCGGCAGCCACAGCATCAACAAAGTGCGCTGGTGCACGTGTTACCCTACGGACACTTAGTGGGTATTTAGCCAATTCGGAAAAAGAATTATGTCGTAGTGGGCCACTTGGCAATTGTACGTGCAGTAGGCGTTCTAGGATTGTTTGAAACGGCCAACGTTACGCGTCCCCTTCCTAGCGGCGTTGTTGAGGTGTCCACCGAGGAGCCAAGCATGCATGGCAAACGAATGAGAAGGGGATGCCAACGCGATTACGCTATCGTGTTCTACTCTTGAAGGCGAAACTCAAGCGTCCTTCAAGACTTATTTCTGAGACAGTTGACAGTGAAAGGGTTGTTTAGACCAGAAAAGAAATATATCATGCTGTCAGGGTTCTTTGAAGGGCTACGCATGTCAATATGTATCACGGATTTTTTCATGAGCTTGGTGGTACTTAGTGAATATTTCAATTGTTCTGAAGGATAATACCATTGAGGGACTATGATAATACATAGGCATGATGTTTGATTAGATCTGAAAAATGAGGAAGTCTGGGCAGTTACGAAGTGATTAGCGACAGGTCGCGAGCACTAGAAATGACGTACACGCGGCTTCCCTCTGTCTTACGTACTTCGACACGATAAACGTCGGTCCATGGTACTTTTCCTTATATACGTGCTATTGTGTTTAGAATAAGTTTATTCCAACGAAGTACGTGAACACTTGAAAAACGTGTCTATACAACAAGGACAGTAGCTAACAAACACAAACGACTAAGCACAATGTACATGAAACGTAATTACGGATATATGTCCAAGTCCACAGCACGTCCTAACAAAAGCTATTATGGACAAACACACACACTAATCACTATACACAATTTACATGAAGTGGACACGACGAAGCACTGTCGGTAGAGCCAAACATGTACGAAAACACATAGGTTAAGTGATTCTGAAGAGCCTCCGTGGTAGATCTGGCTGCACTTCAGAGTTTGGCTGTCTATCCAAATAGCTTCAAAGGAAACCTGGACAAAAAAAGTAATGCAAGATAAAAATAAGATTCCATTTTATCTTTTAAGCAAACGGTTGAAATGTTGAGAAACGTATGATGATGCCGTTTAAATGTCTGCTACGAATCCCTCGCGCTCACCAAGCAAGGGACAGGATCAACCAAAGGATGGCATTGAATGAATGAAATTACAGCTGGCCGAAATCTGTGACATTAGATTACTATTACTTTTGACAACTGGTAAAGTTGATTTAACAAAAGTTCATTATTCGTGCTCAATTCATGGAGACGTCATGTTCAGCGCATTCAAATCTCTGAGATATTAGTTCAGCATCACGCGCTTGAGGATTGACGCTCATATTAACATATCTTAGTTATTTTCGCTTTCCTTTTTTTTTTGCCAATTTCTTATGGCATGGAGGAAGCGTACATGCTGTATTTCAGACAACAGTAATTGGGAAAGTAGTGAGTAATTTTGTTTAAATGTTCGCTTGAAAAAATTCATTACATATCTAGATTACCAGCTCTCAAGGTAAATTCATTACATAACTCCATTCAGCAAGAGGTAATTTGGTTACTGTAATTTGGTTAATGTACTTTCAATCCTGCGAAGTCATAGATTCCGTGACGGGACCCGATAGATGTTTCTGATCGATTACAACTGTACCGTAAAGAAAGGGAAACTTACAAACAAGGAAATTCGTACGGATTTCCCAGAAAGAATCTTATTAGTCGCCGAAAAAATTCGTCCTGGTTCGTGGATCGAACCCGGGACCAACGCCTTTCCGGGGCGGTAGTTCTGCCGATTGGGCCAACCAGGAATCTAGCCATTGGCAGCGCGAGGGCGAATTAATCGTGAACTCAAGGCGCATGGAGACACAATACTGCAAATCAGTTCTGCGGAATCCCTCAAGGTGGTGGGAAGAGGGTTAAGAAAGAGAAATTTACAACCACCTGTTTGTAGCACGAAGCCGCAAGTAATTCCATACGGATTGCTGACAAAGAGGGTTCTTAGTTGCCGAAAAAATCGGGTTCGATCTCCGGAGGAGGACGAATTTTCTGGCAACTCAGATTTCTTTCTAAGAAATCCGTGTGGACTTCCTTGTGGCTTTGTGCGACAAACGGGTGGTCGTGAAGTTCCCTTCCTTAACCCTCCTCCCACCACGTTTCGTGATTCCGCAGAAAACTGTACCGTGTTTACTCGCATACAACTGGTCAGCACTGGCTATATCACTGCTGATCAACGGTAATCGTTTGGCGGAGACTGCTGGTCAACGGTATATACCGTTGACCAGCAGTGTCCGCCAAACATAGGTCGGCAAACTCACTCATGAGTCGACTCACTCAGACTCGGATCAAGCCGTGAGTCTGAGTCTGAGTGAGTCCGGGTGCGTAATATTTTGGTGAGCTTGAGTCCGAGTGAGTCCGGTTGAAAAAAAATTTTAGTGAGTCTGATTCCGGGTGAGTCCGGTTGAGGAAAATTTCGGTGAGTCTGAGTCCGAGTGAGCCCTAAACCCAAAATGAATTTCTTGAGTGAGTCTGAGTGAGCTCTACACTTTTTGCCTATCTATGGTTCTACTTACTCAATTTAAGCATTATTATCAGCCTTATGTAGGCTCACGTTTATACTCACGCCTACGCACACATACTTCAGAGCACTAGCGTTCATTGCGAGCACGAGGCGTGTGTCAAGGAGGAGGCAGTTGCCGTGACCACCCCTCCACCCCCGAAAACTCTTTCCCAGGAATTCTTGATGAAAATATTTCATGTGAGTCATCTCTTTCAATAAAAAAAGTCCTTACTGGATTGCAACCACTGATATATCATATTTGAAGATACGAGGTCAAAGACGCCAAGTGGAGCACCGATTACGTGAGATATTGGTGTTAAAGAGCATTGACACCAAGTTCGAAGAAGCGAATTGTACGTTAACGGACTCATGAGTCGGCTCACTCCGACTCGCTCAGACTCAGATAGAGCCGTGAGTCTGAGTCTGAGTGAGTCCGGTTGAGGAAAATTTTGGTCAATCTGAGTTCGAGTGAGTCCCAAGGGCAAAATATATTTCATGAGTGAGTCTGAGTGAGCTCCACATTTTCGGCCGACCTATGCCGCCAAACGACGACTAATGGCATCTAGTGTTGGCTAATAGTGGCTTACATTGGCTAAATGGGTTCTAATGTTTGCTTCGGTCAGGTCAAATGAAGTTTTCTTTGCAACATGCCCAAAGTACAGCGTTCAACGCCACCCTAGCGAGGTAGCTGTAAGCATACAGCTTGACGAGGCCAGGCGGTTGCAAGCAGCCAACAACTGCAGTGCACACATGCGCAGTACAAACAAAGCTTTTCGTTATGACAGTTTCATTAGCACAACACGTGGTTCCCTTGGCACAAATGGATCTAAATACGTGTATGTGCATTAGAAAAATATTAAACTACGCGTAAATAACATGTCATGGAAGTATATGCTGTTACATTGTCAAGGTCAATAGTAATAAAAAGAGGTAACTAAGAGCAATAGTGAAGAATGTGCATATACAACTTACAGCAAATATATATGATAATAAGCTTGTAGTTTCCCAGGACAATTCAACACCACCCATTATAAACACATGAGGCCGCATTAGAAAATATAAAACACTCTGAGAAACCACGTGATTTGTAGTGCCACGCTGCAATTTTACCAGAATGTTCCCGTGGATCTCTGCTGTATAGGGCCCGGAAGTATTTTGTGGTAACTAGCTCTTATGGTCAAATATGATTTTTTTTCGCATATTTCCCATTCAGTTACGGCAGGCTACCGCTGCCACCGGCGAGAGATGGCGCTAAGTGCAAACGTCCCCAAATCCTGGTTATGTTAAAGTATATACATACATAGATTACATACGAGGACTTGCCGTTCGTGTATGACAGCAGGGACAGCGTTTAAAGGTTAAAAAAAACTGAAACCGCGCATTCACTGGGCTTCCCGCCAGCCATCTGTCGGTAACTCGAGCAGGGCAGCGCGACCGGTGAATGCACACCACCGCGGCGTACCAGTGGCCGAATACGCAGTTGTCGACCGGTCATATACCATAATGCAGTTGAGGATATCATAGTTGCAATCAAGAAGAAGGAATGGACAATGGCCGGGCACGCAGAGCGTAGGCAGGATAACCACTGGTCATTAAGGGTAACTGACTTGATTCCAAGAGGAGGCAAGCGCGTGAGGCAGAAAATTTGGTGGGCAGATGAGATGAAGTTTGCAGGCATAACGCGGCAGCAGAAAGCACAGGACTGAGTTGATCGGCGAAACATGGGAAGAGGCCTTTGCCCCTGCAGAGGGCGTAGTAGGCTGATGATGATGGTGAATTGAGCGTAGAACGACGATAAATTTCATCGGTGTCCTGCGGAAGTTGTACCATATTGCGCATCCACAATTCGGTCCTCTACAATTCCATATATAGACATATATTGTAAAGAACAAATGCGAGGTTAGCTTTTGCGCGTAGGTGCAGTATTCGATGCTATAGATTTGCATGACAATGCAGAAGCGCATTTTTAAGATTGACGCGATGTACTGGCATGGTGGTACGACCATGACCCTATAGTGGGAAACGTAGTCTTATAGCATTACAGATGATAAGCAACGCTCGAGTAGTCTCCATTTAGTCTTCATTGTTCGCACACGTAGGGAATAGAAAGGGGGAAAAGGGGGGAAAAGTTAACGGCCAGCTTGGCTATATATGTCAGGGCAAAGGCGGAACGGGGAAAAAAAAGGCACAAACATTTCCTCGTGTTTAAAGCGCGTTTTAAATCTATTAGACTACCATTTGATTACGCTAAGTTCTATTAGACTGCAGGAATGTAACGTCAGCTTATTTTTAAAAGAAAGATCAATAACCGCAGCAGCGTGTAACGGAACAAGTACAGCAATCAGCGCTCTTTCTTTCTTTCTTTCTTTCTTTCTTTCTTTCTTTCTTTCTTTCTTTCTTTCTTTCTTTCTTTCTTTCTTTCTTTCTTTCTTTCTTTCTTTCTTTCCTTCTTTCTTTCTGACTTTCTTTCTTTCTTTCTTTCCTTCTTTCTTTCTGACTTTCTTTCTTCTCAATAATTCTTCCCGTATCGGCAAGGATTCGTGAGAGAAAACCCGTATGGATAATTTATGATCGAATTTAATGTGTTTTGTATTATTCCCGCGAAACTGCTTGACCCCTTCGTTCTCATTAATTCGTGCCCCGCCACGGTGGTCTAGTGGTTATGGCGCTCGACTGCTGACCCGAAGGTCGCGGGATCGAATCCCGGCCGCGGCGGCTGCATTTTCGATGGAGGCAAAAATGCTTGAGGCCCGTGTACTTAGATTTAGGTGCACGTTAAAGAACCCCAGGTGGTCTAAATTTCCGGAGCCCTCCACTGCGGCGTCTCTCATAATCATATCGTGGTTTTGGGACGTTAAACCCCAAATATTATTATCTCATTAATTCGTGCTCTCTCTAACCTACCATGAATCACTTCGATCGCAAGCTGTGTGTTACATATTTTACCTGTTCAATTATCTTATAGTGAGCTTCGCGGCTTTTTGGCCCACTGCTTAGCGAGCGTGGGCGTGTGTGCCATCGTCTCGCAAGATGCTACACTCAAACTTATTCAGAAGAACGCACCGTCCCCGTACATGTCGTTGTTGGATCAAAATAACTATACGCAAGCGTTAGCGTTTCACTGCATTGCACAGGACTGTTAAGGCGGAGTGGGCTTGCAAACGTTGCGCTGGCCGCGCATACGTTTCTCTTGGAAAGTTGTGCAGAGAAAAGTCCCCACATCCACGGTTTGTTTGTTTGTTTGTTTGTTTGTTTGTTTGTTTGTTTGTTTGTTTGTTTGCTTGCTTGCTTGTTTGTTTTGGTCGGTTGGTTGGTAGTTTATTTGTTTTTAAACAAGGGACTACCTCTCCTCCTTCAGCCCAGATTCTGTAACGAGGTATATGATTGATTTCTGAACAAGTGCCCCTGTCACACGTGGCAACTTAAGTGCACTTTGAGCGAGTGCATACGCTTACAAAGTGTCACTTTGGCAGTGCGCTGCTGAACGAGAAAGCGGAGCGTATACTTTGGAAATGATGGCAGTGGCAATTGGCGGATTAGTAGCGCAACATCTATTTGTTATTTTTGCTCCCGTGCATAGGTGTCGGCAGGATTTTGTCTTGGGGTGTGCAAACCTGTGTTGCATCATGGTAGGGGAGGGTGGGATCACTGGTGTAGCTCGGTAGGGGTGCCCGTCCTGCTGTGGCTTGAGGGGGGGGCAAGTGCCCCTTTTGCACCCCCGTGCTGACGACGCCCATGCTCCCGTGTCTCAGCGTCGGACCACGTTGTCTTCGCGGAAGTAGCACCAGTGGCACACGCCATCGCAAATGAGTGGAGAACGACTGACCTACACATGTGCAAGTGTGCATGGAAGTAAACAACGCGACGGACGCGTCCATCGCATGGCATGTTCCCGCATCCCCCCTAGTGGACGTGGCCGCAAACTGCCCGAGGGCGAGAGTAGCGAGGTTTTTTGTTGTAGCATGGCTTGTTTTAATACATAGCAGTATTCCTAATAACGAAAACAATGGTTTAAGAATACTATGAGATGCCGCTTTATGCAATAGCGTATTTATGGGCAAGCCACTGCTACCGAGGCTACACACTCCGTCGCAGCGAAGTGAGGTTGGCGAACGCACTTGCCGGCAAGTGTACTTTGCAGCGAGTGACACTAAACTTTTTCGTGTGACAGCGTGCAAATGACACACGCGGCGGAATGCACTCGCTCATAGTGAACTTAAGTTGGCACGTGTGAAAGGGGTATTACTCGCACAAGAGGCAGCACTGGTTATGTGTTTGTTACCGCTGGTTAATGTTGACTAACTACCAGTTATTGTTGGCTATTTGGTGTTATAACAGCAACATTGCGGTTTATTTGATATTAATCATATGACTGAGTGTACTCAAATATTTTTTTTTTCTGACAGTAAACAGAGGCTTCACTGAAAGTTTTAGAGCGTACTCTAAGAAAAAAAAAAGAGTACGTGTTATTCTTTTCAGTGAATTCTGACTTGCCACATATAAGGACCCTCTTTAAAGAGATGCGTTGACTCTCTTATTGGGTCCCACGACTCTCTGACGAGAGTACATAGCGATCTCCTAAGAGAGTTTGCGTGTCTTTTCAAAGAGAGTAACTCACGAAAAAAAGGATCCAAAGGACTCCTTTTTTTTTTCTATTTTTCTCAGAGCGTATACGACAGAATGCCGAGAGCACTTATCGCGCTATCTCTCGCACGTGGGCGCTGGCGCGGGGCACACGTATTCGCGGGACATAACAGGCGTCGAGATTGATACGTACGTGCATGCCGTTAACGCCGGCGTACACGCGCGCTGCGTCCTTCCAAGCGGCCAAAAAGCGTGCCGCGTATCGTGTGCTTCCGCGTCCTTTCGGTCGCCTTCACCCGGCGCGCTTCCGCTTTTATCGCATGCTGGCGCGCGCACGCGGCGTCTCTGTTTTTGTACCTACATAAACGACACGCCGCGGCACGGAGAGGAAACAACACGGGGCGACGAGGAAGGTTAACAAAGGACACGAGAGCCTTTGTGCGGTCGAGGAACGTAAAAGAAAAGGCCACGCACTGCATGTAGAACCGTTTTGTGCGCGTATGGTTGCCACAGAACTGACGCGCGGACAATAGAACAAGCAAGTTCCTCGTGAACGCCAGCGGCGCGCGCGCTTGCCCGTGTGCAGGAGCGCATTCGTCTTCACGCAGCCTTTCGTATATACAAGTGTATGTATAGTACACTTATACATATGTAGGCGCTTGCACGCGGCTGCGCTCGTGTGCGGCGCGAAAATTTTCGGGCACCTGCCGGTCCGGTTCGTAATCACGTACCGCCTCGCCTGGCTCGCTATAGCTTGCGTGTCGGCGCACGAATACACTGTGTTAGACATACGCGCGAGGAAATAGTGCGCAGCAGCGGCTTCTCAAAGGGAGACAAAAGAGGCGGAGACAAATACGGATCGCCTTAGTTCCGGGCAGTGAGGCTGGGAGCGATTTATCTTAAGGGATGCGAGTGAGAGCATGTATGTATGTCTTTTGACTTCAGTCCCATGCAAGAGCCTTGCAGGGCTTATGCGTTTAGCCCCGTAAGCGTGGTCAAACCGACATGCAGGCGTGCTGCACCGAACTGTACGTCTTTCGACAAATCGCTCAGCTCCACGAAATGTCCGTGTATGAATGCTTCGGGGCGAAGCAACTTTTAAGGGAACATTAAAGGCGCTGCGTCTTTGTTCTCACGTCCCTTGTCTTGTGTTTGCCTTCAGTACCGTTATGAATTAAAATGAAGCGTTCATTAAACCAGTTTGCACGCAACATATTGTGGAGGAGTCTGTTTTTCTGTTAAATACCAGAGCGTACGCTTGCTGCAGGGGATTTACAAATAGTGGGGTGCTGTTTCAGTTCCTTCGCGTGCACGCTGTGCACAGAGGTGTTTGTTAAACTTTCAAGTTGATACTCGAGAAATGCTCGATTTACAAACTACGTCGACCCACCCAAAAAACGCTTAGCTCAACGTCAAACAGTTCGGCATTAGCCGGCTTCTCGCAGGATGCTTCGCATCACCCACATGGAGCGAAATTTTCTGGCAAAATTTTGGCGGCGAGCGCCGGCGCGGAGACGCATATGCAAGCCTTCCGCCCGCAATTTTGATCTGCCAAGTATAGTTTGAGTTCAAGTTCGAAAAGAGCAGAACATGAGACCAAGGAGAGATTGCACAAGACGGCGCCAAAGCACGATTCCTATACTGGCCGAAGTCTTGTTTTTGCTTACACAGTAAAAGCTCGTTAATTCGGATTTCACGGGACTGGAAAAACTTTCCGAATCGACCGAACGCCGGATTATCGAAAGTATAAAACAATAAATAAATGTCCATTACATCAATGCACTTTCATTTTTTATGAATATCTAAATCCAGTAATTATGTTGCCCAAGAGCAGTGCAAAAGACGCAATTTATGTCATTTGCGACTTTGTTCACAATGTGAACGTGGCTAAAGACTCCCGTGTCTTTATCCGAAGCATGCTCTGAACCAATATACCAATTCCATGTTTGTAAACTGGGGTACGCACCGTCGACATACTGAGGCGCTTGTAGCGACGTAGCTACGTCGCTACACGCGACGTATAGCTACAAGTGCTACAAGCTACGTCGACGTAGCTTGTAGCACTTGACAACTGCCACAGCAGCCAGTTGACGGCACAGCAGCCAGTCGTGGAGGCTCCCCTCATTATCCGTTTTTCCTAATTATAACGAGTGTCGAATTAACGAACTTTTGGTGTATCAAGTGCCGATGTGGGTTGCGAGGAACAATGAACAGAATTTAGGCAATGTCCCCGTAAGCAGCTGATTACATTGCGCACTTCTTAATTTAATTATGCAATGTTCTTGTGATGCGCAAGGAGACATTGAAGTCTCACTCAAGGAGGATTTAGCTCCTCGGTTTCACTGAGCTGATGTCAAAAGCACAGATATACGCTGTCAAGGTATTTTTTTCGCGGAGCTAGCGTTTTGTAGATATGTCACATTCACCACCCGGAACATATACAATATGCTTCTCCGCGAGAAAATGATTATTTTTGTATTTAGACTAAAAAGAGTAAGTCGCCGGCAAAGGTAGCAGGATCCGCCACCATCGTTCGTAGGGTATTCACAGGTCTCAGAACTAGGTGATAGGTGTTTACGAAAGCCAACTCAGAGCTTTTCGGAGGCATCGAAAGAGTATGCCATCCAAGCGAAGTTTGGCTTTACCAGAAACGCAACTCTTCTGCGAAGCGCCTTAGGGTCGAGGCTTGTCCGCCCACGTCCGTGTCCAGTCACGGGGAGATTCGTGGATGTGAGACACAAGAAAAGGTGTAACAATAGACTAATATCAATTATAATTGTGACAGAACAATATCAAACACCTAGAAGCACAAACCCTTTATACTAGTCCACGACTTCAACGTACACATTATGGACCTTAGGACCTAGCTTTGTCGTCGACGCTCACTGTCTGCTGTCATGGTAGGTTAGAAAACCATTGTTATAGTGGAAACGCGTGTATGTGGATAAAAAAAAAAGGTTTACAATAGACGAACAACAATCATAATTGTGACAGAACAATATACAACACCTACAAGCACAAACCCTTTATACTAGTCGGCGACGTCAACGTAGACATTATGGACCTTAGGACCGAGTTTTGTCGTCGACTCTTTATGTCACTTTATGTCACCGAATTTACATTATATGGGGCAACGCTCGGGTAACATATATGTGAGACACAAAAAAGGGTTCAACAATACACTAATATTAATAATTGCGACAGAACAATATAAAACGTCTACAAGAACAAACCCTTTATACTAGTCGGCGACTTCAATGTAGACATTATGGACCTTAGGACCTAGCTTCGCCCACTCGTCCTCATTCACTTCGTGGAGATGCAAGGATTTTTTTTTTCGAATGGCTAAATGTAAGGTTGTGTTCTCTCTCTCTAAAGCGATCACTTCTTTTAAATGCATAAGCATTCCTTTGCGTACTGTAAGCACCTTTGAGTTTCTATCTATCTATCTATCTATCTATCTATCTATCTATCTATCTATCTATCTATCTATCTATCTATCTATCTATCTATCTATCTATCTATCTATCTATCTATCTATCTATCTATCTATCCGCCTCCGTCTGGGTGCTCTCGTGATCGCCTCCTTAACTTGGGGTATACCAAAATTTGTATGGGAGGGTAAGAGGTATTGACGAATATGTCTGGCTGGTCATGATATGAATAACGTGAAAATTTTGTCGTATACGTCGTCAAACCCTTTCCAGCAGACGCGTGTGGCACATATCCGTATTTCACATGGCCGCGGTATGCGGGTATGCGCCACAGGTGTTTGACAATTTACGTCTACCCAGGAACAGCGAGGACAGACATTAGTAATTTAAAAGCGAGAGCGTTAAGAAAAACTGTCGTCGGCAGCGTTGACCCGTCGAATGCAAATAATAAATATCAGGGTCCCAGCAGGAATCGAACCAAAGCAATCTGCGTGGCAATCGAGTATTCTACCACAGAGCCACGCCAGGTCTCGGAACTGCTTTGGAAAAAGACCCTACGCAGGCGTAATGTTGGTGAAACGTCAATTGTGGTTCCAGTGCTGGCTATCTAATTTTATAAACATTACATATGTATTCCTATGAGGCGGGCGTCATGTCGGGTTAACGTCAATCGTATACTTAAGCGCCATCCACTGTAGTTGGTCCACGAAGAAATATTCAGGGCTACCATCCACGCAAGCGCAAGTGCTAAATATGAGATTACCGCTTCTGGTGTAGGTAATACCGATGTTTCTGATGGCATCGTTACGCAACTGTAAACAACTGGCTATATGAAACATATGCGATTGTTCAACATGTCTGTGCGTAACACATCTGTATATATCTTTAACGTCATTTCGTAACGTCTCGCTCAATAAGAAAATTACAGCCCAGTCACCTTTTGCCTCCGCATGCTTCGCATAACATCGATTCCCATGGTACTTGGGATCTGCCAAATTTTTTGTCTTAACACATTTTACTCCTTAGCCAGGCCCACAGCGCATCTAACTTCAAAGCCTCCTATGGAATGTATTCCAAGATCTAGGGATTTTTGCTGTCTTTAAGGGATTTGGCATCTATTTTTTGCTAATCTAAGAATTTTTGTGAGGCTCTGAAGATGTTTGGTTACGTGGCCTAATGACAGACTCTACTGAATAATAACGTGTTTTCATTAAAAAAAAAAAGGGGGGGGGGGGCTAAAATAATAGCTAATGCTACTTTCTGGCTTCTTTTTTTAACTTGCAAGCGTGTTATTTATCTGCTAGGCCGAGAGGTCGGTGGCTGCTGCAGTTACGTAACGAGATATTGTCGTATGCCGCCCACTTAGAGGAGAAACGAAACTTTGCCTTCGTGAGGGTTCAGCAGGGACGCGTGTATTGTCTTTTGCGCCGTGAGTCATTGAGTCATCGCTGTTTTCAGTCATCGTGTGCATGCCGCGCAGTGAGTGGTCTCACTGCGCGGCAGCGGCAACGGAGTAGGTGCAGCCGCTGATGCTACCCGTGTGCACAGACACTACATTGATCACGACCGTCGCGACACCTGGTGCGTGGGATTCTATCCAGCGACATTCGGATTAGCAGTCAAGCACCATTGCTACTAAACCAGCGCAGCGGGCTCAGTTACTACAGAAAATGTCACAAAATCAGTTGCGATTGCGTATAATGAGCAGTTTTTACCTCCAACAAGATTTAGAACAAATGGACGAAAGAGTGAACTGCGTTTACACTTTGTTTAAGGTTAATTTCACAAATTGATGGAAAAAAAGCCGGCAGATCCCACGCACTGTGGGAATCAGTGTAATGCGAAGCAGCCAGGAAGGAGCAAATTATGCTTTACATAATTTGCATGTCATGATTTACATTTTAGGACCTGTCATTTATGTTCGTCATACAGTCACGTCGCGCAATACCAATTTTGGTGTATATCAACCTAGCGAACTGGACGCAAGCGCACCATGAGCGTGGCATGTAAATGGCGTTCTAGACGATATGCATGCCAAGATTATCATGTTACCACCTGCCAGTTATGTTCGCTATACAGTCATGTCACTCAATACCAAATTTGGTGTATATCAAGCTAACGAAACGGCCGCGAGCGCGCCATGAGCGTGGAATGCAAGTCATATGTCGCTAATGTCATGATTTCCATATTACCACTTCTCATTTATGTTCGTCATACAGTCATGTCACTCAATACCAAATTTGGTGTATCTCAAGCTAATGAAACGGCCGCGAGCACGCCATGAGCATGACATGCAAGTCATGTCGCACATGACAAGTCATGTTTCCGTATTAAAACCTGTCATTTATGTTCGTCATACAGTCACGTCATCAATTTTAGTGTATATCAAGCTAACGAAACGGCCACGAGTGCGCCATGAGAGCGTGGCATGCAAGTCATGTCGCACATGACGTCATGATTTCCATATTACCACGTGTCATTTTTGTTCGTCATACAGTCACGTCACTCAATACCAAGTTTGGTGTATATCAAGCTAACGAAACGGCCGCGAGCACGCCATGAGCGTGACATGCAAGTCATGTCGCACATGACAAGTCGTGATTTCCGTATTAAAACCTGTCATTTATGTTCGTCATACAGTCACGTCACTCAGTACCA
Source organism: Rhipicephalus appendiculatus (assembly GCA_030522465.1). Lineage (NCBI taxonomy): Eukaryota > Metazoa > Arthropoda > Arachnida > Ixodida > Ixodidae > Rhipicephalus > Rhipicephalus appendiculatus. Next base: position 2,735,949 of record JALIZH010012893.1, read on the forward strand.
ATTTTGGTGTATATCAAGCTAACGAAACGGCCACGAGTGCGCCATGAGCGTGGCATGCAAGTCATGTCGCACATGACGTCATGATTTCCATATTACCACTTGTCATTTATGTTCGTCATACAGCCACGTCACTCAATCCCAAATTTGGTGTATATCAAGCTAACGAAGAGGCCGCGAGCGCGCCATGAGCGTGGCATGTAAATCATACTTTTCATGACAAGTTAGTCACGATTTTCATGATAGGACCAGCCATTTATGTTCGTCATACAGTCATGTTATGCCATACCAGATTCGGTATAAATCCCATTAACGATATGGCCAGGAGAGCACAAAGTCGTAGGCGGCTAGATAGATACGCTCAAAGTCGCCGAAGTTCGCTAAGAAATGCTTCGCATTTAAAAAATGAAGTCCAGGGGTTTTCGGTGTAGGGGTTTCGGGGGAGTCGATCTAAAGACAAAAATAGACTTCAGTTGGCATCACTGGTCGATGACAACCTCTAAATAAGTATTCGCTCCGACTACTGCCAGCGACAGCCTATATCCATATATCCATATACGACTTCAATGACATGCGTCCAACACAAACATTAGTTTTATTGAGACGCGCCCTTTTTTTCTTAGTGCGCTAGCCTACTACGTTCACTCATTTACGTGACATCAAGCGCTTTATCGGTTTTTAAGAATGCTAGTTTTACTGCACAGATGTATCTTAGCGTAGCCCGTTTACAAATGTACCTTAAAAAAGGTTTCGCACACGTTATAAGCACGGGTCTGCGGTTGGAGATTGTACTGAGTTCTTATACGATGTCGCCAGACGTTCCTATACGTTGTCGCATATAGGAAATATATGCACACCACAGTGTGGGGAGAGGCGAATGTCCTAAAAAAGTTCTCGCGCGAAACGCGTGAGGCTCTCTCCATATCTCGCTTCCGACTAAATGTTTCTCATTGTTGCGCGACACACATGCACCGTAATGTGCCCCGCACGCAGATACGTAAACGTCGCCAAAGCGTGTAACGTTCAGCGCTCCGTCGTCCTCGCATGCTTTGTTCGCGATGACGGACGAACGATTCAGCGTTTTGTTGTTGGCACGCACGCACGCATGGACGCAGCAGACGACGCTCTGTATATATGTATACCCACATTCGCTGTTTTATTTCTTTTGTCGTCTGTCTTTAGCGTCTGCTCGAGGAACAATGGCGGCGCGACCCTCTCAGTCCCGGATGAAAGTCCGTACCGCCACCACCAGTGGCAGCGCGAAGCTTTTGCGTCCAGCGACGACCGAATGAAAAGGGAGCGAAGAAAGACAGGAAAAGAGCGAGAAGAAAGAACCCCCGAAAGAAAGGACCGCCTCGGAGGGAGAAAAAGAGAGCGGCCTGCTGCTGCTGCAGCAGAGCAAACGGCGCGCTGGCTGACACAAAAGCGGAACGCGACATGGCGTCCGCGAAGCGTGCACAGGCGTTGCGTCCGGAGTGTACCGTATGTTCTGCCCTGCAACTGACCATTCGTTTAGCGTTGTCTGGCGCTCGCTTACCTGTTACGTCCGTCATTAGGTATATGTACTGCCAGCAGGCCCATAGCCAGAAATTTTCTTCGGGGGCGGGGCACTTGTTGAAGAACTTGACAAACCCCTATTTTCCTTATTTATTCTCGGTAAAACACCCTCCTCCATACGAAATTTCGGGGGGAAGGAGGGGGGGGGGGGGGGCTGGGCCCCTAGGGCACCCCCCTGGTTACGGGCCTGACTGCCAGAACATTGTTCCCGGAGAGAGGGTAGGAGTGTGTGCAATGTTTGTACGTGTGCGAGCATACATAGACATACAATGTTACAAATTCGGCGCCCCCCTCCCATCCCCGTTCGCCATGTACATTTATGAGCCAGAAGTATGAACCTCAACGATACCTGTCCACTTGATGATTCTATGCGCTTTGCTTCTATAGAAGCAATGCCTCTATTTAGAGTGTCCACCTTTGAAGCCAGTCAAGAACAGGCGACATAGCGGAATGAATGAGAAGCCACAAGAGTATACGTACACTCGCTGAGTATATACTGATGATAGTATATACACTCGGTGCTGTATACGGCTGCTGCATTGTATACCAAGAAAAAGAAGTGCATTAGCTCTCATTGCACAGAGCGAGCACAAATGCTATATCAGAAATACGTGACCGTGAACTGCACGAGGTATTGGCAGCGCGAAAAATGAACGTACAAGCGAGGGGATACAGACACGCGCTGACTTCCAACTGAAAATTTATGCGCTGTCAATATCACGTGCAATAGAGTTCCAACTAGCCCACGCTTTAACGTTAGTAAGTGAACTCTGAGCCGTACGCGAGATATGCATGAAAGAACTCGAAGGCTGTACGTAAATTTGCATTAATAGCAAGTAGCAATGATAATGGACAGAACTCCTCATATATATATATATATATATATATATATATATATATATATATATATATATATATATATATATATATATATATATATATACACGTAGATTATGAAGAGTCTAGCTTCGGTTGCCGTAGTACAAATAGGAGAAATATATATACGCTTCTAAAAAACTGTTTATTTGTGACGTTTCGATCGGAGACCGACCTTCATCAAGACAACAGTTTTTTAGAAGCGTATATATATATATATATATATATATATATATATATACATATATAATGTGTCCAGTGGCGTAGCCAGGGGGTGGCACACCGGGCACGTGCCCCCCCCCCCCCCCCGAAATTTTTTTTCGCCATTGTATACTGAGCGAAAAATGACCATTTCAAGGTGGTGCCCCTCCCGAAATCAAGGCGGTGCCCCCCCCCCCCCCCCCCCCCCCCCCCGAAAAAAATTTCTGGCTACGCCCCTGAATGTGTCTGTGCTCTAGAATGAGAAACGTAGCTGTTGGTTGTATGGGACGAGATAAATCGCTAGCGCAAAATATTTGATAACATGTTACCAAACTCATCATATATCTAGCGGTGAAAGTGTAGACATTGGCACCTGAAGCGACTTTATAATTCGAGACAGAATTTGTAGTTCCGTAAATCTGTTGATGCCCGAACAACTGTGTTAGGGAAGAAACAAAGGGAAGTTACTATATAGAGCTGAAGAAACGTTAGAATGGTCATTTAATCTCTTTGAAGGAATTGAAAGGCAGAGAGACAGAGTGAGAGAGAGTGAGCAGATACAGACCTCATTAATCGGCCAATCTATTATTTTGGGTGTCGCTCTTTTTAAAATTTTATTCCCCTACTGCCTGTGGCGTTGAGTCTGTGCTTAGCATAGCAGATGCATGGGTATCTTCCTTCCCGTTTCAGAAACAAAACGTCCGCAAATCTCGGGCTTGGTCATTTACGGTGGTCAACAACATGCTTGTTATGCATGTTGTTGCTGTGTAACTTGCAAATGCAAGTAACACAGCAACAACACGCATAACAAGCATGATACCCATGGCGCTGACATCGCGAATTGTACTGACAGGTGCGGCTATCTGACAGGTCCTCGTGCGACACGCGTGAATCTGTAGTGCCCGTCTTTCATGCGCTGGTTATTTTACGTCACGAGTACTTGCCAGTATGCTTTCAGCGCTCGTTTGTAGGCATCATCTTTCGTCCCCGTCCCTCATGCATTAATTATTCTGCGTCACGTGGCAATCCAACGATGTCCTCCAGAGTTGTGGCCCGCGGGCTAAGGGGCGGCAAACGCGGCACTCGCGCGTCCCCTCAAAGGCTGCGTCAGCGAGCGAGGCAATTACGGCCGAGGTTGCAGCCGCCGCTGGTGGCAGCGGCGCGACGCCCTTTGTGCCGTCGCTCCTCGCACAATGCCCGGCGCCCCGCCGAACGCTGACACGCACACGTTTTCAGCGCTCGCACGCACGCACGCACGCATGTACGGACGGCACGCAGAAAAGGAAGGAGGGGTGAAAAGGGGGGGGGGGGGGCAGGCAGCGGCGCTTTATCCGTGGCGTCTGCGTTCTCGCCCCACCATTGGCCGGACCGGCGGCACGTGGAGGGCGGCCATTGGCCGAGAGGCCGGCTCCACAACGCGGCCATGTGGAACCGAGCAAAGCCCCGCCGACGAACTGACGCCGGTATGAACACAAAAAAGAAACACATAACCCGATGTAGAAGGGGGGAGTTTAGGACTAGGCCGTCGTCGGCGTGACTCATTTGTGCGTGCAAGGGTGCGGGAACGAAATGTTAAGGGGGGGGGGGGGGGTCGAAGCGCAGTGAACAACAGAATGGCGTGGCGTGAGTCCATTGAGGGTTCTTCTCTCTCAGCAGCCATTCGCTCGCTTCTATCGCGGGAATGGCTCTGCTGGTGTTGGCTGTCTCTCTCGAGGCCGTTGGCTGTGTCCCGACACGCCAACTGTTCGAGAGGTACCACCTCGAGGAAATAGAAGCGAGAGCTCCGACTCCTTTCCTTTCGTTATTTATCTGTATTTTTTTTCTCGAGGTATCCGCGCCTCGGTGCACACGTTACGGTGCCAAGTTTTGGAAGCTGTGCCCCTCCTCCCTTCTCGCGAGGGTTCTACACGTCGACGGCCAAGTACGAAAATGGAACTGCTTCGTACATACGCATTTGATATGCCGCGCTTGAGCGAGCCATGGCACATCAAGGTGCTCAATCAGCAGCAGCGTAGTCTTTATTGTATTTATTCAATTACGCCCATAAAGCCCTCAGTTCGAGGGTACTACATGGGGGGGAGGGGCACGTCAGCACAGGTCACTGATTGCACATCGTTAGTAAAAATTTACACGACAATACGAAGTTAAACATAGATATGTACGAAATGATTTTACGAACAGAAATTTCTGGAGAAGGAACATACCGTGATGAAAAGATCACCGCCGAAACACTGCAAGCTCTTAATGTTGATGATAATAATAACAACAGGTGGTTATTCGCGAGACAATTAGATCTTGAAATATGGTTAGGTCGGGTTCAGTGGCAATGTGTAATGATAAGGAATTATAACCGGTCATTACGCAAACAGATCGCGACTGTTATACCCTGGAATGCAATTTCGGGACCTACTAATAGAAGTCACGTTAAAGGAGTACTGACGCGATTTTGAGGCACCCCAAAAGGGACGTCTTTCGTTTCCATGGTGTGCACTGTCATCGCTCTCCACACACCGGAGCCAGACATTGCGTACAAAATATTTTACTTTGATTTTAAAGTTCGTCGCCCAGCATCTGCAAGCCAGCCCCACCGCAATGTACATTATCACGACAAGTCAACACAGTTCAGTGGGTTTGCGAAATTTGCGTCCTGCATGCAGCCTAAATTGCAGAAATCGCTGTCCGAGTCTCTGGATGACAATTCAATCATCGTTGTTTAAGTGAACCACGTGCGACTGACAGCAAACAGGCAGCTGTTGCTAGTATGTCGCGAGTTGTAGTCTTCCCGTGACGTCAGACCTCTCTCGACACGTCACTGCGAAGCCACCTTCTCGAAACCGAAATTGCTGTTTTAATGTAGCGGTATTAAAAATATATTGGATGCATTCCCAAGCACCACGGCACACTTTTTAGGGTTCTCGACACCCGCGTTTTTATTTAGAGCAACAACCCGAAAATATTTAAAATTCGTGTCAGTACTCCTTTGAGCAGTGCCAAAGCGATTTACGCGTAGCTTGGGAAGAAAGTGCTGGCTATACGTACATTTAAATAAATAAATAAATAAATAAATAAATATTGGACGGATACACCCCCTAGCCATATGCTGCCCTTCCGTGTTAACAGGGTTTATATACTTTTGTGCAGCATATTTACTAACACGAAATATTCTAGAAATCTATTTTTTCTTCACTCCAACGAACCTGAAACGAAGCACCACAAGCTCTGTGGAGCTAATCTACAGGATACGGACGCCCAATAATAATGCGGGAGTGACTGCATGCATTATGGCACGACTCCATCATCGGCAGCTCTCGTATACTCTATAGCCCTACCCATACATGATATCCGTCTATCTCTTCGTGCTAAAACATAGCTATTAGTCAAGGGCTAATGTGAGTCTAAGAAAACTCTGGAAGAGGAGTTAAATACTTGAAGCATAAAGGAGTTCACATAAAGGAGTTCGAAGAATTTTCTTCATTCTCAGGCTGTACTGCAACACAAGGCAGGCTCTGCTAGCCTGCGAACGTTGCATGGTTTTCCGAAAATGAGGAACATTTTCGATCAGCCTTGCACCGAGACGTATTTAGTTCGAATCATCGAGTAGTTTAGTCTGGGTCGGGACAGCTATATATGCATCTCTCCCATAGAAGAGTACAAATTACTCTAAATCGTTTACATTTTTTTCTAAACAAGGAGAGTTGCGTAACATCTTGTTGCAGTGTGTTTTAGCACTATATAGGGAATAATATTACTGAAAGCTGCATATGCTTCCCCTGCTTGAATCGTTGACCATTTGTTCTATATTATAAACTCAAACCAAACCCAAGTCGTGGATATGACGTGTTTCCATTCAACGGGCACCGCTTTGTTTTCATTGGCCTGTATAGTTTTTCAGAGACTATATATTCAGCGAGACCCTGCAGGGGGTACGTAGGGCTCTAAATCATCTCCATTTTTTTTGCTATAGGCACCCATTCCTCCAGAACAAGATAATTTTAACCATATTTTACATATTTGAATAATTGAAGCGAATTAACCTTTTCGCTGATTTGCCAACATTTAAATGATCCATCCCCTCTCTGTGTACGTCTGTAATCTATATGCACAACCGTAGCATAGTCAATGTCGAAGGTGGAGACAAGCCGTACTGAATGTGATCCTTGTGCAGTACGTCGCGCAGATAGCGTCTTGCCAAAATGCGGTTCACAACGCGTAACAATATATATATATATATATATATATATATATATATATATATATATACCGGATAACTACTGCACAATTTAAACATGCCTATATAAGATAGGTCGTGCCAATTTTCTGCTTTTGTTTCTTCAAATAATGGGGTACTGGGTATAACATCTGACACTTCCTTTTAAAGCGCCTGCGCTATATTCATGTCTGTACGATGGCACACTCTTCTTCTGAGGCCTAATAAAAGAACGGCGTTTCGCATGCGTGCTAGTATGCGAAGTTTTGCGTCCCTTTCACGCGTTCTCTATAAAGAGACAATTCGTTGTTGGACGTTGGAGGAGACTTCCAAGCACCTTGCAGGAATTACTCTGGAGCAGCAATAGTATATATAGGAACGCTTCGATCTCCTGCAGGTTAAATCCGTACGTAGCTATACGAACCAATATACCACCTTAGCAGATTAATACCCCTGTCACACGGCACACGTAACGAAAAAAAATCGTGGCGAAGGGGCATGTACGGAAGGGTGTTTCAGCTCCACTAAAGTAGAACCATAGGAGGGGCGAAGCATGCAGTGTGCCCCGGTGTTTCCAACAGAAAAATCTTTACTGCTTTACTCCTTTACCCGCCACCGGTGAACTAATAATGCACCATCACTTTGCAGATATGTTTCAAATTGATGACTTTACTGTATATAGAGATGCACGTTTATGTCTCTGCTTCTAGATAAAAAACTTGAGCGCCTTGGTAAATATCGTCGGGGGATTCTGACACCGCTGCTAAGCCGAAGATATTGTTTTAGGCAGGAACACCGAACCTGCCACCTTCGAATAACGCGTCCCATGCAGAGCATCGGACGCGTTATTCGAAGGCGCGAGGTTCGGTCCCTGCGATCGGCAAGTTATCGTTTCGTCCAGTTTACTTTCTTCAAATTAGATCATAATACTAGAAATAACACCCCCTATATTTCCCTGACTTCTCTCTTTCTTTACTCTTCTTTTAATCCCCCATCCCATCCCCCCAGGGTGGCGTATCGGTTGTGCCAAACTGGTTAACGTCCCCGTCTTTCCTCTCTCTCGTTTACCTTCCTTTTTTTTCCTTGTCTGTTAGCTGTAATTAATTACGCGTTAGTGACATTTTTGTTGCTGCTACATGGACAATGACATTCACAGCTAATAGCGTTCGCTAGTTGAATACTTTTTTCCGAAGCCCTGTGCGCGCAACGTGTGCACTCTCGATGACAGGCGCTTGACAAAAATGACGAAGTAGATAAGTTAAATGTAATCAAAGGTACGGTTCTCATTAATTCATGTGGTAACATTTTTGTTAAATTTGTGACGTAGCTGGATAGCTGATGCATTTCGCGCGGCTATATTATTCTTCCTGGACTCCGACACGATGCGTACGACTCCTATCGGATATGTTTACAAACGCTCGTATATTCTTTATACTTTTTTCAATACCTCGGCGTTGCTGCGGTGAAGTGGTGCCGCGGCTGCAAGGTCCGAATTTCGCGCCCGATATCTGTCCGCCAGCCATGGATGCAACCTCATGCGGTTTCGTCAACGGAGAATAGTTAGTAGCAAAAAGCGCACTGGACTTACGGCAAATATGGACGTCAATGGCGAATGCCACTTTGTGTACCCGCGTAGAGCAGGAACGCAAGATCGCAATGACATTCGCTATTAATGACATTTACTGCGAATGACATTACATGTGCCGTGTGAAAGGGGCGAACGACAGAAGGGGAATTTTAAGGGCTCGTTTTTTTTTATTAGAAACAATATTAATAATTTGTCTGTTAGTTGTAATTAATAGTGTGAAAGGTGTGTAACTTGCATACAGATAACACGCACGTGTGCGTTGGTCGTGAAATGAGCCCGGTCAGGCCTCTCGCCATTCACGGAGGCACGTTCTTCGTGCAGTTCTACAGGCGTTCGACCATGCACACGGACGTATAATAAATGAAGCTATTCCCAAACTCAAAGCCGATCCAGGCTTAGTTAGGGGTGCTCGTTAGAGCATGTCCGAGCTTCGCTCCATGCTAATACGAAAGCATTTCGTTCGTTAAATTTATGCCGATAAAAAGAACTTTATTTGGAGGACGGCATTATTATCCCCAATAACATTAATAACAAGACTCCAGGAGACGTATACACGTTCCTGCAGAAACGAAAATCTGTGGGCTTCGCGCACGTGTCCTTCCGTATACGAACAGCATGACTTGGTAGCTCGGAAGAAACATCCTTTTATCCCCTGAAATCCTCGCACCGGCGAACCATACGGGCTTGACCACCGGCGCAATTGTACGCGTAGACACTCTAACAAGCTGCACGACGAACACTGCCCCCCTCCCCCCTCCCCGCTCCTTCCATCCTTTAGTGCGCGAGAAGTGCAGCTCTGCATCGCGCATTTGTCGAGCGGATCCCGATCCTTCTCCGGCAGCCAAAATTGGACAAATGAAAAAAAAATAAAAGAAAGCGCGCAGCTCGGACCGGCGCTTAAGTATAAGAAGCCCGCGCCGGCGAGCGCGCTTTTGCGTCGCAGTTGAGAAATCCCTTCCGAGGCTTAGCGAAATCCCCGTCGCAGCGAAACGCGCCGCTGTCGACGCGCCGCGGCGCTGCCGGTGAAGCGCCTATAGTGTGAGAGAGGGGGGCGGTGGAAGTGCGGTGCTTCAGCGCCGCACTTCGCCTCACTCTCTCCCTCAACACACCGCTCTCCTTCAAGCCTCGCAAATCCGAACTGCCCCGCCTTCGAGAGAGCCTCTGGCGGCTGAAAAAAAAATTATAAAATTCTCGGCGACTTTGTCGGGCGGCCAAGCATCAGAGCGGAGAGAGTGGCTGAGTGGGAGTTGAAGGACCGAGCACTGTGTGCCTCGGCTGCTGTCGACGTGAAATCGCAGCGGCGGCGACGGCGACGCGCCTGGGATTAGGCCGGTGTTCGGGATGACGACGTTTTTTTTCCCGCGGGGAAAGTCGGCTTAATTGCGCCGCGCGGGATTCGGATTGGCTGCGGGGGATTCGCAACTCTTCGCAAAAACGTGCATGTGCGTTTGTGTACGGCTGCGCTGGACAACACGCGAGGCTTCACCTGCCCAGCACACCGGTGTCTGCCATGTATTACGTGTAAATGTAAGGACTCTATTCGCCCAACAATAACGGTCTTTATATATATATTTGATTTTCTAACACATTCCTAAACGAGTTCACTAAAAGAAAATCCCGCAGCCAATAAATTTCCAATCAGCTGCAACCTTGACAGATATCGCAGAAGGCTGCACCCAACAACTCCACAGCCGATAGCGACAGAATGTGCAACCAGCAACTGCGTACCGACAAGCTTTCAACCAATTCGTACAGTTCTTGCCAAGGACCATGCCCACCCAGCAATCTTACAACTCATTCTATGCGGGATCTGGGGAGTGGGTTATTTTTACCCCCCCCCCCCCCAATCTGAAAATTTTCAATTTTGCATGTGTATTATACACACGTACACATACAAACGTACGCACGAACATGCACAAAATATGCTTCACCCTCCCCTACCTATACCCCTCGACCAGAAAAAAAAATTAAAAAAATTCTGGCTACGCCCGTTTCACAGTTCACGCATGCTACCAACTGCACCATTGCAAACAAGTTTCGAACCGATTCTAACAGAAGTTCGTGCCATTAATCTAACTTGCTGCTGCATGCACTCGCGTCTGGCTTGGCGCATGCGCGTGGCGTTTCGTGCACGACCGCAATTGATGTTCGCTGCCTTCTTCATTTCGCAGACCTTTGGCGGGTGGTGGGGTTTTCCCAATTTCCGCTCCCGTGCGTTTTTTGTTGACTCACTGAAAGATGGCTGAAACCCTATAGCCACATATACATCTCCGCCGTAATAAGAATAAAAAAAAATAATGACGACTTTCTGGCTGGCACTGGGAATGGAACCCACCACCTCTCCCGTTTGAGTGGGATTTCAGAATTGCTGCTCTTTCTACCACGAGAGTTAAGCTTCGAGTCGGCAATTCAGCGGCATTTTCGATTCGACACTTCTCCTTGCATATGTGTATACAGTGCATCAGCAATCGCTCAGCAAGATTTAAGAAATAAGAACGGCGTTACGCGAAACAAACCTAGTACATATTAATCCGAGTACACTGGAGTAGCGACTTCTAAAATTTTTCGTTAATGAGTTTTAATTAATTAGTAGTAATTGTTTTTGCAAATCGACAAGTACTCACCTTGTCATCAAGAGAGAGAGCATAAAAACGAGAGAAAGGCGGGGAGGTCAACCAGAAGTGTTGCATCCAGTTTGCTACCCTGCACTACGGGAAGGGGGAAAGGGAAAAGAAAGGTGGAAAAGGAAAGCGAAGAGGAGAGTAGACGCGCGAATCAAAATGCCAATGAGGCATATGTAGGCATGTTCAAATGACATCTAACTGCGCCATTTTCAACAACGCAGTTGCGTGCTCATTTTTCCCGGCTGATGAAGAATGCCGGGCTGATTGCTGGGACACTGTATATATAGTGGACCTCTTAGTAAAATGTGAGCTGTAGACAACATAAGGAATCATAAGCGATTTGAAATGTTGTTGCTTCAGATGGAGCTAGCGAAAAATAATTGAAAAGGGGAGGTAATTATAATGTATGCGCTATACCCATGACGCAATAAAAACAAGGTAACAGCAAGCGTCGCCAAAGTGACTGTTGTATATCTTGAAGAAAATGCGCCCCACATCAATACTAAAAAAACACAATATAACGTGTCGAGATCGGCCATATAATAAATGGGGTTTTGCTTAACTAAAAACTTACACTTTGCAGGCGAAGGCGAGGAAATATCCACTTATTTATATACCGCAAAGCATGTAGCACAGAGTATAATTATCTGTGCACATTATGCGTTTGCACATAAGAACAAGCGCGCACTCTTGGTCGTTTCGGTTTCGCCGCTGAATTTGGACAGATTTCATTATAGAATATGTTTGCGTAGCGCATAGCTGTCCCGGTGTGTATATACCCGTGATCACTGAAATGTTATTACATTTTTGTTTTTGTACATAGTGTAAATAAACTTTTTTCTAAACAGTTCGCAATTATTACTGTAGGCCGCTTTTTATATATTTCAAATCTGCAATGGGTTCTTCGTATAAAGGACTTCAATTCTCCCATTTGACATAAGCACCCAACTCCGCTTAATTTAAAGGGCCCCTCACCAGCCTTTCAAAATGCAAAAAAAAAAAAAAAAATACGAGCTTACTATTCTCTCCTGGCGTTTCTCGTCTTTCTTGCACACTTCGTGACGCAGAACAGTGATTCCCGTGACGTCTAGTGCCTACATGTTCTCGATTGGTCCATGTACGCGAAATATCACATGTGAATTGTCTCCTGCACTGCTTTGCCGTGCAGCCGCCCATCCGTTCTTCCTTGTCTCGCATGACTATCGTGCGCGATCAACTGATTTCACTTCATTTTGTGTGTTTCCGACTGCGCAAGAGGCGATAACAGCGTGTAGCCGAGAAGCGCGAAATCCTGATAGGTTCGAGCGCTTAGTGCTGACATTGTTCCCGTCTTTTTAAGGAAAAATTAGCAGTTGTTCCGTGTACGAACACAACCGATGCGCGAAGCTCCTTAGAAATGGGACGCACGCGGCGTTCGGCGCGCGCGGCGTTTCATTGTCCAGGCAACGGACCAACCACTGGGCTGACGACAGGGTGAAGCGACGGTTTCGCGGGTTCGCCGGTTTGAGGGGAGAGGGCAGAGTCGAAGAAAGAGGGAGAGGGAGACTAATCTGCATAGAGTTTCATACAATAATACCTAGAGTGGAATCTGGCGCTAGCGTCTATGCGGGCTCCTTCAGCGGCGCGTTGTATCACCATGGGAATGATGGGAAGTACAGGCTTCGGATCTGCTTCGGATGGATTACGTTCTTGAGATTCGAGACACTTGTTTTCCGATTGTAAAACAAAGTGATATGAAGTCAGTTCCAATTAAAACTGGCTTAATTCTTGTGTACGTAAAACTTATCGCAAAATGTTTCCGTGACCATGAGATGAAAGTCAGACCTGGACGAATTTAATGCCAGGGTATGCATTGCACTGCCATTGTGTTCCAGGTTTGGCATCCAAATAAAATAAATTATTTTTTACAACACTTGAAAACACACACGCTTGTTTTTCCCTCGAAAGTACGTACTATCAATTTATAGAACTAAAAGTACAGTATTAAGTGAGAAATACTTAACGTATCGTCTGCTGCGATGCTAGGTGCGTCTGTCCAAGTGGCCTGCTCCCAACGCATCTCTCGTTTTGTTGTGAAGACGAGTCAGAGGAGCGTGACGGTGCGTCTACTTAGCTTCGCCGTCGTTTTGCAGTCGATATGAACGAGTTTTGGCAAGACGCGCTCGTAAGAAGACGGGAACTCGCTGAGATATCCTGCACTGGCATGGGACGCTACGCTACGCGCAGCGGTGAGTGCCCGACGCTTCGCTAAAACTGTCGTATACAACCTGTAAAGCTGCAACGTCGTTGCAAACAAAGAGACCTAGCGTTCTTTAGCCTCTTGGAACGACACAGGCACTGCTTGAGTGCTTTGCACCGCATTCCACTAGCCAAGCTGCGCGAATAACGAAACTGAAACTGTAGAAAAAAATCCGTTGACACTTCGCTAGCTAACGCTATCCAATCCGAAGCCTGTACTTCCCATCATTCCCATGGTGGTACAATGATCGCAGCGACAGATTCCACTCTAGGTATTATTGTATGAAACTCTATGCTAATCTGCCTCCGTTTCGCATGCGTTCGTATTCTCACGCTTTGCGCATTGTGCAGACACCAACCGCATTCCGGCTCTCATAAAGCTCATTTATCCTCCCGCGTGAGGGGGAGACGCCACAGCTGGCACCGTGCCAGGGAGCTTCAATGGCGACGGCGACGGCAGGGGTGCCGGCCTAAGGAGCTGCGCTCCTAATAAGTGGCGAGGAGGGTATATCGCCTGTAGGAAGGGTAGCGAAGGCGAAGAGGAGCCCACTCCCTCCTCTTTGAACGCGGGGGGGGGGGGGGGTGAAGGGCCCCTCACCAGGTTACCTAACGAAATTTAGTTAGACACGGGAAGTTGTTGCGCGCCCAATAAAGAGCATTATGCCAGAAGAAATTTTCTAATCGGTCCATTAGGATCTGAGAAAACTATGTTTTGAGAGGCGGCGCGAAACCATGATACGAGGAGGCGAGCTTGAAACCCTTGCCGCTCGCGCCGTGTAGCTTTCACAAGCCAAATCCCTTCCCTGCCCTCTTCGGCACGCGAGTGGGAGGATCACTTGACGCATACGCATGAACACGTCATGCGCACACAAGGTTACGAGCGCATGACGTGCCCGAACCAGTACGAGCGCCCGAGACGCGAGCGGTGTTGTGGGGGGCGTTCTCTGCGCTTCGTCTCTGCAAGCTATGCCGAATGCGCCCTCGCCGATCACTTTGGCTTTTAACCTATTACTGAGCATGAAATCTGCGACATTTTACGGAAGCATGAACATTTAGTTAGACGCGGGAGGATAAATAATCCTTATGAGCTCTGGAACGCGGTAGAAAATTAGTTTCGTTTTAAAGGTGGCGTCTGCACGATGCGCAAAGCGCGAGAACACGAACCCATGCGAAGCGGAAGTATACATTAGTCTCGCATCTCGCTGCGATTCCCTGTAAAAATTTAAAAAAGAAAACGCACACATTCCGTTTGTGTGTTTCATAACTGCTCTCCAATTTTATTATTCTATTCAAGCAACAAATTACACAAGCTACACGTCGTGTCAAAAAACCGGCAGATCCCACGCACTGTGGGAATCGATATAACGCGAAGCAGCCAGCAAGGAGCAAATCATGCTGTACATAATATGCATGTCCTTATTTTACATGTTAGGACCTGTCATTTATGTTCGTCATGCAGTCACGTCGCGCAATACCAATTTTGGTGTATATCTAGCTAGCGAACTGGACGCAAGCGCACCATGAGCGTGGCATGTAAATGGCGTTGTAGATGACATGGATGCCAAGATTTTCATGTTACCACCTGCCACTTATGTTTGCTTAATTTTTTACCTCGAATCGCAGCGAGACGCCAGACCAATCAGCCTCCGTTTCGCATGCGTTCGTATTCTCGCGCTCTGCGCATCGTGCAGACGCCATCCGCGTTCTAGCGTTTAAATTGACGGACACTTTGTGGATTCCAAAGTGTGTTCCTCGAACGGCTGTGCCCACTGAGACGGGGGTCGGTAAGAATGGAAGGTGATGCGCGTGTCTCCTTCCCTTGCATGATTAGAGACGCTGGGCCCAGCGACGCTACGCAAGCAAAGCGCGAGCGGTGTAGAATCCAACGCGACCGGCGTCCGTTTGCGCGCCCCGGCGCCCACCTGGCACGGTGGTGCCGGGCACGGCTGGAGGGACGGACGCACGACCAGATGGACGTCCGATCGTCCGACCGTCATGCTCACGTCCGACCGGATGGACGGACGTGAGCATGATCGAGTCCATTAAAGGCTGTCGCCTTAAAACTTTGATGTATATCAAGCTGGCGAAACGACCACGAGAGTGTCAGAGCGTGGCATGGAAGTCGTGTTGCACATGACATGTCATGATTTGCATATCACCACTTGTCATTTATGCTCTTCATACAGTCACGTCCCTCAATACCAAATTTTGTGTATATCAAGCTAGCGAAACGGCTCCCCGAGACTGCCATGAGCATGGCATGGAAGTCATGTTGCACATGACATGTCATGATTTGCATATTGCCACTTGTAATTTATGCTCGTCGTACAGTCACGTCCCTCAATACCAAATTTGGTGTATATCGAGCTAGCGAAACGACCCCGAGACTGTCATGAGCATGGCATGGAAGTCATGTTGCACATGACATGTCATGATTTCCACATAACCACTTGTCATTTATGCTCTTCATACAGTCACGTCCCTCAATACCAAATTTGGTGCATATCAAGCTAGCGAAACGGCTCCGAGACTGTCATGAGCATGGCATTCAAGTCATGTTGCACAAGACATGTCATGATTTCCATATTACCACTTGTCATTTATGCTCCTCATACAGTCACGTCACTAAATACAAAATTTGGTGTATCTCAAGCTAGCGAAACGGCCACGAGAGTGTCATGAGCGTGGCATGCAAGTCATGTTGCACATGACTTGTCATGATTTCCACATTATCACTAGGCATTTATGTTCGTCATACAGTCACCTCACGCAATACCAAATTTGGTGTATATCAAGCGAGCGAAACGGCCGTCAGCGCGTCATTAGCGGGGCATGTAAATCATGTTGTACATGACATGCAGGTCATGATTTTCATATTACCAAGTGTCATTTATGTTGGTCATGCAGAAATGTCCCATCGTACCAATTTTTGGATATATCAAATTAAGAAAACGGCCTCAGGAGCACTATGGCCATGGCGTGTAAATCATGCTTTTCATGACAAGTTATTTATGATTTTCATGATATGACCAGTCATTCATAGTTGTCATACAGTCATGTTATGCCATACCAATTTTGGTGTAAATCCGATTAACGATATGGCCAAGAGAGCACAAAGTCGTAGGCGGCTAGATAGATAGATAGATAGATAGATAGATAGATAGATACGCTCAAAGTCGCCGAAGTTCGCTAAGAAATGCTTCGCATTTAATAATTATCGCAGTGTCATGTGCTACTGTTGGCGACGTCAGAGCACATCCGTCTACGTAGAGGAGCGACGTCACAGCACTACCGTCTACGTAGGGCCATTCCATCGTGTACGTCATCCCCTCATTCTCTGGGGCGCGCGCCCGAGAGAAGAAGGGCAAGCAGCGTTCAGCTTGAGAGAGAGAGAGAGCGAGAAATAACTTTATTGGGTCCAGCGCTTTGGGGAACAGGTCCCCGCCTAAACGGCGGCCAGTAGCCCTTGGGTCCTGGCGGCGTTTTCGGCCAGCTGGACGGCCCAGAGTTGCTCTTCCGGATCTGAGCTTATAGCAGTACGGCCTCCCACTACTCCTCAGTCTATTTTGCGACCCTGTATAGGGACACCTGAGGACGAGCCCACATAATGTGTCTCAGATCCGCCCGTTCCCTGCATAGCTGCCATTTGCCACCGTATTGGTCTGGGGAATAACGGCTGTAGGCCACCGGGTTCGGATAAGTGTTGGTTTGGAGAAGGCGCCAGACCACCGTCTGTGGCTTATTGAGTCTCGAAATTTGACCCATTTCCGCGGCGCGTAGCGTTGCAAGTTTTCGCAGACGTCATCGTGAACGCCCAGTGTATGCATTGCGCTCGTCAGCTCAAAATTGTCAAACCTGGTGAGGGGCCCTTTAAGAAGATAATTAATTTAACTTTCTGAATTTCTGTTCCAAATGATGTCCTTTAGCCATATTAAGATGCCTGCGGCTACAGAAGAAGTAATTGTGAATACATCGAACAAACGTCGCATTTCCCTGATTTTTGAGAACTTTGGACACATTTCTTGAAACACCCGGTAAACGCGTGCACTCACGTTGTTCAACCGGCCGTATGCACTTGCATCAAACTTCTCGCCATGGACATCAACAACTACTCTTATAACCCTTACATAATATTCGAACAGGAGCGAATATTCGGTAAAATTGAATATCAAATGTTCTCAAGGCTGAGTCGAATGACAAAGGTCACAGAGTCGCGTTCGAAAATTTCGAAGATTAAGCATGCCCGCCTATAGATAAACAGAAGGGGATGATCTCGTGCAGTATACTCGGGGCGTAATGCACATCCGTTTGCCAAACACACTGCAGGCATCAAGCCATGAATTCACAAGCCCGTTTTATAGGCTACTCTTCTCCGGCGCGCCCATGCTGCGTGCTGCTATATGACAAAGTTGCATTTCATTTTGCGGCGTTCGAACTTCTCGGTCGAAAACTCATTCCCCTCACGTTCAGGGGTTCCGTCTTGGATGATGGCTATCTGTGTACTCCGTGTACGGTATACCGGACCTTCTTTATACCTTCCTCAAATCGTGATGACACGTACTGCAAGCACGGTATACCAACAGGCAGCGTATGCGTTTGTATACGGAGAGCTATACATCGGTGATACGGACAAATGACTCGAGTCGCAGCACGTTTGTATTGACCGCGAACTGCCTGGAATACAAGCGCCGCCCTGTATACGTATACATGTGCACCTTTCACCACATGCATGTCCGTCGCTGCCTCGATCGCCGCGGCCGGACCAACGACCACGCACGTACGGCCTTGCAATGCAGCCGCGAGTGTATACCTTATCTGTATACGAGTGCTGGGTTCTTTATACGACCGTTTGCCAACGCGCCATCAGCGCGCAATCGAAGTTCACGCCGCAAACACACGCAAATGCACGCACGTCTACGGAGGAGGAGGAGCTCCACAACAACGCACGCAATGTGCAACGCACAACGCCTACGCTATAGCTGCTGCGGAGCTGCTACGGAAGCGACTCTGCGGGCTTCAGGCCGGTGCGCTCGATGTTGTCTGTTCAGTCGAATGAGGAAAACGATGATATGGAAACAACCGAACAAACAAAGAAACCACGAGCTCCGGTGTAAAGCGCGAGCCTGCTGGCGGGACGAAGCAAAAAAGCCGTCGATTTCGACACTTCCTGCACCAAGCACCACCGCGCGCGCGGTCGCAAATTGGTTCTCTCCCGTTATCGGACGTCCCGGTCTATCTCTTTCTCCCCGCACGCGGGCATATGCAAGCCGCAGCCAGTGAATGGACGTTTCTCTCTTTCTCTCACGGTTGGGAGAGGAGTGCAGCGGCCAGCACCTGCTCCATCTCCATGTAAAGCCCATTTGGACAAACCATTAGTGGCGGCGGCAGCGATGTATAATGCGCCATCGTCCGGCGAGCGCTCGGGCCTGCTGCGCCAGACAGTAGCAGCAGCACCCGACGTTGACCCGCAGCAGGCCCTTGCGCTTCTGTGGGCGCGCTAGAGCCGTGAATACGCAACGGCGGCTGTGGCGGCGGCGCGGAGGGCCTTATCTCGCGTCGTCGCTCTATGGAACGACGGCCTATAAATGCTGCAGCCCTGCGTCGCTTCGTTCATATGTATATATGGACGCTATGCACGCTATGCACTTGCATGGCGCAGGCCGCTGACCGCTGCGGCTTTGCGCGATGAGGCCGTTGTGACGGTGACCCGACTCGCGTGGATGTGGCCGCGCGCCGCGGCGGCGGCGAAGTCGTTGTTGCGTGTTTTCCACGCACGGTCTCGACGTGATGCGATTGAGGCGCGCTCTCCGTATAAGCGCGTGCATGTAGTACTTGTGTATGTGTTCGTGTGTGTGTGTGTGAAGGGACGAAGGAGCATGCGTGAATTCCGCTGTATCCGCGAGCTGCACAGTGGGAATGGGAACGTGCGCCTCAAGAGCGACGTACATATATATTCTATCCGTGTGAGCGAACTGAACCGCGGGCGCCGTGCGCATTCGCTTTCGCGAGTCTTTATTACATTGCTTTGCTAGCAAAGCGACGTTTTTGAAGCTTGTCAGTCAGCCATCGCCGTTTCTGTAGACGCACTCTGCGCAGCCACGCGTCTCAAGCACGACCTTATGTACAGCGTGGTGTTGCCTTGTAGTGCGCTCCCGTACGCGCCCGTTGGGTCCATGGTCCGTCCGTGGTCACCAGTTGCAGCGTTCCGCAGTCATGAAAGTTCATCGTTGGCATCCCTAACGAGTGGATGATACCTTTGTCGATTGGTCGATGCAAGGAAGTTGCAGACCACGCGGACGCCAGATCCACAGCGCACGTTGGTTCAAATCTCCTAACTCCTTCCCTTTCGGCGTTGAGCATCGCTTCTTTATGGACAGCGGACACTGGCGCATTTTTACAGTGAAACTGCATATGGCTAAGGTCCAGGGTTTCATAACGTCGCTGCGCCAGAACTCAGACCTCGAGAGATAAAAACAGATAAAGTAATAAAAGAAGGTCCTAGGGCATTCATATAAAAAAGTGACTGATATTGCCCCTGGAAAGATATCTTTGGAGCAACGCATTTGGGTTTAGAAGTGAAGCCACGACATAATTATGGGAGACGCCGTAGTGGAGGGCTCCGAAAATTTCGACTGCTCGGGGCTCTTTAACGTGCACCTGTCACTAGAGTATGTATGTATGTATGTATGTATGTATGTATGTATGTATGTATGTATGTATGTATGTATGTATGTATGTATGTATGTATGTATGTATGTATGTATGTATGTATGTATGTATGTATGTATGTATGTATGTATGTATGTATGTATGTATGTATGTATGTATGTATGTATGTATGTATGTATGTATGTATGTATGTATGTATGTATGTATGTATGTATGTATGTATGTATGTATGTATGTATGTATGTATGTATGTATGTATGTATGTATGTATGTATGTATGTATGTATGTATGTATGTATGTACTGAAGAGATATGTACACCTACCCTAACAGGTACATTTCATCGTATTTCTCCTGCTCTATATATGTACTACATGACCGAGTTATACCAATACTCACTTCTCTTACATCCTGCCTCCGCCTGCAACAAGTGGCATCTCCGATATCTCGTTCGTATCCGCATGTTAGTGTTCCGACACGGCCGTGGTTCTGGGTACTGACACGACTACAGAAAAAAACAAAATACGCCATGCTTGGTTTTGTGAAGTTGGAAGAGAACTTCGTTTGTAAAACTCGATCAATAGACATCAGCTGCTGATGCTGCTCACGTTCCCCATCAAAGGACCGAGTGTCTGGGATGCTCCATGACGATGGTGTCCTACGTGTTATGTGGCCACCCACTAGTTCCAGCAGTGCGGTTTGATTGGGTGCACACAGCGTCTGATTACACCGTGAGCCGATCACATTGGAACGATATGTGCCAGCTGAGGAATAGCATTACAGTGAGAGCTCATTGCTCTGATATAGTATTTATAGTACTCCAAAGCGTTCACAGTTTTTTATAAACTCGAGGCCACACTACAGTGAACTCTCAATTGAACGAACGTCGGCTTAACGAATATTTCGGAATAACGAACCTTTAGAAAATTCCCGGCGGTTTTGCTATGCATTCCATGCAAACATCTTTCAGTTAAACGAACTTCTGAATAGTGACCTATTTCAGTTGAACGAACTTGATCAGCGGACCAGAGCTCATTTTTGAGATCAAGCCAATGAAGTTTCACGCTCTTCAGCACTGGCGTAGTCGACGCGTGCCGGCCCCAAATCGCCCATCCATCGGCGGCGGTGCTACTTCGCTTCTGCATGAGGCCAAGCGTCCGGGCGGGAGACCAAAACGAGCCACGTGCGCGTCGGTACCTGCGCAGAGTGGTCAGATCTGGAAATTGTTTCCAGTGTTCGTCCGAAACCGAAAGAAGCGCGTGACGAAGATGTTGTAATGGTTGAAATCCCTGTATCTCTAGCCCCGGATGTAGGATATATTAGGAAGTTGCGATACTTCGTGTCACAGCAACAATCTGTACCAGAGGCAGCGCACAGTAACGTAGGCTCTCTGGACAGCTTTTGTCTCTTCTTGCACTTTAAGGGCACCATTACAAATGAAAAATGCAGAGATATTTTCAAAATAAAGTGCATTTCACACGTTTGACTTGATTTCTGCTGTGCCCAATGCTGTTGCGTATTCCAGTGAATAGTCAGTTTAGTGAACTTTCAGTTAAGTGAACTATTATCTTGGGTCCCTTGAAGTTCACTCAATTGAGAGTACACTGTATAATGTACGAGGCATAGGGAGTGCCTACTCTGCACTCCCGCATTGTAGCGTACTCGCTAGTCTGACTCGTCCCCATCTTTTCAAGCGAAGCTTGTATTCACTGACCCGGGAAGCTGGTGATGGTGTTTCAGAAAACTCCCCTCATCCACAGCTGGCGCGCACCAGATGTTGTACATGAAAGAAGATTATTACATCGACAGCGTACAGTACCGGAAGGGAAGCGATAATGTGGTGGCTGATGCGCTCTCTCGACTGCCTTGGCACGGAGAAACCAATCAGGTTGCTGAAGATGAGTTCGTTTGCCTTCTTTCTCCGATGTTAGCAATGACAGAATTGCAAGCAGCCACTGCATCTGACAGTATAATCGCAAAAGTCGTGAACATTGTTTTTTTTTTTTTCATTTTGGCCGGATAAAAAATCTCTAGAAACGGAAGTAATGTCATATTTTCATGTACGTCCAGAGCTGTCCATTGTTCACGACTTGCTCTACCGTGGTGAAAGGGTCGTAGGTCCAAGTATCCTTACTCGTCGCTTGATAGAAGCCGCACACGAATCACATCCGGGGATCAGTCGCACGAAAAGCCGACTGCGAGAGTTGTACTGGTGGCCTCGAATGAATGACCATGTAGAACGACTGGTTGAAACATGTGTTGCTTGTTACAGTCATGTGACAAATCTGCACGGCCAACTGCAGCACCTATGCAGCCCTAAGCTTTTGCTGAAAAACCGTGGGAGAAGACTGCCACTGATATCATTGGCCCATTTAAGCAAGTTCCCATCGACTGCCGTTGTGCATTGACGCTCATTGATTACTACAGCAAATGGATGGCCAGAAGTATTTTTTTTTCAAGGAAGGTTTCTATCACTTGAGTTTGTTTGTTTGTATGTGTGTATCTATGAATTACAACTCATGATTACTGAACTGGACACGGAAAGCGGAAGAGTAGGTCTGAAAATTAATATGCATAAAACTAAAGTAATGTGCAACAGTCTCGGCAGAGAACAGCGCTTTGCGATAGGTGGCGAGACACTGGAAGTTGTAAAGGAATACGTCTACTTAGGACAGGTAGTAACCGCGGAGCCGGACCACGAGAGTGAAATAACTAGAAGAATAAGGATGGGAATAATGATGGGAGCACATTCGGCAAGCATTCTCAAATCATGAATGGTAGTCTACCACTATCCCCCCAAGATGAAGGTATACAACACCTGCATCTTTCTGGTACTTACCTGCGGAACAGAAACCTGGAGACTTACAAAGAGGGTTCAACTTAAGTTGAGGACGACACAGCGAGCGATTGAAATGAAAATGATTGGCGTAACCTTAAGAAACTGGAAGAGAGCAGAGTGGGTCAGGGAAAAAACGGGGGTTAAGGATATCATAGTTAAAATCAAGAAGAAGAAATGGACATGGGCCGGGAACGTACGATTAAGGGTAACTGACTGGATTCCAAAAGAAGGCAAACGCGTGAGGGGGAGACAGAAAATTAGGAGGCCAGATGAGATTAAGAAATTTGTAGGTATAACGTGGTAGCACAAAGCATAGGACCGGGTTGATTGGCGGAACATGGAAGAAGTCTTTACCCGTCAGTGGGCGTAGTCAGGCTGATGATGTATATATGTATGTGTAGTGAGAGGCAGAGAGACGTTAGAAGACGCGACGGCGGCCGACGTGGCCGTGCCGTTGTCTCGCCACTTTACTTACAAGGCCGAAGGAGAGCGGCGGCGGCGGCTGCAGCGTTCAGACCGCCAGGTGCGTGAGCTCGTTCTCACTATAGCTCGCGCCTCGAGCTCTGCATCAGATGCGCGAGAGGTGCGGCGCGGTGGCTAGGAAATATGATGATGATGAAGCTACATATGTGTGTGTATGTATGTATGTATGTATGTATGTATGCATGCATGCATGCATGCATGTATGTATGTATGTATGTATGTATGTATGTATGTATGTATGTATGTATGTATGTATGTATGTATGTATGTATGTATGTATGTATGTATGTACTGAAGAGAGATGTACACCTACCCTAACAGGTACATTTCATCGCATTTCTCTTGTTCTATATATGTAGATGACCGAGTTATTTCGATATTCACCTTCTCTTACATCCTGTCTCCGCCTGCAACAAGTGGCATCTCCGATATCTCGTTAGTGTTCTGGCACGGCCAGTGAAGTTGGAAGAGAACTTCGTTTGTAAAGCTCGATCAATACATACCAGCTGCTGATGCTGCTCATGTTCCCCATCAAAGGACCGAGTGTCTGTTATGCTCCATCACAATGGTGTCCTACATATTATATGGCCACCCACTGGTTCCACCAGTGCGGTTTGATTGGGTGCACACAACGTCTGATTACACAGTGAGCTGATGCCATTAGAGCGATATGTTGCCATCTGAAAACTAGCAGTTGCTGCCGTTTTGAAAGCGACTGGCACGGGGGAAAACAAATGAGTCGCGTATCATATGAGCCGGCCCAAGGCATGTTCTGAGTGCAAATGTAGCTTTTCTTCCCAAATGATATGTGATTCTGTGCAAACTTAGTGAGTTCTTGTGTTCCTTTTTTTCTTGTTTTCAGTGATTCGTGGTCTGTGCTAGCATCGCAGTTACATTGTACATTCCCAGGATTTGGAGACATTCTGTACGTGGCGCCACTGCTCGGCGGCAGCAACCGCGTCCTGCCATAACTGAATGGGAAATAGGCGAAAAAAATCATATCTTTTGAAATAAGCTAGTTATCAAAAACGACTCCGGGATCTATACAGCAGAGACCTACTGGAACACTGGGGCGAAATTTCAGTATCGCACTACAAAACCTCTGGCTTCCCTAGACAATTGAACACCCCCATTGGAAATACATGGGACCCATTGTTAAATATTAAACACTCTGGGAAGCCACACGGTTTGTAGTGTGACACTGTAATTTCGACAGAATGTTTAATTAAGGCTCTGCTTTGTAGAACCGGGAGTCGTTTTTGATAACTAGCTTTTTTCGCGAGATATCATTTTTTTCGCCTACTCCCCATTCAGTTACGGCAGGCCGCCGCTGTCACCGAAAAGAGAGGGCGCTACATGTGCAAATGTCCCCAAATCCTGGTCATGCCTATGTTCTCTTGTTTGTATGCCCCGCTCAAGTCATTTTGTTACCCAGTGCAGTTATAATCACCTGATGTTACTAGTATGCAATAAACTTCCCTGTGTTCCATGCACGAATACAACCGATGAGTGAAGCTCCTTGGAAATGGTATGCACGCGGCGTTCGGCGCGCGCGGCGTTTCCATTGTCCATGCAACGGACCAACCATGCACTGGGCGCACGACAGCAGGAAGCGGTGGTTTCGCGCGTTCGCCGCTTTAGGGGAGAGGGCAGAGTCGAAGAAAGAGGGAGACTAATCTGCCTCCGTTTCGCATGCGTTCGTATTCTCGCGCTTTGCGCATCGTGCGGACGCCATCCGCGTTCCAGCGCTCATAAAGCTCATTGATCCTCCCGCGTGAGGGGGAGACGCCACAGCTGGCACCGTGCCAGGGAGCTTCAACGGCGACGGCGACGACGGGGTGCCGGCCTAAGGAGCTTCGCTCCTAAAAACAGGATTACGGCGCAGCTATTAACAGAGAGAGCTCATTGCTCTTCTATAGTACCGTGCTTATCGTACTTCAAAGCGTTCACAGCTTCTTGTAAACTCGAGGCCACTCTATAATTTTCCAAGCGTATGGAGATCTTACTCTGCACTCTCGTCCCCATCTTTTCAAGCGAAGCTTGTATTGACTGATCTGGGAAGCTGGTGATGGTGTTCCGAAAAAATTCTCCTCGTCCACAACTGCCGCGCACCAGATGTGTATGAAAGAAGATTGTTACAACTACGCCGTAAAGTACCGGAAGGGAAGCGATAATGTGGTGGCTGATGCATTCTCTCGACTGACCTGGCAAAGGGAAACCAATCAGTTTGTTGAAGATCAGTTTGTTTGCCTTCTTTCTCCGATGCTAACCATGACAGAATTGCAAGCGGCCACTGCATCTGACAGTATAATCACAAATGTCGTGAACATTGTTCTTTTTTTTCATTTTGGCCGTATAAAAGATCTCTGGAAACGGAAATAATGTGATATTTTCATGCACGTCCAGAGCTGTCGATTGTGCACGACTTGCTTTACCGTGGTGAAAGGATCCTAGTTCCAAGTATCCTTACTCGTCATTTGATGAAAGTCGCAAACTAATCACATCCGGGGATCAGTCGCACGAAAAGCCGACTGCGGGAGTAGTACTGGTGGCCTCGCATGGATGCCCATGTATAACAACTGGTTAGAACATGTATTGTTTGCAAGTCGTGTCACAAATCTGCACGGTGAACTGTAGCACAGGCAGCCTTTAGCTTTTCCTGACAAACCTTGGGAGAAGATTGCCACTGATATTATTGGCCCATTTGAGCAAGCTCCCTGCGATTGCTGTTATGCACTGACGCTGATTGATTTCTGCAGCAAATGGCCAGAAGTATTAGTTTTCAAGGCAAGTTTGTAGGGCGACAGTCAAGAACTTTCGTCGACAAGTGTTTGCTCGTGAAGGCTACCCGAGCGAAATAGTTTCCGATCATGGGCCACAGTTCAGCTAAGCTGAACTTGAAGAGTTACTTCAGGAATGTGGCATACGCCATTGCTTTTCTTCTTTCTACCACCCGGAGGAGAACGGGCTTGCAGAAAGTTTCAACAGAATCCTCAAATCTGTTGTCCAGATGGCAGTGCATCAGCGGCTAAATGTCCGTGTCGTCATGTCTATTTGGGCGTCTACCGCTGCACACCTCATGCAACAACGGGAGTCGCACCCGCCATTCTACAGCACGGATGACTCAAACGAGCAGGATTGAGCATTGTTGGATTACAGGAAGTTTCACGAAAAGCCAGCACAGGCGCTGAAACGGCTGCGTCATCGGGTCAGACAAAAACAAACTTCTTCCAAGCTTTTACACAGATTGCCGTAGCGGAACCCGGACGTGACACTTCGCCGTCGGCGACTACGTTCGCGTGAGAAAGTCGTCCGTTCACGGGGAAATATCTTCGCACGTTTCGCACCAAGATGATTATTTAGCAACGAGGGCCAACTTCAATTCTTTTGGACGATGGTCGAGTGTGGAACGCTTCGAAATTTCAAGCGATACACCCAGAAGCTGCGGAGAAGTTGACAGGCAATCGACCTGGTATTCTAGAGTGGACTGGTATTCTAGAGTGGAAAGGCCAATGTTACGCGTACAGACGTTCCTTTTCTCGCGGCGCGGGTAAGGCTTCCACCGAGGAGCGAAGCATGGTGGGTGAATGAGAAGACAGTGGGAACAGGACCCGATTATACGCTGGATATCGCGTTGCATTCTTGAAGGCGAAGCTCCAACGTACCTCAAGTATTTTTTAGGGGCGAAACTCCTTAAGGTCGAGGCTCGTCCATCACTCCCCCGGTGTAGCCACGCTAGTGCGATGGCGATGACGCTGCCATCACGGCACAGCACATGCAAGGTATGCAAGGTAACCATTATACGCCATGACGATGACGATGACGCTGGTGACGATGAAGAATAAGCGCGTTCCCGACCACACATTCTCTTTCAGCCATGGATGAAAACGATCGTGAACGCGCTCTCGCCCGCGAAAGGCAAAACGAGAACGCCGACAACAAGCTGCTACCCGGGGTTGAGAACGCGGGAAGCGGCGACTCAACGGCAAAAACACATTGTATATACTGTACACACGCTTTGTCACTCATTTACATGCGCGAGTGGGCAATGTCACGGGTGATTTACGGTAAGAACGATCCCCAAGTGCTTCGCCCACTCGTCACGATTCACTTCGTGGATATGCCAGATTATTTTTTTTCTGCAAAGCACGTGCTGTCGAAGACGGCTTTCTCAAACCTCGATTTCTGTAGAGTTACTTCAATGATCTGCACTTCACGTGTCTTCACAAGAACTTTCTTTGTGGTTTTGTTAGTAATTCGGTATCCCCAATCAAATTTCGAGACACCAGTTACACTGCTAGAGCGCGGGTGCCCGCTATGTGGAAAGCATTTTGGTCTAACTTGAGTTGATCTCCAGCAAACAGCAACTCCTTACATATCTGTACGTCTCATTGTTGGTTTTCGTTCAGTCGCTGTGCACTGCAAAAACATAATGAACGCATTGCAGTCTCCACACAGGCCCACAGGTCATTTGCCAGAACAGACGAAACAACACTGATCTTAAATGGAGTGTTACAGCTTAGAATAGCCTCTTAATGAACATGAATGTATGTACCTTGTATATGTAGTCCTCCCGAACTTCGTTTTCGTATGGCGAAACCTATGTTTAAGTCTTCTGGATAGAGAATAATTTCACTGGTGATTCGGGGTACACATTCAGTAGGTAATCGGAACGAACAAGAACCATATACATCCGGCTATGCTTGGGTCATGTTTCGATGCCTTATATATCTGGTCGTCCCCAAGGCCCATGCATTCATTCTCCCAGTCGATGAATGCAGATGTTGTCTGTCGATGGCATGGTGACGTCATGGAAGATTACAACTATATGGTGACGCGGCTTCAATTGGTCGAGACACTCGCGCCGTACGGCGGCTCCCAAATCTAGCCTCCGGGACCTTGCTCGTTTGTGCTCAGGGAAAATGTGCACCTCCGATATAGCCCTTCACAGCCGGTCGCGATTCCCGTAAACCTTTCATCCGGGAGCGTTGAATCCATATATGCATGCATGCATACGTTCGTATGTACTACATACATACATACATACATACATACATACATACATACATACATACATACATACATACATACATACATACATACATACACACACATACATACATGCATGCATGCATGCATGCATACATACATACATACATACATACATACATGCATGCATACATACATACATACATACATACATACATACATACATACATACATACATACATACATACATACATACATACATACATACACAATACATACATACATGCATACATACACACACACATACACACACATACATACATACATACATACATACATACATACATACATACATACATACATACATACATACATAC
This sequence comes from Rhipicephalus appendiculatus, assembly GCA_030522465.1. NCBI lineage: Eukaryota > Metazoa > Arthropoda > Arachnida > Ixodida > Ixodidae > Rhipicephalus > Rhipicephalus appendiculatus. Next base: position 2,764,593 of record JALIZH010012893.1, read on the forward strand.
GTACTCTCCGAGAAGTTCCACTAAGAGATCGCGCGCTATTCTCTGCATCACATGTCTGGCCGTGAACTCATCCGCAGAAGGACGCCTGCCTGTCCGGGAGACATGGCGGCGGAACAATGCACACCGGAGACCGAGCTTGACTTGACCGCGTCAACGAATACGCTCGGTGCGCACGAGGAATTCGCCGACTCGCTCGACCGTGGACGACGGCATGCCTTCCTTTTTCGGAACCGAAAGATAAGAACCGCGCCAGCGTCCGACGAGACGCGCTGAGAAGAAAAACAAGAATGGTCAACGTGGCAGCTATCATCATCTTCTTCTTCCCACTGCGTACGCGTCTCCCGGGTACTGCCATACTGCTACTGGCGAGAACAAAAAATACAGTCAAAGAAAAGAGAAAGAAAAAGAGAGAGAACGCGGCAGAGAAGGTGCGGTGGGCGAGAGCGTAGACGTGAACAAAAGCGAAGCGGGGAACACAAGTTATGTCTTCAGCGACAACAGCGCCTGGCAGTGTCTTCGGCGTAGCTTCTGTTTGCCGCGCGGTTCTTCATTCGTTTTTCTTTTCTTTTGCTTGCCTGGGCAGGGGGGAACGCGGGCGGCAAACTACAAATGATAGCGATCTCCCTCGGCCATCCTTCTCACTCCCTGCGCGGGCAGCTTTCCCGCTGGACTTTGAAATTAGCTTCCGTCGTCCGCGCTTTTACGCAATGAAAGCCACAAGAAGTATTGAGAAGTGACAGAGAGAGAGGAAGGGTGGGATATCAAAGCTGTTGTTGAAGCCCGCGAGGAACTTGTAGTTATATGGAGGTACTTTAGAAGAATCTTATGGTATATAGGGAATCTGTGCTGATGTGACATAAACGCTTGTACTAGTGCGAACTAACAGCGTTGTGGAATATAACGCCTCAACTCTACAGCAAAATATCATGATGGAGGGAGTTGTATAAAGTAGGCTTCGCTAAAGTGCCGGCAGAACATTATAATAGACTGCTGTAGGATATTCACCCATCAAGACCAGTACAGAACTCGTCCACTTCTCAAAGCTGCACTCATGTGAGACGGACAGAAGTATCAGTAGTTCAGCGGCTGAAATACGCGAGATGCGTTTAGAGAAAAACTAGCTAGTTATTAGTGAACTTCAGAGTAGTTTAAAAAAAATTACAAGCTGGCTTTCTAATTCCCATTTCTCCTTTCAGGTGCAGGGTAGCAAACCAGATATTATAATGAGGTTAGCCTCCCCTATCTATCTATCTATCTATCTATCTATCTATCTATCTATCTATCTATCTATCTATCTATCTATCTATCTATCTATCTATCTATCTATCTATCTATCTATCTATCTATCTATCTATCTATCTATCTATCTATCTATCTATCTATCTGATATGACTCTATATATATGGTTTATCTATGTCGAAATTTTACCTATATGATACAATTTCGCTAGGAAATGCACCACACACTGCTGTAATTAAACCTCGTTTAAAAAAATCAATCTTTTTATATAAATATTGCTCGCGTGAGCTAAAGGTAGGCAAGGAAGATACTATTGATAAAACTGGAGTCGTTGCAGGCGTGATTTACAGGCGTGTACAAATGGAGCCTGGAACGAAGAAAGAAAACACCCGAAAGGCAATAATGCTAGAGGCTGCAGCATATTGAACAAAACCTGATAAGCCGCCGCGGCGCCCCAGTGGTTACGGTGATCGGCTGCTGACCCGAAAGTCGTGGGTTCGATCCCGGCCTCGGCGGTCGCATATTAATAGAAGCAAAACGCTAGAGGCCCGTGTTCTGTGCGATTTCAGTGTACGTTCAAAAACCCCAACTGGTCAAAAAATATCCGGCGCCCTCCACTACGGCGTCGCGCATAGTCTGAGTCACTTTGGAAAGTTAAACCCCGCAAATTAACTAATACCTAATTAGCAGGAAGACGTGAACAATTGTCACCGTAACGTTTCAGAAAGGAATGCCAATCGCAATCTTCATCATCGCTCAACTCTATACAGTCGGATGCGGGTACGTATAAGCCAAGAAATCACGCATGCAGACTGACGGGACGAGTTTTTAAATCACTACGCAAGGAAGGAGAGGAAAAGCTTGCAGAATGACTGGTTAGAATTCGAGAATTACTAGGAACTGGAGCACTTCAGCGCCGGGGGGAAACAAGCAGCCTATGAGATCAGTCGCAAAGAAGTAAAAGAGAAAAATAAAAGAACAGCGGGGAGACAGCGAGTCTGTTAGAGAGAGACGGCGAAGGCAAGCCCGGGGCTGACGAGGAGATGGGAGCCGTTCATAATCTTTCGTTCGGATCGCCGTGCGCGACTGTCTTTCCGACTCGCTGGTTCCGGCTTAGAAGTCGGGGGGCCCTCTTTAGAAACCGTTGTCCGAGTAATTCGCCGCTCGCTGCCGGGAAGAGACGTCTCCTAATGACCACCCCTTTCGGAAGGGGGGGAGACCTGGGGAGGGACGGGCTGCAAAGAGAGACGGGGGGTGGAGATGTTCGGAAGCGAGTACGGCGGCGGCGGCGGCGCCGTGGTCCTGTCCTTTTAAGAAGCCAGTGCAGCATTAGGAGCGACCGCTCTCTGCCGGCTGACTGAACAGCCGCCGTAGCAGCATTCTTGCGGACGATGAGAGACGGACCGAAGAAGAAGACAACGGCCGTGTCTCGTCGTCTCCCGTCTCGGGTGGTCGAGAGGAGAACTACAAGAGGAAGAAGATGAAGAAAAGCTATTCTCTTCGGCCGGAAAAAAAGGGGGGGGGCTTCTGCGACCCGTTCGTGTACGCATATGCGTCACTGGAAGACAAGATATAATAACGTATATACACGCGCACACAGCGTGGTCGCCTTAGGCCCCCCGAGCCTTCCACCCTTATGACCCCTGCGAAACGGACTCCTGCGATGGACTACCCGGCCCGGAATCTTTTGAAGATTCCGCCAGAGTATAGTTTTGCGAAGAGTATATACACTGCACGGGCAGTGGTACTAATGCGTACATAAATGTACATGTTCGGCTGTTCATGTTGTTCGCTTCCGCCTTTGTGTCCGAGAGCGCGCCGCTCTGTATACTTGGGTTCGTCGGTTCCTCGTTGAACTGGAGCGTACCCGATATATGCATCCCCCGAGGCTCCTGTTTCCGTGTCATACGGATACCGTGTCTGAGCAGTCTCGTTGTTTTTGTTGTTATACATACCTTGTTCGAGTTTTCCGCTGTCCATTGTCTGTCTTCCTGGGCTTTGCCCGTACCGCCAATATCGGACCCGTGTTTCACTTTCTACAACGCGTCTTTTTCGATTTTCCTTTCTTTACCGCTTCGCTTCTTCTGTACGAATTCTTAAGTCTTTCGAGTGCTCGGTCGGTCTCAGTCAGAAACGGGACCTGTCACGAAGAATATTTTCGGCTCAAGGTAACCCGCACAAAAGACACGTGCGTCGGTTCTCTCTTTACGGCTCTGTAGCCATATATGCTCGTGCATGTCTGTGGAACATGCCCTCTTGACTATTTTTCCCGTTGCTTCTGCTAGCGGAGCACCGTGAAATGACCAAAAATGTATTCCCCCAGGTCCTCTCATTTACTTCACTGTATATTTTTTTTTCCATTTGCCATCTCCTTTACTTGCACTCTTTCTTTCTTTTTTTTTTGTTTTTTGTTGCTGTTGTTGGTTTTGCAATCTTGCTGTCCGTGGACACGTGCATGGTGGTAGTGCCCGCATCGATGGCTGCTTCTGCTTCGGGCCAGGAGATCGGGCACATTTGATGTTCATCATCAACCACAGCATCAACCAACTGTGCAGCTGCGTACGCTCCCGCATTGCCTTACAAACGCGTTGTGGGTACTTCGCTGATTCTGAAACTGATAAAATGTGGCTCAAAAAGCGCAAGAAAAGGAAATGGTAAATGGAAAAAAAATATACAGTGAAGTGAATGAAAGGCACTGGGGGAACACAGCCGCCGCTAATATGTCGAACAACGTAGCGTGTGATGACGGATTGAAAGCGAAGTCACTGCGTGATATCCGAGACACGAACAACCGCAAAACATGCAGTGCACTCTTAAAAATAAGGTCAGATTGGTCGTTACTCATTTACATCCAACGCCACATTTATATCTTGCACATGTGGGCAAGACATCATTCCGAAATTATATGCGCTGTGCTCTTTGACACAATAGCGGCGGCTCTCCAGTGCGCGCGTTGAATCTATCAGCAGTGTCCGTACGCCAATTACCCGGCACGCAACAACTCATAAAGCATCATCTTTACCCTATTGTGTCTGAGCACGCGGCTTCACCTCCGGTTGGCTTAAGAAAAGAAAAGAAAGAAAAGAAAAGAAAGAAAGAAAGAAAGAAAGAAAGAAAGAAAGAAAGAAAGAAAGAAGAAATAAAGAAAGAAAGAAAGAAAGAAAGAAAGAAAGAAAGAAAGAAAGAAAGAAAGAAAGAAAGAAAGAAAGAAAGAAAGAAAGAAAGAAAGAAAGAAAGAAAGAAAGAAAGAAAGAAAGTGTGCAGTTGTACTGATCCGCAAGGGGTTGTTCAAATTCATTTGTAAAAAAAAAGCGAAACTAATGGAGTCTAGCCCGCATGCCGGCAGTGTCAACGATTCACCCACGACGACGAACACCGTTACATATATGCTGTAGGCAGTGTAGGCAATGGCCCGAAGCGGAGACCGGTATACGTGCTCAAGCAATCTGTCACAACTATATACTGTTCTATGCTTTACCTGTTCCGTTAGAAACAAACAACAACAATGTGCCATTTAGACTACTGCAAAACGACAGAGGCGAGTGACAGCCGAAGACGAAGCGGCTGCCACTGCAATGCCGCGCAGCGAAAACCTCCGCGACAGCGGAGAGCGCTGAAAGGGGACGCACCTGCGACCATATGCGGGTCCTGCTATATACTATCACAGCACGGAATAAATACACGGTGGCACGATCGTGGTGTGCGCATCCCTCACTGCTGTGGCGGTTGCCACAGAAGCACGAAATCACCCGTGGCGCTGAAACACCTGGCGTCGTCGGGAGACGCGCACACTGCAAGTGTGCGTAGACGTAAACGCTATAGATCAGTTTCGGTGTTTGGCCGCGGGTATACATAGTGTCGAGCTTGTGGGATATCTTTTCACGTCGTTGAGCGCATCGATCATGGTTTGCGGTTGAGCTCGGAGTACTGATGTGTGTAATGCACAAGCGGTAAACCGGGGGGCTCTGTCGTCACGCGTTTGACCCGTCACCGAATGTGCACCGAGAAAGATGGATGGCACCGCGATGAAAGAGTGTGGCAACGTCGGCGTATAACGCGTATGTATATCGCATGCTTTTTGTGTAGTTGAGATCGAGCGAAAGTTTTTGCGCAGTGCGTATTACATTCGCGCGAGTGGAAGCGTTTTGTTTGCTAAGCGGGACGCTTGAAACGGCGTGTGTAGAAACATAGACATTTGTATGCAGCGGGTAATAACGGAATGTTAAAATGGGTTTGAATATGCGTGAAAGAGTTATACGTCACACGTGATAGCACCTCTTTATGGTTCCTGGAACGCACGAGCCGTGATGTCGATGACTGATACGAAATCTTCACTGCCAGGAGGCTGTACGCGAAGAATTATATAACGGATGTCAGTTTGTGTGGCTCTTTAAGTATGGCTTTGTATAATAATTGCCGCGAGAATTACCAGAGGCCGCCTTTTCGACAAGTCAAAGTGGCGATGGGCTCTTCGCTGGAAGGACTTCAATTCTTCCATTTTATCCGACCTCCTGTCTCTCCACTAAGTAGGAGGTTTATTAATTTAATTTCCTTCATTAGTGTTGTAACTAATGTCTCTAGTCATCATATGATGATGGTGGCTGCAAAAAAAGTTTCATTTTCAAAAAAGTTTCAAATTTCACTTCTCTTATTTGTGAGGACTTTCGGGTACATTTCTTGAAACACACTGTTAATAGGGAAGTCAGACGACCCCCCTGCCCCAACTGTAATGTTTTCTTTTTTTGTTTTTTTTTGTTTTTTTTCTAAAAGAGCCAAGTGGACTTGAGGTGAAACTGAGAAAAACGCAGTTTTTTCTGCTACTGACATTATGCTGGGGCCTGCTCCAACAATTTTTTCGCCAGTCTGTTCATGTCACCAAAACACCTGAAATCTATATTGCAGCTAAAATCTAAAGACCCCACTATCGTCGGTATTCAGTAGTAAAATTTGGATTTGGCTCTTATAGCTTGGAACATTTGGTTTAGTTTAGAATAAGTTTGTAAACAAAGTCTCGACCGCAGCGAATGAACGATAGCAATATTTTGCGTCAAAATTAACACTATTCTTATGCTTCCGTCGGTGTCGTCCTTTGTTTGCATGGGCGTAATGGCGATGACTAGACTTGAAGAGCGAGTGGTCCTTCTTGCAAAAGACGCACGATTCTGGACTGTTCGCAGCGTTTTTAAATGCGAATGCATTTCATTAGTCGGGCTATGTCAGGCATCCGGCGTTGGCGTTGGCGTTGTCCGCGGAGGAGGAGTAGGAGGATAGGTTGAGGAGGTGTGCGCGCCGGCAGGTGTTAGATGTGAAGCATCTTATGGCGAAGCTTAATCCGGTGGTGGTGGTGTACGGCGTGACCGCCCTTACTGCGCATGCGCAAACCCTTTCAAAAAAAATAAAGATAAAAAACCTCCTCTCTCCCTCTCTCTCCCCCTAGGCATCCCTCCCCGCGGCAACCACACCCTCACTGCGCATGCGCCTCCCCTCCTCTCTCCCCTGCTACGCTCCCCCCTCTCTCCTCTAGGCATCCCTGCCCGCGCCGTCCACACTCCCACTGCGCATGCGCGTCCCACCTCTCTTCTTCTCTCCTACGCTCCCCCCCTCTCTTCTCTAGGCATCTCTGCCCGCAGCGTCCACACTCCCACTGCGCATGCGCACCCCACCTCTCTCTCCTCTCCTACGCTCCCCCCTCTCCCTCTCTCGCCTGGCGACGCCGACACAGGCAGCGTCTGCTAGCGAGTTTCTTGGTTAGAAAAAACCGACTGCTCGCGCTGCAGAACCGTTCACTGGCCACCCCGTATATATGGCAATGAATCTTGACCTCCAAGGTGGTGCCGGTGGGAAATTTCTCCTGTGCGTTGTTGAACAATAAAAATTCGCAGCGTGCGCGTTAACTAAAAGCGGTCTGCGGCGGAGCTCGGCGGAGCTATATATGAAAAAAAAAATTAAAAAAAATAAATAAAAAAAATTAAAAAAAACAAGAAAAAAGCAAAAAAAAAAGGCGCTGCGCCGTGCTCCCGACCGGGCTGCAGAAATTAGGCGCCTTTTCCTTCTTCAAACCACAACCACCATATATAAATGGAGTGAAGCGCGCGCGAAATGCATTCGCATTTCCTCACGATTCCTTCGGGGAGGTGGGGGGCTTTTTTTTTTTTTGTTCTTGCATCTGGTTTGTTTTGTCGTCTATAGGCTCCTACCCACAAGGGGGGATTGGCCACACTGTCAGTTATAAAGGAAAATTTAAAGGCTATGCAACATTGAAAAAGAAAGAGAAGGGCGAAACGCAATGTAAATAGAAAGTGAAAGAGGTAAAATGATTCAGAAATTCATAGATAAAATACAGAAAAGAAGAAGGGAAAAGTTAATTATTTCCATCCGTCGGTAACACTAGCAAAGTAACCTTCCGGTTGCTTGGATGAATTTATGTAGCGCAGTTAGAACAGCACTATTGAAGGCCTTCAAAAATGCTTCAGCTCTTCTTCTTCTTCTTCTTAGCACCTTACATGCTGCGACCGTTTCAGATCCCTTATTTTTCAAGGGCTAGATCGGTGTCCAGTATCTTCCATTTCAGTTGTCTTTTATTCAAGATATACCATCTTGGATCGAAAGAAACACATGATACTGTAGCGCGAAAACTCGAAAAGAAACACTAAGAGGGAGAAAGAAGTAGGATGGTCGGCCTCTTAATCGTTATATTCCAAGTATTTTCCGGGTAACATCGTGTCCCTCAGTAAGTACCAACTCGCCCAAGAAAAACTAATTGTGGAACGAAAACACGATAGCAAAGCAACTAGGACACAAATGAAACAGATTGGATGCGGTCATGTTGGTTGTTTCGCTCACGATTGTTGACGCAGAGCTGCTTTAATTGATCTGGCTTAGCTCCATTCAAACAGGAACAGGATTTGGCTCATTTTTTATTCGAAACTACCTTTCTGAGCTCATTTTACAATCAGGAATTGCCCATTTTCTTTACAGTTGTTTTAAAACTGAAAGATTCTTAGGCGCGCTTTACGCTCCCGCGAAATTTAGTCCAGTTTCGGTTTCTGGATGTGGCTTTTTTTTAGAAGAAAAACCGCGTCGGCTGATCGTGGCTACGCACCCTAAAATATGAGGAAGAATGGCTCAATGGTGGTGTTAATGACGTTAATTCTTTCAATTAGTCCTCTGGGCTATACAAGGACAGTAAGGACCTGAATCCCAATTTAATTACTTCAAGAAAAATGAAAGGTTACCTTTTAATCTTTTTCTTGAATCCTGACTTGTCACAGCTCAAAATGCACTAACTCTATTTTTTGAGACATCATTATATTCTCTTCGGAAGGTCGTGGGAGGCGCAGCTCTCCAAAAGAGTTAGAGTCTACACTCTTAATCGTGTCCTAGTTAAATGCTGGTTATATCCAGGAAACCAGACGAAAAATGTCGGCTTTCCTGGCTATACCTAGCACTTTAAGCGGGACCTGATTAAGAGTGTATTTTCAAGGAAAGTTACGTGGCGAGTCAGGACACATCAGAAACGAGTACCGGGCAATCCCTTTTTCTTTTTCTCTCTTAAAGCGTAATGCGCTGAGTGCACTCTGACGTGTTGTATATACGACAGGCATACACCATCTCGCAGGAGACGCAGCGCATATCTCTTCGAGCCCTTCCCGTGTGTCTCGCACACACCGCACGCTGCGCGTCGCTCTCACGGAAGCAGGGCGATGCCCATCGTGGTCATTGGCTGGAGACGAGTGGGACCTTAAATGTACGAAAGAAAAGAGGAGGCAAGCCTAACAAGTAACGCGTCTCTCCCACGTGTGTTTCTTTATCTGCGTGGACGTCTGCCTCTTCTTCTTAACGGTCGGGACGGCGGCCCTTATGCTTGCGCGCACGCACATGGCACGTACTACGGCAACGCGCTGCTGGGAGAAGCCCTACGTGTACAGCCACGAAGGCAAACGCGAGGAAGCCGTGCGCGTGCGAAAACGCCCGCAGCTGCGCATAAATATATGAGCAGGTAGCGCGCGCACTGCGTGGAGGAGTGACTTCGGTTGCGCGCCAAGCAGCGATTGCTCGGCCCTCACCCACCATAGATTTCTTTCCTTTCTTTCTTTCTTTCTTTCTTTCTTTCTTTCTTTCTTTCTTTCTTTCTTTCTTTCTTTCTTTCTTTCTTTCTTTCTTTCTTTCTTTCTTTCTTTCTTTCTCATCGCATGCTTGCGCTTGCATGCACGTGCACAGTATTGTCCTTGCGGATAATGGAAAATTCAGCATATACAGAATGTGCATGCAGCGCTTGTAGCAAGAAAAATATTGTTAACCGATGAGGTAGTGTTAGGTTCTTGGCTTGACGTCAGCAGCGCAAATGTGGTTATAGGAGCCGTCGTGGCATTCTTACAAGCCACTGGACTGGATGCACGTCTTTATATTTGCCCCAGCGTAACAATACTATATTCTCTAATTAATTGGGCTGGTTGGTGCTGCATGGTAGACGAAGAATTAAAAACAGCGCTAAACACGGGACGAGGAGAGGACAGCGCCGTGTATGTGTCCTCTTCTCGTCCCCTGTTTAGCGCTGTTTATATTTCTTCGTCTACTATATTCTCATTTGCCTACCTTACCATCGTCATTAGTCACTCTTTCGATCCCCCTGTCCCCCCCTCCCCAGTGTAGAGCAGCAGGCCAGAGCAAACTGTAGCTCAGGTCGACCTCTCTGCCTTTCTGTAAATAAATTCTCTCTCTCGCTCTCTTGTTGTAGTCGAAAACATTATGGACCCCATAACGAGGTTATTGATGCAGCGGTGAGCAATTCTGCACAGATTGTACTTGCCAGATGTATACGTATATACAGTTCGCCAAAGAGAGCAAATGCTCAACACTTCTAAACTCTCTCTCTCTTTGCACTGGAGACAGTTGACCTCTAAAAACGCGAGTAGGTCCGGGGATGGTAAAATATGTTACGTGCCTGCAGGCGCAGAGCGTACTTCAGACCTGTTACGTCTCAGGGTTGATTTTGGCCAACTCGAGGTCCTTGAAAGAGCAGCTAAATCTATGCACGTGGGCGCTTTTGCACTTCCGCCCACTCAGAGTGCGGCCGTCGTGGCGGGGAATCGAACCCACGTCGTCGTGCTAAAACATCGCAACGGTAGCCGCTACACGGTTGCCTGGTTTAGCTACATGGCGCCAATGTGGATGCTTTTTTTATGCCGGTGGCGGCAGAATAAACGTCTCGGCTACCTGGCTACACTTCGTCTACTTCTTGCTAACTATATTGATTTTTAACCAAATCATTAATATCTTGAGACGTCACAGCCACTGGCTTTCGAGTACACTGTATCAAAACATGGCTGCCACGTTACCAGCTCCCGAAGTTTAATTTGGCTCTTGCATTACATAGAAGAAAAGAGTTTTGGATACGTGGCTGGGACTCTGGAGAAAACTGTTGCATGAGTTCTGATTTTGCCGACCAGGTTATTGCTGAGGGCGAATTTAAACTGTAATTGGAAGTGAACTGGACAGTCGAAAGCGCTTCGCGTCCAGGATGCTCCGTACTTATCGACATTAGAAATCGGATATCCAACGAACTAGTATCTGTGTTATTTTTTAGAATTATGTACGTACTGCTACTCGGGAAATACTTGTTTCCTCATAAATAGGCCGCATACCCACTCTGGGGTATTCGTCAAAGCCTCGTCATTTGAACATTTAGATAATAATTTGAAGAGCGCGTATTCATATAAAATACAAATGAAAATAACCGAGAATATATGAAAAACATACAGCAATTATTGTGCGATTGCGCAAGCAGACCTCACAGCTGCATTAACTTGACCACACCAATTATGTATCGATATTCTAAATGCGAATACATTTAATGTATTACTGTCGAATACATTTGTAAAAGTAAAGACTAAAATGGTATGTGTTTGAATAAACCATGGTAGCTTGAATAAAATTACACGTCGCTTCAAAGGCATCCCTCCCAGAACCGAATCACCGAAATTGAGTGTACGATTACTGAAGTTTAACCCTCTTGGAAAGCGGAGCTGTGAAATGTTTTGTTTTAGTAATGAATATCGGCTATATGATAAAAAATAATGTTCAGTGGTTTCTATATTTCAACGCAGTATTGACATGGAAGCGACATCGCCAGAGCAGCCCTGTGTAAATAGAGGTTTAATCGAGTGAACCACTCAGACTTCACCAATCGCGTGAAAAAATTGCGGAAGTGACTGTATTTTCTGCTTCAATCACAGTAACTGCGAATTCGAGCACACTCATGCAGCACTCATTTTTATTGTCACCACATGGCTGGTACTTAGTACTCTTTAAGAAAAGTCATGCAAGACGCGTGAGAAGAGTGTCATTTCTGCACCGACGCAAGAAGCCTCGTTAACCTCCACGAAACGACTGCTAAAATTCGACAATTTATGCGTTAATCTTAGCACTTATGACTTTCAATAATAATATCTGGGGTTTTACGTCCCCAAACCACGATACGATTATGAGAGACGCCGTAGTGGAGGGATGCGGAAATTTCGACCATCTGGTGTTCTTTAACGTGCACTGACATCGCACAGTACACGGGCCTCTACCATTTCGCCTCCATCGAAATGCGACCGCCGCGACCGGGATCGAACCCGCCACCTTCGGGTCAGCAGCCGAGCACCATAACCACCGCTCCACCGCGGCGGACTCAGCAATTATGAATTTGAATGGTTCTTTCTGTACTTACATTTCCACCAAAATGATCTTGCATTCAGTCATTTAAATAAAGACGTCGCTGTTGTTTCCACACACGCGTGGCTACATTTTACTGCGCTTGGCTCAATTTGGCTACTTTATCGCTAGTTTTCCCAATTTCGGTTACTTTTTTGTCTTTTCGACCTGGCAACCCTGTGTCGCAACATAGGCCACCATTGCGAGTGACTCTTGTAACAAACCACATTGGCACTTTCCGCATTATATAGATACGGGTGTCAGTTTAATTATCTTTTTCTCATCGCACAACGCCCTTCTAAAACGCTCCAACGACTTGTAGCGTACGACGATATACATACACACGCTTACCAACGATCACTCGAAACTCGATCCCGTACATAGCGGTCGTGTGATGACCCTCGACGGAAAGACAGTCTGGCAGCAGTGGGCACGGCAACACTCGATGCGATACCATCTCCCTCACACACACAAACACACTCTCGTTGTTTGCTCGACATGCACGCACGTAATGGAGGGCCAATTTCGGTGGGCCGGTGCACGACTCACCGCGTAGTGTACGTCTCCGTGGAGCGCGTGTACCATATACAGAATGTGAGCGAGTGCATGTGCGGCCGGCCTAATTAAACGCGGCGACCTCGCCCCCTCTGCGCACGCGCGGCAGCGAATCTTGTGCTTCGCCGTATAAAGTCTCGATCGCTAAACGGTTGCAGCTGCTCTCACTTAGATCACGCTTTTCTACTCTCTTCTATTTGAATTTTTTTATTTCCTTTCCGGCGCTCAGTGCAGGTCAGGCACGACCCCGGGGAGGTCTCGATCGTCTCGGCAATTAAAATCGCTGCCCGCGGCGCGGCGCTGCGGGCTGACGCGTCGCTGCGCATGCGTATACGTTCGGCCATGGCTCGAGTGTGATTCGTATACGAACATCGGCACTGCGAAGAACGCTAAGCACGTCGAATGCGAGAAATATATGCGACAATTTCCTGTCTCGTGAGATTTATTGGACTGGTTGTGGTGATTATCCTAGACAGCTCGCATTCATTCATTCCGTGTAATATGTTCAGCTCCCGAGGGTGCTATACCCAGGCAGGATGATGAGTAAGCGTTGAAATTTGCATGCTTAATTGCAAGTATCTTGTTGTGCTACTTTTTAGGGGCGAAGCTCCTTAGCCTGTCGGTCGTGCGTCCCTTGTATGTAGTAGCCACCTGCTGATGACGATGACGATCGCGAACGCGATCGTCATCCCCACTATGCGATCGCGATCGCATAGTGGGTACATGGAATGTACCCACTATGCGTCATAACGATGACGCTGATGACGATGACGATCGCGATGCCATACAACACATGGCATCGCGATATGGTCTCACATGCATATCGTTTGACCACATGCACCCAACCACCATCACGTCTTCGATGATGTACCTCCGGAGCTTCGCCCACGCATCATCATTCACTCCGCGGATATGCTGCAATTTTTTGCAAAGTACATATACTTTGTATATATATTTATATTATTTGACGAAACGAGGTGTCTCCGTCCAATTAAGCTTCGATGGCATATTGTTGGATTGCCTTCTTGGAAAGTACATGTACTTGGTATGTATTTTTTTCATTCGAAGACACGTGATGCTTATCTGCATGCAAATAAGTTTTGATGGCGAAATAATAACAGTAACAATTGTTGGGGTTTAACGTCCCAGAACCACCATATCATTACGAGAGACGCCGTTGTTGGAGAGCTCCGGAAGTTTCGACCACCCGGGGTTCTTTAACGTGCGCCTAAATCTAAGTACACGGGCCTCGAACATTTTCGCCTCCATCGAAAATGCGGCCGCCGCGGCCGGGCATTCGATCCCGCGACCTGCGGGTCAGCAGTCGAGCACCATAACCACTAGACCATCGTGGCGGGTACTTTGATGGCGTAGATAAGAAACAGCCGTAATTATCACAGAAGGGAACATACTCGTGCGTAAATATTAGTTATTGCTTGTCTAATTGGGGCACGCTATGGCCGTGTGTGTACCCAGAAACAGCTATCAAAAGTTGGTAAATACATTTCTCAGTAATACAAATCAACTATAGAGAGGTTCAAGTACTGTTTTATGATACATGTTAAAAAAAAATCGAGAATAAATCATTATGATTCTTAGTTAATTCATTCCAATTTGCGCTCTATACCATGTAACTTCGCAGATGCATGTGCGAGACCTATAGTTAGACTGTTATCGATGGATAACCTCTACATGGGACTATTATAACACCCGCCGTTGTATAGACTATCTTCCGTAAGACATCTGGGCGCCGCCATCTTGGGCTGTTAAGTCGATGTTTTCTTGTTTCTGTATATCGTGACGTGAACTAATATGGCCACGAAACATCGTATGCACCAACCCTAGCGTTTTCTATGCGTATGCGTCTACTGTAACACTGTTCGGTTAGTTGTTAAAGACACAAAACACAAAGGTTAACAGCCCAGCATGGCGGCACAAACCCGTCCGTAAAATAGTCTATAGCTTGGCGCGTCAGGTGTCGCGCTGCTGTGCACGAAGATACGGGTAGGTTCCAGGCCCCAGCGACCGCATTTAGACGGGGGAGGAATGCATAAGAACACGCGTGCGCTTAGATTTGGGTACGCGTTAAAGAAGCCCACGTGATCTAAATGAATTCGGGGCCCCCTCCTACGGCGTGCCTTATAATTATGTGGTGTTTTAGGGAAGTAAGCACTAGCAATGGTTATGTGACCATTATAACTGAATCGGAGGGATATGTTCAATAATTGCTCACTTAGTGGCGTTAACCATTCCTCTTTAGATCTTGGCACTGTTTGCCTCTAGGCAGTTTAAAAAAAAGGGCAGTGCTTTTTTTTTTTTTTTTTTTGTCTTTACTGCGTTTCCATGACATTTTTCCCAGGCGCAATAGAAGGATGAGAAGCGACGCTACATGTGCCATTTCCATCTGTGCTGCTGAACTCGGACGAACGAAGTGGGAAGAATTGAGGCCAGAGGCGTAGTCAGAAATTTTTTTTCGGGGGGGGGGGAGGGAGGGGGGGGGTTCAACCATACTTTATGTATGTTCGTGCGTGCGTTTGTATGTGTGCGTGTATATATACGCAAGCAAAACTGAAAAATTTCCGGGAGGGTTTGAACCCCCTCCCCCTCCCAACCT
This sequence comes from Rhipicephalus appendiculatus, assembly GCA_030522465.1. NCBI lineage: Eukaryota > Metazoa > Arthropoda > Arachnida > Ixodida > Ixodidae > Rhipicephalus > Rhipicephalus appendiculatus. Next base: position 2,779,699 of record JALIZH010012893.1, read on the forward strand.
CTCACCTTGGCTACGCCACTGATTGAAGCAGCTTTTAGAGCCTCTCTGAAATTGCCCTCTAAAGTTATTAAAGCTGTTAGGCTGTATATTATATTCTCTGTACTCGCATTTATACCTCCAGTTCGGCACTCACTCAGTCGCCAGACACTTCTCTCGTTTCCGCTCAATACAAAAGCGCAATGTAGGCGTCCTCAGGCGAGAGACAGTTTCCGATCACACCTACACCCCATTTCCATTTCTTATCAAGAACCACCGTCTGCCTCTCTCAACACGAACGCCGCCGTACGATAACGGCGCCGAGCACGCATGTAATGACTGCAGCTTACTCTTCCATTTAAGAGTGCCGCGTACAAACGCGGGCTTTCAACGCTCGGCCGTAAAATATCTCCCTACGGCGAGAGTGTTCCCGATAGGAAAGAAGCCTGGCCGAGGCGTTGACGTGAGGCGCCGTCGCTAATGAGCGCCACCTGTCGAGCAGATGGCCAAGTTTTGGTATGCGCGGCACACGCGCGCGCCTCCTATTCTGGGCGCATGCGTGGCACGCTGTCGTCGCAGGCGTTCGAGAGAAGACCAGAAATTTTAAATAATTTTGTTTTTTATCACTCACGGTGGGAAAAAAACGCGCCGGGCGTGTCTACATGTAAATTGGCTTCCCGCGATGCTCTTCGTTATAACGGTGCCTGAGTTTACCGGTGGTTCCTGTTTGTTCTTGTTCTTTTATTTTTATCCTGGGAGTTTTGTGTTTCGAGCGGGCTGCTTTCGTCTTCGGATGGCTGCAGTTTTATCGCTGACGGTGACTCCAGGCGAAAACGGTGACATCTATATCTGTTTTTGCATGAGGGGGGTCTTGTAAAGTGGATCGCCCGAAACACCACTCGAGAAGAGAGTCGCAGGTTAATCTCCTGTTTTATTCGTATCACGTATTGTAAAGCTGTTTATCAGTTCATCGGGCTAAGTGCGGAAGAGAAACGCCAGCACAGTATGGTCATGTTAATAATGCGTAATTTTTCGCCACCTGAATGGCAACCTTTTCCATCAGTACCTGTACTGTGTACAGGTACTGATGGAATCTTCTCGTATGAAATTGTTGCACCTTAAGCACTTTTCTGTAAATAACGACCGAGCTTTATTTGCTCTCCCCCTTTCTCTCGAACAAATGTCAGCGGCGCAGGCGGCTGACGTCCATGGCTTCCTAGACTAAGAAAGCAGGTGAGGACAAATCCAACAACCATTTCAATCAGTGGTCATTCATTCATTCATTAATTCATTCAATCAATGAACCAACGAACCACTAGCGAATGAGGCTTATAAAAATACTCTCTCGATGTACTTTTCTCGGCATATAGTTGCTTTTTCACTCATCTTAAAAGCGGAAGACACGTGCCTACCTTAATTCCGTACCTGAGCCGTCAGGTTTCATGAATACGCTCTTATAGTCTTTTTTTTTTTTTTAGAATTAAACATATCACAGCGGCAGCATTGGCTGCCACCTGGCCGATGGCTGGTGCGAAAGGCGAAACAAGGTGACGATCGCCCTTCAGCCTTGCAAATTCCGCTCCCACCAAACGACACCCCTGAATGCTTCCAGACAAGGAATAATACTATACTATAGAATACCATACTATACTATTACTATTACTATACTGCGTGAGTATACACTGGAAAGTGAGTTACCCGCGGTTACGTCACTGACCGCCGTTATTCACACGAAACTCTCGCTCCGTATACCATCAGAGCGTTAGCGCTCTCGTCACACACCCGTCGCATTTCGTATGCGGTGAATACCTCTAACCGCCTTAATTTTCTTTTCAAAAAAGCCTACCTGCATGCGTATCTACATATAAACACACACGCGGCCGCATATTATACGGAAACGCCATGCGGTGTGCGCACCGGCTCTAATATCATAACCGATCGGTTCGAAGTTGCGCTGCGCGCGCGCAGCCGACCGGAATCGGGCTGTCTCTCGTAACAGGACGAGGGAGAGATGGCGCGATGAGGGAGGGAGCGGGTAAATTGCGGATGCGCGGCTCAATGGGATACATGCGCACGCTTATCAATATCGACAATCGCAGATGGTCCTTGTATACCCGACTCCGCTGCATGTCCCCCCCCCCCCCCCTCTCTCTACACGAGAAAATTACTCGCGCACGAACACGGGCACACTCACCACACGCACGCACTGTACAGACAAGAACTGCAGATGGCTCTTCAACGGCACTTTCTCGTCGATGGGCTCGTAGCTGCGAGCGGGAGGAGTTTGTTCAATGACCGTCTCTCGCCGTTGTGCGTGTACTTATATACGAGCCAGCGTCTCATTTCGCATGTAAACAAGGCTGAGAAATTTTTCAGCTCAGCTCATTAACAAGTAAGGTCGTGTACCAGGTGTTTATTTATGCGGAGGTGTTTGTTTATTTTCTTTAAAAGCGTGCGCTCGTCGCTTCACGTATATGATACACCACGGGTGTGGAGGCACCGACAAAACCGCCTTCTTTCCAATTCATCTCTCTTTCCTCCTCGTCCTCCTCCTTCTCACCGCGTTTGGAAGCTCAGAACTGAAATGTTGTTTGTGTTTGTTCCGTGCAGCGTTTCCCTATACTCCGATTGTTCGCCGAATGCGGTGTACGGGATCGAACGATATTGCGCGGGAAATGCGCTGAATACCACGTAACAGAATCGCAGCTGTCAGAGCATATCATCATACTGCACATAACAGCCACGGTTGTTGCCTAGGTGTAGGCACGTAGTGCATTTCACCGTATCATGAACACAATATATAGAGAATATCAGCTCTGTGCCGTCTTCCATGTAACGGTCAATGCGAACGAGGGTTCTGCTGCCCAAACCAAGGCGAGGGAGAACGTGTTTTGTGCAGTGCACGTTTATGCAGCGAGCTCTGGCCCAGTCGACGATTCTGCACCGAAATAATGGAGAAAATACTGAACGCGCTCACACAATGAAGGTTGCGGCCAGTTCAAAGTATGTGAGTGCGGTGATAATTGCCTTCTTTTTTTTTTTTCTTCCTTCCTTTCTCTTATCTTCCTTTTTTTTTTTTTTTTCCGCGACTCTCCTTAAGCTTGTGTGCACGCACCAGTCTCGACGCACGACTGCTACAGTGCGTGTGACACATTTGTATAAGTTTTCTATTGAGACAAAGATGAAATAACGCGACGGCGGTGAGCCGGAAACTCCGAGTACGTACAACGAGAGAATACTAGGGAACGGAGAAGGCAACGGCGACTGCGAGAAGACCCCGAAGCGTTGGATGGCCTACGCCAACGACGACGTGTCCGTAGGTCTATGAGAGGTCGTAACGCTTGGTTTCAGCGCGAGTTTGTCTGGAGTTTGGATATCACTGTCGTGTCTGTGACTGTCTGTAGTTTAACTCGAACCTCTCTGCGCTGAGAATCAACGTATAGAAACGACCTAGGATCACCTAGCTAAAGCCTAGCAACAACCTAGAAGCAACCTAGAACCTGGTCGGAATTAATGGAGCCCTCCACTACGGCGTCCCTCATAATCATATAGTGCATCACCTAGCTATCCTAGAAACAACCTAGAAGCAACGTAGAACCTGCATCTCCTAGCTATCCTAGAAACAACCTTAGAAGCAACCAGCTTAGTCTTCAGAATCGCTCCCAGTTTCGCTGTTTTTAGCCTTGCGCGGCTTTGTGCAACCTTGGCCAAAATTTTTTCTTCCTTCCTTTCTGTTTTTTATCTTTTTTCTGTGACTCTCGTTAAGCTTGCGCGCATGCACCAGCTTCGACGCACGATTGCTACAGTGCTGCATCAGTTCGGGTATGTTGGTGTTCCATTTCAGCATCTATCTCAGGACACTGCCCCAAAGCCGGAGCGAAATACGACTGAGACGGAATATCACGTATAAATGTCACAAGTTATAAAACGAGTGTGCAGCAGTCTGAATGGTCGAAAATGATTTTCACGTCCCGCGTGTGTCTTGATTATATTTCATTTTCTTTAATTATGTACTTATAATTTATTGCACCACGCCTTATGGTGCCACAGCTCCAGCGCTGACCTCATAGTCCAGTGCATGCGTGTACCGCCGTCACTTCCATTGTACAGTACAAACTAAAAAAGAAACTAAATAAATAAAAATGCGCTATTGAATAGTGCCAGCTATGGCGACACTTTGCCGCGGCTGACCTTTGTGAGACACCGAAGCTATGCAGGGAAGATTTACAACTTTGGTCGAGGCGGGATTGAAAGAAACGATGACTCTTAGTTTAATGCAGCTGAAAAAAAGAGAACAAAATAAAACCAAATTTCATTTGGCAAGTTCGAGCGGAGGCCGTCAAATATGAAAGGCCGTGAATGCGGACAGGCGCTTATTACTTCACCCGCCCCGGCGGTGACTCAGTGACTATGGCGCGTTTCTGCTGGCCACCCGCACGATCGAGGTCGCTGGTTCAAATTACATTTCTCTGTGATTGCACGCACAGATCGGGCAATTTATGGGAAAATTCTCGATGGAAGCGATCCACGAAATCTGTGATTGAGCGACGTCTCGTCTGGTTGGGGAAGTGGATTGATGTTAAAAACGCAAAAACGGAACGCGCCTACCAAAATGATGTTGTAATCCAAGTCCAGTTTCCTATTTGGAAAGCGAAATCCAATTTTCTTTTTGTATTATATATTCGTGCTACGATCGGTAGTTGTGGAGAAGGATTAGTAGTAGTAGTAGTAGTAGTAGTAGTAGTAGTAGTAGTAGTAGTAGGTGACCTAATCAACCGTGGTTCACATCCAGTCTGCAACAATAGCACTTCAACTTCACTATTTCGGCGGAATCACGGCCAGTGCTGCCAGCACGCCGGCGAATGCGCAATTCAGAGAAGCTTATTTACTTTCGTGCTGAGCAAAAATAGCCTAATAAAAATATTTTGCGCAAGCCTGGATGTTATAGTAGAAATATCGGAGAAGCACTACGGAAGCCCAAGTATACCGACTGTTTTCGTGCTATAATTTTCACTTATCTCGATACCTAATTAAGCAATACTTTTAGGGAATATTCTGCCATTCTTTATGCAGCGATCATAGCATTTATTAGCAATCCGACGTTAGAAAAGAATTTAGAAGACCAAAACAAATCGACGTGGTATTTAGAAGAATAACCACAAATTCCGCTTGGCCTTAACCAAACGTATTAAGTATGTCGTTTGGCGTAAAAACACCATCTCCCGCTAAAGGGAACCATGTGTAGATGCGAAGCAGCGGGCGCTAACGCTTACACTGGCGGCGGCGTTGACGCTGGCGGTCATCGCAGCGTTGCGCAGGAGAGAAAACTGGGGAGGCGCAAAGCACGCAGTGATGGAGCGGTGTTTCCTGCTGGAACCTGCCAATCGCTGCTAATGGGCAATGAGAGACAGAAGACTCCGACTGGACACAGAGACCCGCAGTCCGCTTTTAGTTAACGCGCACGCTGCGAATTTTTATTGTTCAACAACGCACAGGAGAAATCTCCCACCGGCACCACCTTGGAGGTCAAGATCCATTGCCATATATACGGGGTGGCCAGTGAACGGTTGTGCAGCGCGAGTAGTCGGTTTTTTCAACCAAGAAACTCGCTAGCAGACGCTGCCTGCGTCGGCGTCGCGAGGCGAGAGGGGAGGGGGGAGCGTAGGCGAGGAGAGAGAGGGGGGGACGCGCATGCGCAGTGGGAGTGAGGACGCCGCGGGCAGGGATGCCTAGAGGAGAGAGGGGGGGAGCGTAGGAGAGAGAGGGGGGAACGCGCATGCGCAGTGGGAGTGTGGACGCCGCGGGCAGGGATGCCTAGAGGAGAGAGGGGGGGGAACGTAGGAGGGGGAGAGAGGAGGGGAGGCGCATGCGCAGTGAGGGTGTGGTTGCCGCGGGGAGGGATGCCTAGAGGAGAGAAAGGGGGAGAGGAGGTTTTTTATTTTTATTTTTTTAAGCGTTTGCGCATGCGCAGTAAGGGTGGTCACGCCGCACACCACCACCACCACCACCACCACCACCGGATTAAGCTTCGCCATAAGATGCTTCACATCTAAAAAGCGGAGATACACGGCAGTCATTGGATCAACAGGCAACTGAATTCAACAGGCAATCTCGGCGATACATATAACGTATATTAACTCGTTTTTCAAGTGAATGGGGGAAACAATAACAAGAAGTAGCCATAAAAGCGAACTCAAGGACAACTTACCGAAGTTGGGAGCCGAAGCCACACATTCAAGGCTACTCGTTTGATACTTTACAATGTTACAATGTTATAACTTGACCCTCCACGGTGGTCTAGTGGCTATGGTGCTCAACTGCTGACGCGAAGGTCGCGGGATCGAATCCCAGCAGCGACGGCCGCATTTCAATGGAGGCAAAATGCTAGAGACTTGTGTGCTTATATATACGCATTAAAGAATCACAAGATGGTCGAAATTCCGGAACGTCTTTTACAATGGTATCGTGGATTTTTGACGTTAAAGGGGCCCTGCGACACAAATTTAGCGTGCCGTTTTCATCGCTTCTTCTCGAACTGTGGAATGCACCGATATCGTTGCGCGAGTGGCAACGCCAATAGCAATGCTGTTATAATTTTATTTCTGCGGAGAAACCACACTGTTTTCGGACTGAAGCGACAGACAGCGGCTATTTTTGTGATCGGAAGTGACGCTTGACCACGTGGGAGTGACGACATAGGCCGTTCGTTTTGATTGGTTCGATGCGACAAGTCACGCGTAATATTCATACAGTCCCAGATAGACCACACTATTGTGCGCTAAAAATGATAAAAGCTCTCTCTATACTTCCTCAGATATAAAAGGATTTCTGTTTCTAAATATGAAAATTTCAAAACAATTGCAAGACGACGCTAGGGGCGCTGCACAACGGCCACCACCACGGCCGGACTAGACTCCCCTCCTAGGAGGGAGTCCAGTCCTGCCGTGCCACCACGAGGCGAGTCGTCCGGTACGTCTCTGTAAGAGGCGCGCGGTGATTGGAAGCGGCCTTTGACGTCAGTGGGAGAGTGAAATGCGAAAGGGAACGTTTTTTCTCGTCGTCTGCTGGGGGTTTTCAAGTTTGACGGCTTATAACTTCCGTTACCGTGAACCGATTTCGATAATTCTTTTTTTGCGTTCATCTAAGTATTCGGCACTACACGAATTCCAGCGCTGCAGAATGCAGACAAAAAAGCGTCGCAGGGCCCCTCTTTAAACTAGTAGTTAGGATCATTATAAGTTGCATCGGTAGCGGTCCTCCCATCTTACATCGCATACGTCCATTTCATCTATACAGCGCTTAAAAAAGCGAGCACTTCATACACACCAACATACTGAAGCGCTGCGCAGGCATAGATAAGAATTTAAAGTGTGTTAGTGTTAGCCAACGCCGTGCATTCACAACCTAAGCCGTGGATACGGAACCTTGTTAGATTCCGCATCGACTAAATTACGAGCAGTAATTTCGTAGTAATATAATAGACATGTCAGGTTATGAATAAGAAACAATATTCCCTATGCGAGTGAGATCTCTTTACAGTTTAGCGAACACGAGACCAGAATTATATGTGCGAAACGGTAGAGTAGGTAAGACGCTCTTATCCAATTACTCTGCGCCCAAGAAATTAAAGTATGTGATACTGCATGTCAAAATCACTATATGGTTACGAATCACCCTATATATATATATATATATATATGGGTGTGTTCAGATAAGAACGTCGGTGCATGTCCGCCGACCCCCTTTAATTTCGCCGAGAAAAATATATTTTGTTTTCCGAGTCCCCAGGACCAGAAAACCACTTTTGGTATCGCGAGAAAAAATTTCACCTTCTTTAAAAAAATTGACAAGTCTCCACTGAGCCGCCACCGCCTCTTTCGAATTTCGCGAAAATGGGATTTCGATGAAACGCTACAAAAACACTATTGTAGCTGTAGGTCCGAATAATTTTCTCCACATACTACGGATAGTTTTTGTTGAGAAAAAATTATTACTTTCCAGTTTCGATGTTGTTCTGTTAAGAAAAAAAATCGCGAAATCGGCACAAAGCTCAATAATGCTCACATTTAAGATTTTTTTCCTCCGCAAGTGCAAACGCCAGACTTCCCAAAGTTCTTTAAAACATTGCCATATGTTTGGTAAACAAGTGTGCTGAACGAAATACCTGAGAGTGGCTTCAAACGTTAACCAGAAATGTTCAACTGAGGACATGTCTCTCAAAATGCAATATTTTGAAGATCATTTAAAAAAAAACACCATCTTCGATTTTCTTTAAACTCTCCAGAATTAAAGCCAAGCACGTGTTATAACTTAATCTGTAAAAACATGTTGCATTATTTTTGTGAGGTCGGAACTACGAAGCACGAAAAGTGGCCAAATTGACGTATAGTGAGTAACCACAACATTGAGCGAGCATGGAGCAATAGTTGCCATTATCGTTATATTTAGGTCCTGAATGTCATCTGTTGTGCTTGAGGGACAACAGCTTGACAGATAAAACCAAACAGTTGCCTTAAAGTGCAAATTTGTTCATTTGGGTGCGTGCACGCGTCGCAGTTTTGGTCCTGGCGTAAGGACTAAACACAAGATTTCTAGAAATGTAGTCAAGTCGAGCTCTCGGAAGGAACTGTTTATTTACCCCTATTGTATACGCAGGGAGTCATAGCCACAAGTCATAGTCAGACAAGTTAGACAGTCACAAACGTCACTGAAGCACTTGTGCGTATCTTGCTGCTGATGAAGCAACCTTGTGCACACAACCCATTTCGGCCTCGAGGAGGAGAACTTCGTGAGCTCGATCCCTGTGTCAGGGTGAGCCGCTGTAGACGAAATTTTTCTCGAATGGACCTGGTCATCAGCCGTTTTGAAACGTACTCTTCTTTGTCCTTTAGAACTAACTGCAATGAAATCTTTCTTGTTTGGGCTTTGTTGGGTGGAGTTGAGCTGATCGTCAGTATAGTATTTGATTGCGGCCTGTATGTTTTCTGACTTCAGCTTCGATCTGGTGTAGAGGTTCGGATTTGACCACGCCCGGGTGTCTGTATTTTCTGGATTTCCGAATGAGGTGCCAGAGTTGCGGATGGAATCATTTCATGATCTCTTGATGAGAAAGGTTCACAGGGAGCAATGTCAGGAGGCGGCAGCGTTCATAGTATGATTCGCTGGTATCGAATGTGTGCTTTAGGTTGCGCAGCCACTCGCGACACGTGTTGCAGGTTTCCGCTGAAGGACCTGGTTCCTCTCTAGTGCCGTACGCTACTGTAAGGACAGCAGAAATTGTCCTGGAGATAGCGCCCTCGATCTCCGCTTTCTTACTCTTGGCGTAAGACACGCGGCAATGTGCTTTCACTTTCGCCGGAATTTTCAGGGTTGTCACGTCGGTTGTCTTAATGAGTACGTTTAGCTCTTCGACAGCAATTTGTTCGGGAACAAAATTTGCGTTAGACTGAGATGCATCTGGAGACTCTGCGGCGATCTGTTTCAAGCGGTTGAAACAGCTCTGGCACAAAATGTCGGTTTCTCTGATGGATGAGGCTTGTTCTGGCACGCGCTTCCTTAGTAAGGCGACATTCAAATCTTTCACACATCGAAAGTTCCTCTTGTAGGCAATCTTCTTCGTATGCCTCTTTGGGTAGTCAGCGCAAAACGCTCGCTCTGAGTTCCACAACGTGGCCATCAATATCAGGGGAGTGTAATACGCGCACGCGTACTCACGTTCGTTCACCAGCAGAGGACAGCCGGGTTGTCGACGACGAACGGAAGTGAAAGCCGACGTTCTCTTATTACTTCGACCTTTCTTAAGCGAGTTGAGCTCTTTCTTGTTTATGTTCATTCTTTTTTTAGGGAGTTTTAGGGAGCGCAGTCGTGCTGCAGAAGCGCCGCTTGTGCCGACACGCACCGTCTGCGTTATCACATTACCGACGTGCCATGGGAAGCGATAAATATCCAGCGGTGGATCCTCCCCAGCCACCTCCTTTATGAGGCGTACGCAAGCTCACATGCGCGAAAAATTTTGAAAGCGATTCCTGCGAAGAGTGCGACTCATTATCGCGGCATGCTCAGTGGCTGGGACCCGTGTAGAAGTTTTTGTGATTTGCGTAAAAAAAAATGTAGTAATGACTTCCTCTTCAAAACTAACTGTTCCTGTTTTATTCCTGACAATCCGTCAATCCACAGAAGACATTCGCGACCTAAAAATAACGATAATGGCAACTATTGCTCCATGCTCGCTCAATGTTGTGGTTACTCACTATACGTCAATTTGGCCACTTTTCGTGCTTCGTAGTTCCGACCTCACAAAAATAATGCAACATGTTTTTACAGATTAAGTTAGAACACATGCTTGGCTTTAATTCTGGAGAGTTTAAAGAAAATCGAAGATGGTGTTTTTTTTTAAAATGATCTTCAAAATATTGCATTTTGAGAGACATGTCCTCAGTTGAACATTTCTGGTTAACGTTTGAAGCCACTCTCAGGTATTTCGTTCAGCACACTTGTTTACCAAACATATGGCAATGTTTTAAAGAACTTTGGGAAGTCTGGCGTTTATACTTGCGGAGGAAAAAAAATCTTAAATGTGAGCATTATTGAGCTTTGTGCCGATTTCGCGATTTTTTTTCTTAACAGAACAACATCGAAACTGGAAAGTAATAATTTTTTCTCAACAAAAACTATCCGTAGTATGTGGAGAAAATTATTCGGACCTACAGCTACAATAGTGTTTTTGTAGCGTTTCATCGAAATCCCATTTTCGCGAAATTCGAAAGAGGCGGTGGCGGCTCAGTGGAGACTTGTGAATTTTTTTAAAGAAGGTGAAATTTTTTCTCGCGAAACCAACAGTGGTTTTGTGGTCCTGGGGACTCGGAAAACAAAATATATTTTTCTCGGCGAAATTAAAGGGGAGCTCGGCGGACATGCACCGACGTTCTTATCTGAACACACCCATATATATATATATATATATATATATATATATATATATATATATATATATATATATATATATATACCTTACGTAGATTAAGAGAAGTTTTGTCTTTGCCGTAAGTCAAGTAAGGAGTATGTGCTCCTAAAAAACTTTATTTTTCAACGTTTTGGTCGGTCGACCTTCTTGAGGAAAGATGGGCTCAGACGGAACTGTCAGCGACGTCCACCTGTACTTCACTAAAATAGCACTGACAATTGGGCGAGCTGGTACGCATAGGCGTGCGCACGAGGGGGGGGCAGAGAGGCACCCCCCCCCCCCCCTAGTCACCAAAGAAGGGGGGAAACGCAAAGTCTGCCCCCATACATTACCTTAATAGGGAGGGGGGGGGCGCTGCGACGAACATTCGCTCCCCCCCCCCCCTGACGGGGAACCCTGCGCACGCCTATGCTGGTACGGATGCATGGGTTTTGAACGGCGCGACAACTCAGACGAAAAGTAATGAACACACGAATACAAGCGCCGTGTGTTCGTGTGTTCATTAGTCTTTTAGTCTGAGTTGTCGCGCCGTTCAAAATCCATGCATTACATCACTACACGGGCATTTCTCGCATTTCAGCTCCCTCCAAAGAGATGCCTTTATGACCGGATACAAACAGCTCAATACATTAGCCTCTGTAGGTAATACCACGGCTGACACGCAACTACGCTGTTCACGCAAAATTGAAATTGTGCGACCCTTCGTCTTGCCGCGAACACAAGACGAAAGTGACGACGATGAAGACAGGTTAGACACCGCTGCAGCTGTTTTGCTGAAAATGACACTGTCCACGTGTGCTTTTGCACTGTGTTCCTTTCAATGTTTCACCCCTGCCTGACGTGCTAAGCTTTCTGAAAGAATGTAACGTCTTAAACAAGCTTTAAAAGTTGATCATTTCAGTGTCCATTTCTTAACGCCTTGTGTCTGGCGCAGCATAGCCTCAGCTGCTTTTGCGCCATAAAAAAACCAAATTAACTAACTAACTAACCAACACGCCCAAGCTTCTGCATTAAACCAATATACACCACTATACGCCAGTATAAACCAGTATCATAAAGATGTTGTGGCTTTGCCGCCCTGTTCTCGTCTACCTGCTTCCCTCTTTCGCATGCGTGCTTCATGAAGAATCCTTATGCCCGTTCTAGAATCCTTTCGTTGTGCACTGGAGATCGTGGCAGTAAAACGTCCTGTCATCACGTGCCACGGTTACGTGCGAGGTCTGCTGATGGCGGAAGTTCCGCGGGACGTTTTGCTCGCAGGTGAGAAGAAGACTCGTATCCATTAGGTGGTCGTAAAATCTCGGGCAGGACCCGTTACGCGGGCAAACTGAGGTCCCAGTGGTCCTAAAGCAAAACTAACACGATGTAAGTAAGCGAACGAAAAGAAAATGCGGAACCAAGCTCCACAGCAGCTGGGGGAACAGCAATCAACTCCTTCTTCAGTTTAAAGGCATCCTATACACCTTTACGTGGTCTCCTAAAGTAGCAGTAAACAGCCACGCCCGGTAGTCGGTTTGTCACAGATGTGTGTATGCAATCAAGGAGAAATGAAGGAAGAATGGGAACGACCGTAGCTGGGGGGCACTCAAAATGTACAACTTTTAATCTTTGTGCTCGTCATATCTGGATATGTTAAGTGGTGTAGATCTTTTGTGTGTATGTAGCATTACCTTTCGTCGTGCTTGAAACTGTGAAAAGCGCAGGTGCGTTTTTGTTCGAATCCTGCAGTTTCCCACCACGCGATTGTATATGATGACCGCACATCGGACACTTTTGTTTTGTTTGTTTGTTTGTTTGTTTGTTTGTTTGTTTGTTTGTTTCTTTCTTTCTTTCTTTCTTTCTTTCTTTCTTTCTTTCTTTCTTTCTTTCTTTCTTTCTTTCTTTCTTTCTTTCTTTCTTTCTTTCTTTCTCCTACACGTGCTCTTAGAGAAAGACCGGCCATTACGTAACCTATCGAGGATGTTTTTGCGTGCGAGTAAACCTTTGCACTACCCCTCCCGGTCTTATTGTGCGCACAAGCTTCAAGCTTTCTGGCATCCCCACACACGAGGCTAGTTTGAGTGGCCGCCATACAAACTCTATCGTGACAGTAAAAAGAGCACTTAGTAAATGTTTGTTACTATTTAACTCTTTGCATCACACTCCGATATGGGAGTAACGTCGCGTACTCCAGTCTCCTATATGCGCGTAAATTTACCCTAAAAATGTTAGGCGAAGAGTTCACCCCCTGGAAAAAAAGTGTCGCTATGCACCTGCCACCCCCCCCCCCCCCCTCCATCAACCCCCCCTTCTCTCATTTTTATTTTTATTTATTGAAACGCAATTTTTATTTATTGAAACGACCTACTGTCCGTGTCAACCTTTAATGCGCACGGTGTATATATTTGCCTGTCGAATTGTAAATATGCCATATAGCAAGAACCAGCAATCAGGACCTCTAAAACGAAAAAAAAATTTTCTTCAGCGTTATTCTTTACAGAAGCCGTTAGAAAGGTCCAGCACTATACCACGCAGCGCAGGTATAGACACAGTACCTGGCGTGTCGGCTGAACAGCTGCTATAGAAGCTCGTCACGTTACACGCGCTCGCTACACAACCAGTACAGCGACGCCTGAAGCCCCGACAACGCCTACATTCCTCGCTGGCAGTATGTCTGCGACACATCACATTTCAACTGTAGCTCGACCTGCAACAGCTGTCGCCATATGTCGGGGATATAAAAGAGCTCTTTTCGCGAGCGCCAGCGAAAATCCACGAAAGTATCCTGTCGCCCGGTAAAAAAAAAAAAAAGAAATGAAAGAAGAAAGTAAACCATAGCGACAACTGGGCAAGCAATAAAAGCAAGCGCGGCGCAGACTCCCCGCGTCGCCCATCTTTTTGTCACCGCGAGGCGCGGTGCCGCTGGCCTCGCCTTTTGATTGGCGGCCGCGGGCCGCCAATCAATAATACAGATCCCCGAGCGGCGATGAACAGTTGCCATGGTGATCGTACGAGACCTCTCTTAGCGCCGCGTTGCGTGATCTCTCTTTCCCTCTTTCGCTCTTCTCCTCTCCCCGCTCTTCTCGCCTGCCTGAACCCGCGGCAACCCCCCAAACCTCATCAACGCTCTCTCCCATTCACAACTCGGCAAAATGCTGCAGTGGCCGCTTCGGCAACGCTCGACACTTCGTGCACAGGGTTTCCTATACACGGAATCACTCAGTAGGAACTCTGGATAGTACACACATGAAGCACTACACCTACAAGTGTGACGATTTAGCAAGCAAGCTTCATAGGCACCCCTCAAACCTCGCCAGCGCCCTCTCTCCCATTACACAAATCGGCAAAATGCTGCAGTACGTGGCTGCTTCAGCAAAGCTTGACGCTTCGTGCATAAAGTTTCCTATAATACAGAATTACTCAAAAGAAACTCTGGATAGTACATGCGTGGACGCGGTATACCCGCAAGTGTGACGGTTCAGCCAGCAAGCTTTTTACGAAAATTTTTAAGGGAATTGCGGTGCGTTTCCGTTGTTTTTGTTGCCCTCATGAGACATTCGGTTGAGGTGCTGTACAACGTTGCGTATAATTTTTGAAAGGCGGGAATGACGAGCCGCGCGTGGATTTGAAAATACTTCGTCCATTTTTACTTTGAAGCGACGACTTTGAGGCCTTGCCTCCCGGATTGATCATCCACAGTGCGCCAGCAAATGGCATGATTCACCGTGATTGCGGATGTGCGTAAAGATAGCGACTTCCTTGCCGTCTTTGTTAGAATTTTGGTGCGCTTCGAAATTTCGCGCAATAAACCCATACTAAACAAATCGTAAAAAGAAACACATAGAGGCTTAAACGTCAAAGAAAATGCATTTAAAGCTTTTAAAATCTAGGCAGATATATTTAGTGACTACAACCATCATTCCTCTGGTATAGCTAAGCCGTCTCGACGCCACAGTTTCGTATTGATTTTCGGAACCAATATCTATGACTTCGTGACGTATGTGTTCGTTCTTTCTTCGATAGTTACCCATTTCGACTCGTCGAATGAATTCCCGGAGAAGCGTCGTGGGGTTATTATTGATTTTTTTTCAGCACGTTCGTACGCGTGATGTTCATTGCGCACAGTCATGATGATGCTGTATGGCTTTTATCTTTGGTTCGCTTTCATCACTGATATCGTACCTTTTATATATATATATATATATATATATATATATATATATATATATATATATATATATATATATATATATATATATATATATATATATATATATATTGCGAGGTTGTGCAACAACGCTGTACTTGTATAAGTACAGCGTTGTTGTCTTTGTCCGTCTTCTTGTGGTGGTGTGTCTTGCGCTGTTTTTATTTTAAGTACGTTGCACCAACGCGCCCAAGCATCCACTTTAGATATTATGAATGTACCGGATTGTTATTCATATATGGCCAGCTGGCTGCGCTGTCGGCTCGCACTGTGTCGCTGCAATCGTTCGGTCGAAAGGTAAATATCCGCACACATATTCAACACAACTTTCACATACATATCCTATATCAGGGAAGTAATAATGATAAAATAGCGGCTTCTCGTCTGACCAAGATATATCTCTTAGCAAAAAATTATTTTGGGAGAGCCACCGTACCGAATTATAGCTGCCACACACTGTATGCCTGAAAACGTTGAGCACTAGCAATCAACGACCAATGTCGATATTGAAGATCTACTGATGAGGTTTCTCGTCAGAACATAGGTTGCGAAATTGCTTTTCGGGAAATGTTCCCTGCATTCACCCGAAAGAAAAACTTTGGCCATAGAGTATTTACGAAGAAAATTGAGCTCATATCGATCGTCGTGACAGAAGTGTAGCTGATGTCTATTGCGCGACCTCATGAAAACTTTATGATATGCACGCAAGCTTTCTTGTGCTCGTGGTGAAGAAAAGAAGTGTTTATAACATGTTGTACATATGAGCTTTTCTTTATTTTAGAACGCAATATTTGGCTAATAAACAATTCACAAAAGCTGACTATTGACTTCACCCGCCGCGGTAGTCTTGTGGTTAGGCTGCTTGACTGCTGACCCGAAGGTCGCGGGATCGAATCCCGGCGGCGGCGGCCGCATTTCGATGGAGGCAAAATGCACCAGGCCCGTGTGCATAGATTTAGGTGCACTTTTAAGAATTCCAGGTGGTCGAAATTTCCGGAGCACTCCGCTACCGCGTCTCTCACAATCATGACGCGGTTTCAGTACGAAAAAATACCCCCAACAATGATTATTATTTTAAGTAGACGTTTACCGCAGACTGGACTGAGTCTTGCGGGTGTACAAGCGCTCCAGGCTCGGGAAGCTGGGTGTAGCGTTCGCCGTTCGTACCTTACATGGGTGAACGGTGAACGCTACACCCAGCTGGACGAATATCGTCCCTTACATGGTACCTGTTTAAGAATGTCGTTCTTGAATCAGCAACGTAGCAATTTGGGCATGTAGGTATGATATTTGCAGTCTTTTCATGCAGCGCGAAAATCACAAGGACATATTGAAGAAAACACACACTGGACACACATAGCATTCCGTATGTGTTTATTTTTCTATGTACCTGTGTTTTTCATTGCAAATGTTCTTGAACCGGCAGCCATAAGAATCGGTACACTACACCAGTACCGTCCCGTGATCGAGCGAGTTTTCTATGGTGGTGGTTGATTGAATGCGTTGACATACAGTGAGGTATTGCAATGTTACATTACTTACTAAAGTTCTGGATTAGAGGGCTTATTTTATTATAAATCGCACCGAGCGCGAGTACGCTCCGCCGCTCCAAGACTTCTTGCAATGCAGTGAACGCTATTAATGGCATTCAAGAATGAGAAATTGAAGCACTTTCCTTTAGTTCCAGGCCGCTGATCCCTCTGCCGCTGACACTGACTAAATGAGCACGCAACGGTATAGGTTTAGTTTAGCTCACGATGGGCGAGCCGTTCTCGCTTCTAAGCCACACGTCAGCCGACTCTCGAAGTTGATCAGCTCACACCCGCCTACGCTGCCATGCGCAAACTTTTGAGACGCAGTATCGTGCGGCTGAGAGCTTAGTGTGAGTCGAATGTTATGCAATAAATGTATCGGCTTATCTGAGTCAACTTAGTCTTGTCAAGGACCGTGCCACGTGCGTTATGACGAGTTACTAACTTTATTTTATCCATCTACTACAGCCAACTTGAGGGAAAGCTGAGGGGACTTCAAGTGCTGAGCAGTCGTCGAACATGGATATGTCACCCTAATAATTAAAATATTTGGGGTTTAACGTCCCAAAACCATGATATGATTATGAGAGACGCCGTAGTGGGGGGCTCCGGAAATTTGGACCATCTGGGGTTCTTTAACGTGCACCTAAAATCTAAGTACACACGGGCCTCAAGCATTTTCGCCGCCATCGAAAATGCGGCCGCCGCGGCCGGGATTCGATCCCCGCGACCTTCGGGTCAGCACTCGAGCACCTTAACCACTAGACCACCGTGGCGGGTGAATGTCACCTTAGCCAAGTTCCGGGTTAGCTTAGCGCAATCCGCTTCGCCAGGACAACAACCGCTTTCCTTGGCAGCATTCCTTTGTGTACTCCCAGTTAACTTCCTCACACTTTAAACCGGGGGAGGAGAAGGAGGGGGACAAAAGCTTGCTGCTGTGGGAAAGCGAACCCACAACCTTCGAAGGTTCTTCCCTTGAATTAACTATGCGAATAACAGCTCATATATACGTTCCTTGACTTCATGCATAATTTGTTGCCGTCATATATAATTGCTTCCATACTTATACGACTGCAACTCGACCTTCTGTTCGCCGCTGACTATACGGTAAGTCCGACGATATCGTTGTCATGGAATCCCATGGAACATCAATCACTTCACGTCCTATACTATTTTGTTTTGGGTACACGCGCACAAATACAAAATACATAGTCCACGAAATTTGAGGTCGTCTTCCACTAGTCTACTAGTAGAACACGTCATATATTACCTTTTACCAATGCTCTAATCGCATCCCGCGATCGAGGGCACACGCATGCACCGTATAAAATCAGTTCATTTTTCTACGAGTTCATTCCGTTCAAAAATGAAAGGATTCCAACTAGGGCCAAATAGCTGTGCTGCTAAAATGAGTTCCATGACCGCGCATGCCTGGACAAGTAAACGTCAATGTCAGTGTCCCTATATAAATGTCGGCGGCCGACTGGAACGCGAATAACACTAACACCATGTGACCCTGCACGACGTGACGATAAATCTCTTTTGTCGACAGGTAGCTGTATAGTGCTGTTTGGTTACAATAAACGAGGGTTTGACGTTTTAGGCCATTCATTGTTGATCCCGGGAACAACCAAATCGGGAGCCGGGAACACGCAGAGGATGAGTCAAAACTACTTCGAAATCGATATTAAGATACAGGGATATAGGGACACAAGGAGAAGCGCATTCTGTGCATTCCGTACAAATAAAAAAGAAAGTAGAGGAACAAAAACGGCGAAAAACGATGTTTGCAAGGCGGCTTACAGAATTTTACCTCAACTTATACAAGTGCTTACAAAAGAATTATCCAAAATGTACACAGAGGTATAGTGGCACTTAATCGTGGTGTGACACGTCGTCAGTCATGTCTGAATGACCACTGTCAAGAGGTATAGTTAGTGCGCAAGCAGACGAGTGAAACGTGCCCTCTCGCATATTCGCGGGACTCTCAAGGTTATGCAAGAGGTATTCGTGGTGTTGCGCTATGTTAAAAATACTTCCATAACATGTGTTAATTACTCTAAGCGTACACCGACATGCGTTCCATTGCACGTGTCGGTAAGACGCTTGGAGTAATACACAGCTATACGCGTCACGCAACTTGTGACTATAATCACGCTTAAAACCGCAACTATATATAGTCCCGATATTAAGCGTAAACCCAACTATTTAGGTATCATGTGGATCTAAAGAGTTGGGTTAACGCTTAAAGCCAAGAAGGTGTGCCTAACGCAGGACACCAAACGACAGTAGAGCCATTTTTGTCTGCCTTTGTGCACGCACTGGCATATTTCTTAGGTGCCCATCTCGCATGCACCGTCACCAAAGCTTCCTCCATTTTCTTCTTCTTTCTTTTCTCTCTCGTCGCATTTGTGGAGAGGGCGTTGTTGTCAGACCGAGAGAAAAGGCGTTACGTGTCGTCCCTTCACGCTGCGTAGACACGGTCAAGGGTGGTGGTGTACGCGCGTCGCGCCCCGACGATGTCGAGCAAATCACGTGACGAGGCGCGACCGTCGTTGTTTCCATATGCGTGCGCGCGCTCTGTACGAATGACCGCTGCTGCAGCAGCCGTCGCGGAAGGCGAGCTCCTCCTGCGCACACAGCACAAAAAAAAAAAGCCTCAGTCTGTATACATCACGCGGTCGTATGCTCCTGCACTTTGCTTCACAAGGAAGAAAAATAACCTCTCTCTTATTTATCTTTCTTTAGGTTATTCCGGAGATGACGCGCGCGCGCGCTCGTTTGCAAACAGTTGGTCTGCGCCGCTACAGCCGCCGCGGCTTGTTCTGCATCGGTAGAAACAATTACCGCACTCGGGAAAACTACGAAGCGCAACACAAAGGAATGACACTTAAGTACAGCCGTGCCTTCCTTGCACGCATCGGAACCATTAGGAACTGCCCTCTCCCCTTTTACTTCACTCGTCAGTTCTTTCTTTCCCATGCTTGTCAGAAAGAAAGCCCTTAACCGGTAAGCCGCAGTGCGGTATGTATACGAGCAGGCCAGTGCGCTCACGCTCGCTGTATGTCTATATTATATACTGAGCGCTGTCAGCACGCGCGCATGCGCACGGACAGAGTACGCATAGACTATATGAACACACGCGAAAGGCTTGGCCATGTACACGTAAATGGCCGGGAACAGCGACATAGGCGTCCTGTTCCCACCGTGCAGAGGCGTAGCTTTTTTCATTTTACCTGGAGAGAGGGGGGCGATCCGAATCTGTATACAGCAGATCCTCGTTGATACGTTCCCGCTTCCTACGACTTCTTGGAGTCAACGTTCGCGATATCTTTATCACGCGAAAGTATACTCTATATGTTTCAGTGAATTCGGATTGTACGTTCCCTCGGATAGTACGTTTTTTTCCACCCAGAAAGCGTATGATGGAGGTTCTGTATATAAATCCACTGTTGTAGTGATCAAAATCTTGGTTAATGGTTCACTCCAGCATTATATACTACGTGCATATAGACAAATTTACTTGTATATAGACAAGTTCAGAATATAATTCGCAATGTTAAAGTCTCCAGCTTTAGCCTTCCCTCTCCCTTTACACCCACCCCCCGACTGACGCTTTTGGTATATATCCATGACGAAGCGCTGGCTCGTATTTTCTGCAAACTCACGCCTCAGGCAACGGTATCAGCCCCATCCCCCCCTCCCCCCAATTCTCTCCTATAGCCATAGCCACATATATCTCGAAGGCTATGCATTTGTGTTTTGCAAGCGCGGAATTTAATTTTGGCGCCTGGAACACGCCGTAGCCGTCATGTATAGATGCGCTGCAAGCAGACGAGTTTCTTGCACGCGGCTGCATGCAACGCGTTCGCAAAGTAGACGACCATGCTGCTGCATGAATGAAGTATAGCAGGAAACCATCGCTTAGGATGGACCTGCTTCGTGCGCGAGCGAGCACATGCACTGAAGGAAGAAGCGAGCCATAAAAACAACTCAAAATATAAAAGAAAGCACACGCAACGCGCGGCTTTACCGTCAATGCTTTCTCGGTGCTTCTCCTCGCCTGGCCGCCTGGGCGCGTGAGTTTTCAGGATGCACACAGCGACGGCGCGACGCGCAGTCACCGGTGGCTTTCGTCTATTTATCACCGCACAAAACTCTGCTATCGACTCGGACGTAACCCGCCTATTACGT
Source organism: Rhipicephalus appendiculatus (assembly GCA_030522465.1). Classification (NCBI taxonomy): domain Eukaryota; kingdom Metazoa; phylum Arthropoda; class Arachnida; order Ixodida; family Ixodidae; genus Rhipicephalus; species Rhipicephalus appendiculatus. The sequence goes on from JALIZH010012893.1 coordinate 2,800,550, forward strand.
TGTTCCCTCCTCGCGGGGCCCGGCTGCATGCGCGAGCGGTAGCATGACGACCATTTTTATTTTTCGAGCGAGCAGCGACTTGCGCGCGAGAGGCTTCCACGGACTCATGCGTGCGCGCAGCGAACTGAGGGTAGTAAAAAAAAAATGTGCCCGCTCGTTGCGTTAGCCGAAGGAAACACAGGGTTACATATAGGCAAATGTTGAACGAGTACAAGAAATACAAAAGACGAGAAAATGGACGAAGGCAAAGTTGGCAAATTAGCGAAGTGTCCACTTACAAGTAGGCGCGCGTACGCCCCTTGAAAACCAAGTGGGAGTGAACGGCGCACACGCATTTGTTGGTAGCGGAAAGAAGAAGCAAAACCATTAGCGACGTCAAGCGGGCACGAATGGCGTATTAGGGGGTGATTTATGGTTGAGGGTGCGCAAGATGGCGTCGTCGTCTGCTGCACGCACCTTTTTTTTCGTCTGTTTCTGCTGGTACGTTTCCGTTCCTTTTCCGCTGAGAGCGTGGGGCATCTGCCTGTACACTCTTAATCACGCCCCGCATAAAGTGCTAGCTATAACCAGGAAGCCAGATGAAAAAGGCGTATTGTCCTGGCTATATGTAGCACTTTACGTAGGACATGATTAAGAGTGTATGCGAATGCTGTCTTGTATGCACGGAGCGGAGCGCTTAAAGGCCAACTCCGGCGATTTTTCGAGGTCCATGGATCTCACTGAAATTCGCTGGGTACGTTCCTTTGTACATTTCCCTCATTTATGCCAAATTTCAAGCTTGAGAGATGCGCTGATTGTTTGCAAATGGATTTTAAAGATTGTCTGCAAACGCCCACCCGGCTTCCCACAATTATTGGCAACATTGCGTGTGTGACGTGTTGGTTTGCCGGTCGACGGAAGTGACGCAGCCGATGGGTTCGCTAACTTTGGCCGCTACAGCGTATAATGTGCTGGCCACAAGGCGACGGTGTTTGGCCGGTGCTTCGTTGGTTTGGCGCGCGATTTTCTGTTCTCTGTGGAGAAGCGTGTGATATTCCGCGCCGGCGGGACCAGCATGCCTTGCACGACTTCCGGTTCGTAACAAACTACTACGTCATACGTAGACAGTACACTCGGTTGGGTTTCGGTTTCGGTATTGCGCCTTTTTGCTTAATAAAAATTATTTTCGAATTTGCTGAGTATTTCAGCTATCGGGCGCGTGACAAGGGTGTCTCAGGAACATAAAAGCACCATTACCCTGACACGGTCAAAAAATCGCCGGAGTTGGCCTTTAAGCAACATCATCGGTCGAATGTAAACAGTTCGTGCATGTTTTTTCGTTTAAGCGGGCTTCCTCGTTGACAAACTGTTCCAATGAACGTGATTGGTTCACGCTTATGCTGTGTGTGCGATTGGCCACTCCGTGAGGGGACTCTAGTCACGTATACGCTATATATGAAGGCGCGCGTGAGGTCCGCTTAGTTAACGCCGCTTTGAAAGGTGCAATTACGAACGCTCGCGATGCGGCCGTACTATAACCGCCAATTTTGGTTGTTTTCACCGAACGGCGTTCGACGCAGGGTATCATTTCGTTCCGGTTCTGCCGTTAGCACCGCGATTGCTTGGCCCGACGCGCTCATGGCGTGATATATGTGCCTTCCTTACCCGTGTAATATTTAAGTATTACCATAGACACTTTGAAATATATCTCGCCTGTATAATTCGCCAACGTTTCAGCTCCGACAGAGTGCATATACATAAGTCAAAGTGGTGTATTACAATTGTGTTGTGTTCTGTTTTTACTGGCTTGCTGTGAAGAGGTTGAGGTTTACATCACCTCAGCTACTCCATTTCTGTACATTCTGCAGCGAAAAAAAAAGAAAAGTGGTACCCGAAATAAAAAAAATGAACAAGCAAAGAAAGAAAGCAGCAAACTGAAACAAGTTTAAAAAATAACATGGTAATGTTCAGTTACCTTCCTTCTTTTTTATTCCCAGCTTTACTTTTGAACACGGAACTGTGCGAAAGAAACTTCACTTCGTTTCATATATCAGGTGCAACCATAAGCGTGCGCAGGGGGGGGGGGGGGGGGGCGAAGGTTCGTCGCAGCGCCCCCCTCCCTATTATGTCAATGTATGGGGCTGACTTTGCGCCCTCCTTCTCGTCCCCCCCCCCCCCCCGTGCGCACGCCTATGGGTGCAACACCGGGGAAGCAAGCGAGACTTTCTACTCAGAGCGCGGGGCACCTGCTTGCATGCGAAAGCTGTCTCGACCTGTACACACCACGCACGTATAATTAAGTGTATGATTAAGTGCATATGCGTTCGCACCAAGAAATAGTGCAATGATTTTAACCTGTAATGTGATCTCATTTTGTTTTGTTTTTAGACTGAGTAATTAATGAAGATGTTTTGAGCCATAGAAATAAACAAACCCCGTTATTTCTACGATTGTCAATAGGTTGTTCTGGATCGCTTAGTGTTTCTCTGTCATTCTCACTGTGTCCTCCGCGATCAGTTCCCGTAGCGCGCAGCCGTGCCAATCGCGGAGGCCACGTTCACACCGACGAAATCGCAGCGAGAAACGCGCGGACTTGCACATTTTGCTGACCGAGCTTCTTGTCTAGCTCGCACAGTGTTGTACCCTATGTATGAAACGGAGAATAGACATCAGGACCTGTACACACAATTCACGTATAATTAAGTGTATAATTAAGTGGGAAGCATATATCCACAAACGATATGCTTCCCTCGCCGCGGTTCACGACAGCGATAACCAGAGGCAGCGGTTATCGCTTGTGCTGCCGCCAGCAACAGCTGGGTTCGTCATCGCACAGCCATCACCACCATCGTAGCTTCCCTGTCGCCTATTAAGCGGCAGGACAGCCCGCCAATGCTATGGTCGCTTCCACAGGGAGCGTTATAGGGAACACTGAAATCACGGCGCGCAGGCGCGTATGTGACGCGGTATTTCTTTTTTTTAATTTTATTTCGCAGGCATCTGGAGTGAGCAGAAAAACAGTAAAACTATAGATAGAAATTTAGACACTGTCTATTCTGACATTTAGCTAACCGATCTATAATTTTCTAATCGGAATATTTCGTCCAGCTTCGTTGCTTCAAAAATTAATTAGTCTTATCTAATCAATCAATTAAGCAAAACACAAAACGTGTGACTTACTACATCCACTAGTTTGCAACATGCAGCTGTTCGTGCCGTCATAAAGTGCATCGGTATAGTTTTTTAGACTCTCACCCGCCACGGTGGTGTAGGGGTTATGGTGCTCGACTGCTGACCCGGAGGTCGCGGGATCGAATCCCGACCTCCGGATTTTCGGTGGAAAATGCTCGAGGCCCGTGTACTTAGATTTAGGTGCACGATAAAGAACCACAGGTGGTCAAAATTTCCGGAGCCCTCCACTACGGCGTCTCTGACAATCATATCGGTGGTTTTGGGACGTAAAAGTCCATCAACTATTATTATTATATTTTTAAACTCTGGCTAGAGTTAGCAAGGGCACCTTATGCGCATCAAAATGGGAGCACTAGAGATCCCCAGTGAAAATAGCAACTTACAAGCTGTGATGCATATATTTGCACACCGCCCTTTGCGACGCAAGGAGAAATAATTCTGTAAGGCATAAGTTCATTCTGAATCAAGGAAGGAAGGAAGGAAAAATTACACCATCTCCCGCTAAAGGGAACCATGTGTAGATGTGAAGCAGCGGGCGCTAACGCTTACACTGGCGGCGGCGTTGACGCTGGCGCTCATCGCAGCGTTGCGCAGGAGAGAAAAACTGGGGAGGCGCAAAGCAGGCAGTGATGGAGCAGTGTTTCCTACTGGAACATGCCAATCGCTGCTAATGGGCAATGAGACAGAAGACTCCGACTGGACACAGAGACCCGCACTCCGCTTTTAGTTAACGCGCACGCTGCGAATTTTTATTGTTCAACAACGCACAGGAGAAATCTCCCACCGGCACCACCTTGGAGGTCAAGATCCATTGCCATATATACGGGGTGGCCAGTGAACGGTTGTGCAGCGCGAGCAGTGGGTTTTTTCAACCAAGAAACTCGCTAGCAGACGCTGCCTGCGTCGGCGTCGCGAGGCGAGAGAGGGGGGGAGCGTAGGAGAGAGAGGGGGTGACACGCATGCGCAGTGGGAGTGTGAACGTCGTGGACAGGGATGCGTAGAGGAGAGAGGGGGGGGGAGCGTAGGAGAGGAGAGAGAGGGGGACGCGCATGCGCAGTGGGAGGTGTAGACGCCGCGGGCAGGGATGCCTAGAGGAGAGAGGGGGGAGTGTAAGACGGGAGGGAGAGAGGAGGGGAGGCGCATGCGCAGTGAGGGTCTGGTTGCCGCGGGGAGGGATGCCTAGAGAGAGAGGGGAAGAGGAGGTTTTTCATTTTTATTTTTTTTAACTGTTTGCGCATGCGCAGTAAGGGTGGGCACGCGGCACACCACCACCACCACCACCACCGGATTAAGCTTCGCCATAAGATGCTTCACATCTAAAACTTTACTAAGCGATTGAGTTTGGGTCCTTTACGGACCCCGGGCCACTACACGGCAATGTTGCTGGAAAAGGTCATTACTTATTTCGCTTCATCATCCAATGAGTTGAAAGAGAACTGTACTATATCATTTCTCCTTTATTTTTTGTTTGCATGTGTGGATAACATTATCACGCAGCCAATGAATCGGTGTAATGATGCTTTAATGCGTTGTGCTTCGGCGCGTATTTTATAAAAATAATCACTTTAATCGTAGCACTACAGCCGGAGCGCGTGTGATTGTCTTCGCAGTATTGCCTGTCCTTGTTCCAATTCGTACGATGACAACACGTTAGCAGTTGTTCGCTCCTGTCGAACCAAAGAGACCCAGGAGGGCTCCATGGAGGGACACAGAATCGTTCAATTTGTTCTAGACAGGCACGACCGCATTCACTTACCAATTAAAACTACATATGCTAATTAGATAATAAGACATCGCACGGTATTCGCACAGAATTCAGACATAATTCCACGGCAACTTGATTGCCACGGCCGCTCGATAACAATTGTAGCCTTTGTGTTACCCATCATTCCCAAGGTAACTGAGAGATCGCAGCCCGAGAGTCCACTCAACTAAATATGGTAGACAACGCTGTGGGCGTATAACGTCCCCACAGGGAATGGTCAATTGGGTTTGAGAGGCGCTGTGGAGAACTCCTCCATATTTGAGCTACGTGGAGTTTAACGTGAATCGAAACCTATGTACGCGAGTAGGTTTCAATTCTCCCTCTCTGTCTCTCTTTGAAAAGAAAATAAGGAAGAAAGAGAGAGAGGAGAGCGAGGAATCCTCGGTTTAGTCAAAATTATTTTGAGTTCTCGTAATAAATTTAGACCAACTTACGTAAACGAAATCCATGTTGATGAGATAAACTGAAGGTAAGGCACGATAATATTGCGTTGGTAATACCTCAGTTGTACAACACATTGTCGGTGTGCCAGTGAAAGCTTAAACTTTACCGTCGGGCTATGTGCATTTGCCGAGTTCTCATTTTCCTGCAGTGTGATGTGTTCTGAAGGTTGCCATTGTCGACAGCCGCGATCAGTTTGCGAAGCGAATTCGCTTATGTGCATTAGCGCTCCCCTCTGTGTATTCTCGGGAAAACAGCAATAACAGCGATGTATATGACAATACCAGTGTCTGCTGGCGAAAAAAAAATAATAATAATAAATAAAACGCAGTTCAAAGGTTTGTCGAAATGTTTTCCACGGTGCGTTTGTCGTGTGCTGCACTGCACGATTGATGTCTGAACATATTAAAGAGCTGTCAATGTTTCTGAACTGCCTGGAACAAAATATATGCGATAACGTTGTACATAAAATCGGCTTTAAGCTTACCCCGTATACTCGTTTTACCTGCGCTTGAGCCTTGCGGCAGCGCTAGTGTCAAGGAAAGATCTTCCTGTATTTACTAAGGGCAATAACCTCGTCTAACAATATTACAGTTACTTGTTACTGAGTGCAAACGTTTATGTTGCGTGAGTGTGTATGTTGCGTACGTGCGCATTATACGCCCTTGAGTAATTTCCGGAGTAGCGTGCTAAGCGCCAGCGTCAGGCCGCAGTATTTGAGAGTTGGGCAATCTTGTAAGTCGTTCTACGCGTGATCATATCAAACAAAACAATACGCCCCTTCTCTCTTAGCCACAGACACCGTAAAAACCGCAACGACGCGCGTTGTCGAGGCAAAGTCAGGTAAAAGTCTATTATTCTTACCTTTTCGATTTGTGGCGTTTCAGAGTGCAGTAATCGGTTAAGTCGACGAGTCAACGTTTTGCTTGAAGACTAGTCGGTAAAATCAAGCTAGAGGTTAGGCCGCTGTTCATGGAAAGAGAAGCATTTGCTTGTTGCCGATGTCGCCCGCACCGAGTTGATCGCGCGAACGAAACGAATACTAGTTCCAGTGACCGCCGATAGATGGCGACTCGTGCCCGCTCCGCGCCCCGTGTGCTCCAAATGAAGCAGCCACGGGACCTTCAGGTGTCCCGGCTCTGTTGGAGTCAGCGGCTTCATGTGGAGGAAAGGCCGGAGCACGCAGTGAAAGAGCGTTGGGCCGGAGTCGTTACGTACGGTAACCTTGAATGTCGTAACACAAATTTCGGCCAAGGAAACGTTGGCAGGGTGGTGACAAAGATAGCTGGACGACATCGAAAAATAGCGAGCTCCAGCTGTTGACGCTGACACAACGCTTAATCTTTCTTTCTTTCTTTCTTTCTTTCTTTCTTTCTTTCTTTCTTTCTTTCTTTCTTTCTTTCTTTCTATTTTTTAAATAAATCTACAGTTGAAATTCAATCTTACGAAGTGATGGGGACGCTAGTATTATTTCGTTAAATCGAGAAGCTCGTAAAATCGCGAAAGGAATTTTTTCACTCTTCAAAATCTAAAATTGTAACGTAGAGACAACCAAAAGCTACTAGGACATTCTTCTTGCCACCAATCTACCCCTGCGCTTGTGAAAAGTCCGCAAGGGCGGCCCTGGCATGAAGCGTTCAACGTCGCCCGGACGTAGGGGGCACCATGTCCTGGCGATGCAGGCCAGAAAGAGGGCTACTTGAAGCAACGACGGGCGAACAATATGCGGAGACGCGGAGAACGAATGAAATGATTTGTGCGAGCAGGCCGAGTCAGAAAGTTGCAAGGAGCCGACTTCCATGAAATCACGAAGCCTACCACCGCCGTCCCGTAGCACCATCAGCAGGGGCGTAGCCATAAATTTTTTTCAGGGGTGGGTTCAACCATGCTTTATGTATGTTCGTGCGTATGTTTGTATGTGTGCATGTATATATACGCAAGCAAAATTGAAAATTTTTCGGAGAGGGGGGGGGGGGGGTTGAACCCCTCCACCTTCCCTTGACTATGCCACTGACCATAATGTACGGAAGAGCGCTACCTTCCGCTGAGTCCATTGCCCCATGCATGGGCGCGGCGTGCAGCCTCGTCAGACTAAAGCTACGGCCGCGAGTATTGCGCCTAAAAGTTTTTAATGCGATAGCCCGAAGGAAAACTCGCCTCTGCAAAAGTGGAAAGAAATCAATACTTTTTTTTACGCAGTTATTTCAGGAAAAGCTTCGTTAACACGAGTTTGGTGGCCGAACTAGTTCGTTAATTCGGGTTAATGAAAACACTGAGCCCTTATGGGTATTTGCTGGCGAATCGAAATTTCTTCGTCAGATTCGGAACTTCGCAAAATCGGGTTTTGTTAGATCGAGCTTTAACTGTATTTACAGAGAGGTTGGTGCCCATGTGTGGGGCTGCGGCTCCTCCTCTTCCGCATGAAAGTTTTTCTGATGGAGTTGTCACCTTGATACCAAAACGTTCGACAGAAGAGCGCGTGCACGGACATTTGCATTAGAATTGTCTCAATGCCTGCAGTGCAAATATTCACGCCACAAAAAGGAAATATTCCCCCCAGCAGAGCATTTGCAAATACGGTCTCGAGTGAGTGCAACGTCCTCTCGCTTGAGTGCCGCGCACTCTACAAACAACAGTCTTGCGCTCAGACACAAAGGTCACATGATCAAGAAAAGACAAGAAACGCAAACAAGAGAACGTGCTATATCAAAAGAATAATAACAATGCGAGCAAAAGTTTTTGAATCTGATTTAGTATGTCATTTTGTATTTTTCATTCCGGGCCGATAAGAATTATACTATAGTGCGTGCAGTGATGTTCCGTCATTTTCCCGATGGACATGAGCCCAAAATGTTTTTGAAAGTGGTAGCGGCCGTCTATATTGAAGCAGTATTTTAGGGCTAGTTGGAATACTGAACTTTGTTGCGTCTAAACAATGTAGCTTTGCCAAGAGTACACCATTCAATGAGCGTTATATTTTTTACAGCGACACAAAAAAAGTGCTTCGCGTCTTCTTCAGCTTCTTCGGGTCAGCTTATAACCTATGTGCTAAAATTTTCGTATCTTACTTATAAAACATTTTGTGTAGGCTGTGCCAATATAGCCAAGGCTGTACACAAATTGTGGTTTCAGCAGATAGCCCCATATTATTCGGATATTGAATTCTATGCCATGATGAATATTTTATAACAGCCTTTAAGAGGGCCTCCTGACATCTGATAGTGATATCTGAAGGACCGTCATCTACAAGGACAGTTTTGCAAGTTACATGTATTGATACGACGGAGTCCTTCCACGAAAAGAGCATACACTTTGGCTGAAAATTCAATGCTCTGTATATTTTTTGCAGCTTAATTGAAGTGTCTGAACCTCAAGTCAGGGTATTTGCATTTTCTGACAGGCTTCTTAACGACAGCGCTAACTTTTCTGTTTTTTTTTTTTCAATTGTTAAACAGGTATCCTCTAGGCCAGGAGATCGGGAACCTGCGGCACACTGTGCAGTATTATACAGCCACCGGCACAATGTTATAACCCCCCCCTTCCCCCCTTGTCACATCCTACCTTAAGGCTGACGGGGCATTTTTGACCTCGAATGCGGTTAGACAGAAGCACAGAAACATCACTTCCATATATAATTGTACGCCGTCTTCACACTTCGCCAGAATTTAGCCAAAATCTAGCCACAACTTAGGCAATTTTTTACTGTATTGTCAGTTCGCCGAATTTTTTCCTCTTAGCCTGCAAAGCCCCCCAAAATTTCATATGTTCTCATATATTGACGTCTACGAGGCAGGTTTGGAACTCCGGACTCAAAGGGAGCACACCCTTGTTCGCCACATCAGTTGGGCTTCCACAGAAGTTGAAAGAGGAGGAGAGGCTGATGAAATAGCATCTTTGCCTTTTACGTGTAAAGTGTTGTCGGCAACACCTTGGTTGCACCAATTCATGTACATAAATACAATTTGGCCTCTGCATTGCCTCATTCTTGATAAGACAACTACGAAACACCACTTCGCCAGCGCTTCATCAACCTAGCCAAAACAAACACTTTCATGTTGCTATCTCGTAAGAATATGCTTAGGAATCCCCTCCAACCGCTTTTTCTGCCATTTTGCTTCGAAGTATTCGAAAGATGTTCTAGAAATATTCGAGAAATATTCTAAAAATATTCGATTTGATTCGCACTCACACTTCAATATTCGTATTCGCTTTGCACCCAAAATTTTGCTATTCGCACATCTCTACTTTCTGCATTTCCGCCTCACATCGCTCTCTCTCTCTCTTGTAAAGACCCTTAAAATGGAAATGTATAACTTATTTTCTTGCGCTTCAACACTGAATTCAGCACCGTGCATTAAAGCCATCAAGGTTTATACGTCTTTCTTTCATACAGACGGCTTCAGTAAAATATTTTGGCTTTCTTTCAACACCGAAAGAAAGTTGGTTGCTTGGACTGTATACATAACATATGCGTCGCATGTACAAGAGGTATGAGGATAATACCCAGCAAATCGACTTAATTATGACAGGATATATTTATAAGAATTTCAAAGCTTGGCCACACGAAATGAGATATATTATGCCCATGAACCAGTGGCGTAGCCAGGATTCTTTTTCTGAAGGGGGAAGGGGAGAGGGAGGGGGGTGTTGTTACATGCCGCCGACTAAAAAAATTAAAAAGAGAGCCTGTGCCCAAACATTATCTTTGGCATTTTGCAAGAACAGGTGCCATTTTTTTTAACAAACCGACACTTCTTGTTTTCGTTTTTACAGTCAATGTAATGTGTTCAGTCAGTGTTACAGTCAATGTATGGTGTGTAAATAGCATGAACGAAAAAAAAAAAAAAAAAAAAAACAACCGATAGGATGGGTGAAAGCTGGTACGCAGCGCTCAAAAAATTTCTGAGGGTGTTTTGGCATCGGCCTGTGTCTGTTGACTCTCGGACACTGGCCGACGAAGGGTGATTGTCAAGTCTGTCTTACGCGCTTCAAGATTTTTTTTTCTTTTTTTTTTTTTGCGCACTGTGACGGAGGCAATCCCAAAGAAGATAGACAATCGTCTCCTCGCATGTGACTATCAGTGTTGCGCCGCCTGGATGTATATAGGTGTTTGGTTGCTGTACGTTCTTAGCTATGAGTCATCACTGCGGCGTTCTCGTCGTATACAGCCGCTATACGGTGTTTCGGCGCAAACTGCATTGCTGCAGCTGTCCTTTGATTGACGTTTTATGAAGAGCTAGCCACGCGAGCTTCCACAACAGCAGCAGTGCAAACCTCTTAGCTGATACAGAACGTGGAGCCGTAAAATCGCGACATGAGAAACGAGAATTTCGAATTGTTGACTAAATTAAACCTTGTCAGGAGCGCGACTGATAGATGTGGCATATAACTACGGTTACTTTTACATTGTAATCGCTGGAGGTTGTAGTTTCAAAGCATTAATTAAGTTGGGATTCTGAGGCAGCTAGCGCCACATACCTGGCACGTCGTAGTGGGGGACTAAGGAATAATATTGATGACTTGGGGTTTTTTTAAGTGCGCCTAAAGCTAAGTGCGCCTAAAGCTAAGTACATGGATGTTCTTGGATTTCGCCCCCCATCGAATAGCGGCCGCAGGGGTCTCCAATCAACAGTCGTCCTCAAACATCGCAGCACAACATCTTCAGAGCTAAGCTTAAAACTACGTACTTGTGTACAAGTATACAGTTCATATTAAACGTTGTTCAGCTTACAGCTTGGAACTGCAGGAGATGAACTTTAAACTACGCCTCCGGAGGTCCTTTCACATGCACGCTGCGTCGCGAGCTCGCGATACACCGTAAGCCTGATGTGGCAAGCCGACCATTTGCCCAATTTGTACGTTCATACACAGCGTTAAGAGTTGCAGCATTTTCCCCTTGATTATCGTTGATTTCCTCGATTGTGTGTAGTAAGAATAATTTCGTAAGTATAGCATACTTATATAGAGGGTATGCACTGAGCCTTGATCAGCAAGGCGGCAAAACGCCATCGCCGCGCCATTTTGTAGGTCCGTTCGTACACGCCGTCCGTGCTGTCCGTGCGTCGGCGTGAAGGATGCATGTTCCGGAAGGTTTCTAGTCATTCAAGTCACCGTACGGATCTCAGACGCAGCGCATGCAGCAAGTTTTTTTATTTATTTATTATTATTATTATTATTATTATTATTATTATTATTATTATTATTATTATTATTATTATTATTATTATTATTATTATTATTACTTTTGCGCGTGCGGCGAGTGCGTGGACCGGCAAAATGGTGACCCCGCCGCTAGCGCTCCTCGCAGATGACGTCAAGTGCATACCCCCCCCATACTATACTTATATACAGGGTGTCCCAGCTATCTTTAGCCAAGGGTTAAAAAATAAAATTATTTGAGGCAGGCGAGTGAAGTCAGTTGAATATTGCTTACAGCCATCTTGCGCACTACAGGCAATTTTTTGTTTCGTAATTAAATAATTTGTTAATTATGATTAATTGACTAACTTGATAAATATTGACTTTACGCAAGGAATGAGAGTTGGAAAGTACGAGAGCGTCTTCAGAAATCCCCATTGCATTATTTGCGATAAAGAAAGTTTTACGCGTACCATTTTTTTCCGTGCTGCAAAGAAAGCCCGCGAAATACAAAAAATACCACGTGACTAGCGCATTCGCGCGCCGCGACCGTGCTGCTCTCAGCCGTAGTTTGAGCGAACAAAATCAGCTGCGACCACGACCGGCCGGCTGCGTGGCAGCGGTAGGCCGATAAGTTGGCGGTGGTTTCTTGGCCCGTTGCCAGCCAGTTGGCGCGCGTGACTTTGCAAGTTGTAGCGAGCACGGGCGAAGAAACCACCGCAAACTTAACGGCCTACTGCTGCAAAGCAGCCGGCGGGTCGTTGTCGCAGCTGATTTTGTTCGCTCAAACCACGGCTGAGAGCAGCACGGTCGCGGCGCGCGAATGCGCTAGTCATGTGGTATTTTTTGTATTTCGCGGGCTTTCTTTGCAGCACGGAAAAAATGGTACGCGTAAAACTTTGTTTATCGCAAATAATGTAATGGGGGTTTCTGAAGAGGCTCTCGTACTTTGCAACTCTCATTTCTTGCGTAAAGTCAATATTTATCAATTTAATAAATTAATCATAATTAACAAATTAGTTAATTACAAAAGAAAAAATTGCCTGAAGTGCGCAAGATGGCTGTCAGCAATATTCAACTGATTTCACTCGCCTGCCTCAAATATAGTATTTTTAACCCTTGGCTAAAGATAGCTGGGACACCCGGTATATAAAGCATTAGTGCAGAGAAGGTACATTCGCGTTGCGTAGTAGACACCTCTACCGACGTATAACAGAGGAGACAAGAACTCCATTCGCCAGACACAAACACACACGCACTACTGCATTCACCGTCGTTTACGCGAAAGGGGGCGCTGCACCTCTTCGGAGAACCCAAGCGCGTGTTCGCCGGTCGCGCGCACGCCGTTATGCACACTTCGTTTCCCGTTAGTCGGTTCGTAATGACGCCGCCGTGTCAGCCGGAGTCCTTTCGGTCGGACTACATAGACGCCTTCTCGCGAACGCACAAGGGGTAGGAGTATCCAGTGATAGGCCGTCGTTTTGAGATCCGATGTCGCCGCACAGCGGCGTCGCCGTCTTCAGTTGTCAGCTCTTGTCCGAGGCGCGGCGCCGCCGTCGCCTCCAAGCTGCCGTGGAAAATGGACGAGCGTCCCTCCGAGAAGTGTACTACTATACACTCTTCCTCACTAGTACAAAGCTCGCACGCAAGACGCAGTGGAAGAAGGGGCTGACGGGAAAGGGTTGCGCCGGGCGGGTGTGCCTTGCTCGGAAGAAGCGCGGGCATCGTATGACAGCGAGCAATTAAGCACGCCCGCCGCGAGTATAGACTGTCTTCGGGGAAAAATACGAGGAAGCATGGCGCTTGTGGAGTGTGTTTCGCGAAAGTAGCTCATTATTAGCGCTCTTGAGTGTTATACACTGTGTTGCAGTTGTTGCTGTTGGGGTGTTTCCTGGATTTTTTTTTTTTTTTCCTGAGTGCGTTTGCAGAGCGGTGGTGCTTCCTTTTTTTCTGTATCTAGACGACGTTTTCGTGCAGAGACACGTTCTGAAGGGAGGAACGCTAAAGTGGCTGATATTTGTAGTTCGATCTTCTAAATAGCTCACGAGAGCTTGAAAAGAAAAAGAAGACACGTGTCTTACCGTGGCAATAGGAGGCCAAATATGCTTATTTTCGAGGACATATTTATACCGCTTTAAAGATGCATACGAAAAGAAGAAACGGCAACAGAGGCCATGATCGACACTGCCCGAGCCGTCATTTATGTTCCGGAGGTATAGAATGCAATTCTTTGTAATTGTAAATGCACTGAACTGGTTCCTTTTTAACTATTTTGTTTGTTTATTTTTTTCCAGTGATTCGATGGTGTTTGAGGGCTCGAGGGGTGATAAGAAATTTAAGCTTCTTTTTGTTATTTTATTTCGGCGCATTTCAGTGCTTGGTCCTATGTTCTATTAAGATAGCTCGCCAGATATTTTGAAGTCTGAGCCTATATACGCGAATATTTCATGATGCAACGTAATTGATACTTACTGATAAGCACTTGAAAGCAAACCGTAGCCGACGCTGTCTAAATTCGTCACCTCACGGCAAATTATTTAGCGCCCTGTACCACAATCGTAGACTGCGCAGAACACCAGCTTCAATGTAGAGCATACTTGATAAATTTACCTTTCTACATAGGAGTAGATGCCTAATTCACCAAAATCACGCCGAAATCGTCGGTGAAATGGTCGTGGCTGCAGTGAAATATATGGACAATATCTGTGCCTTGTCCATGATGCGAAGAAGAATCACGGAGGTCATGTGCTGGGATTGACAGCATATTCACTGAACATGTACACGTGTCGTGTTCATATAGGAGCTATTTAAAGGCTGCTAATAATTAAGTTAGGGCACAGTTATCAGCCCCACAGTGAATTTGTTAGGATTGTTTGATAACTATATACAGTCGGGATATATTTATATCGAAAATCGTACGAGTTACTACTCGGGTACAAATTATACAAAATGATTTTTTTTGTACTTGGCCATTGTGGAGGTAGTTTAAGTATCTACATGTAGCAATTAGAGCCAAGCGCCCCGGCGCTGTCCGTCTTTCATCTCGCCGTCTTCCCAGCACGCGCGCTATTATGCATTCATGGAAAGCACCCCACGAAACAGACCTACGCAGGCAGGTCCCTTTCCCGTCGTCCAAATGCATTTCGCGATTAACCTCAGGTATCGCAAACTTCGTTGCATTTGCCAGCTAATTGCGCGGTTTTCGCGATACGCAAAACGTTGCTTTTTTTTTTTTGTTGTTGTTGTTGTTTTTGATGTTTTGCCGCAGCATCACCGCCCGCTAAAAAAATGCGAAAACTTGCTCTACAAGGCTGCGAAATGTCGGCTTGGTTGAAAGCAGTCACAAAGCGTCTTTGCATCTAAGATTTTGATAACGAAGCAATGCTCACTTATCTTCGTGAAGTTCGTTGCAAAATGGCGTCGGCTGTATAAAGAAATGTGCGTGTGAAAGGGGGTTGTGAGCGTAATAGGATCGATCCAATCCTGGGAAGGATACACTGTACAGTATATATGTGTATACGTGCAAGCGCATGTCATTCGCGTGGCGTGCATGCTTCGAGCACTATTTCTTGCTTTTTTTCTCAGAAGCCGCGCGCGCGCGTTCTTTCGATGCTATCGCGCATATACGTGGACGATATAGCTCACAGCCCTGGACGCCGCCTCTCAGTTCGTGACGCGTATTTTCGCCTCGCCGTGCAGCTCGTACGTATAGAGAAACCCACGCCGCGGTGTGTTAGGCATTAAACTGACTGGACGGTATGTCAAATTAACAGCGCGTCAGTTTAGAGATAGAAAAATTTACGGTTCTCAGGGCAATATACGCAAGTTCCAAAGCAAACTGGACACATGCTGCTAGTGTAGCCCGACCCTGATAGGACGATTGCGGAAGCTTCCCTTTCCCTCCCTCGTGCCGGCGTGGGAGAGGAGGCGTGTGCGTGCACTACTATGAGTGTATAGTGTTTCTTTTTTTTTTCCATGTTTTCTTATTTTTTGTACGCGAATTATGGCTCTGTCTCGCCGAATGGCGGTTGAACGACCTTTTGC
Source organism: Rhipicephalus appendiculatus (assembly GCA_030522465.1). NCBI lineage: Eukaryota > Metazoa > Arthropoda > Arachnida > Ixodida > Ixodidae > Rhipicephalus > Rhipicephalus appendiculatus. The sequence continues at coordinate 2,816,109 of JALIZH010012893.1, forward strand.
GGAGCGAAGCGGAGGTATTAGGTGCGTAAGCCCAGAAGCAAGAAGGTGTGTAGACTACATATTGTAGGTCTTGACTACGGTACACAAGGAAAAAAAAGTTTGCGTAACCGAAGCGTGTTTTGTGGTGTTGCTATAACGTTGCCCTGTGCCGCACTCTTTCATATATACATACGTGTAAAAAGAGCGGATCGCATAAATCTTGACTGTAGACAAGGAAGGTACGCCCCACTTGACCTGAAAGGTACTCGATGACCATGAGATTCCACTGGCGTTGATTGGTGTCGCGAAAGACCGAAAAATCCTGACGAGTGAGACAGCTTGGGAATTCGGCATACGGCAAGAGAAATACAATGACAGGTTTCTTTTTGTCACGTAGCGTGGAAATACGAGGGGGGGATTATAAAAAAAAAAACAATACAAAAATACCGCGGCGAAATTTTCTGGGGGGGTAATGTCGCGGAGGGCAAAGCGGTAAATGGATTGAGTGAGGCAGAAGCATATAACGGTGCAGATGTATTAGTTTAAATTTTACAACTGCAGGTTGGAATATTTGCATTCGGTTTATGCTGCAGGATATAAAATAAGCGCGGACACAGGGACACGAGAAGAGAAACGAACGACAGGGAGCGCTGTTTCGCAAACGCAAATTGCATATTATATTGAAACTGAATATTTATACGGAGCAACGCTTCCATAAAAGATTTTCAGTTGCGAGAGAACGCTCTTCATTTTTTCTTCTTCTGCTACTGCGTTTGCGGTGTTTTGTACCCTCCACCCCGTATTAATTTAGTACATTTTTCTATAACAACCGGATAGCCAATATTCAGCCAGCAATATAGTCATGCAGTCCAGTAAACATTAGCCAACGATAGCTAAGAACAGGCAATGCCTGTAGTATGCGAGTAAATGCCGTAGGTTTTGCACACTCTGCACGCGTTATTCAATACTAATTATTATTACCGTGGATGTTTCCTTTTACTTATAGTTTTATTGGATATTCAATACAATCGACTGCGAAGAAAAAGAATATGATGGCTGTCGCCTTCGAGTGTTCTCAGGCAAATGCATAGAGGAACGTGTGGCTTTTTGACCAATTAACAGAGGAGAAATCAAAGTCGCATGCTTCATTTTTAGAGTGCAGCTCTTAAGCACCCGTTCCTACGTTGAGAGCCGTCGCCGTTGCCGTCGGTGGCGTAACCGATGGACGTGAAAAAGTAACCCATAGACATGAAAAAAATAAAATGAGGAAAAAAAATACCCAGGATTGAATGGGATTTGAAACCGGGCCCTACTGCGTGGCTGTCGAGTATTCTACTGAAGACGCTGGTGCTCAAAGCTCATTTGCAAAAAGACCCTACACAGGCGTCATGTCGGGCAAGGGAATCTCTTTAACCTATGTAGTAATATAGCGCAGAAGAGTGAAATAAAAACCATTCGTCACACGATGCTCATTGCGCCACGAGTGTGTGGTTTGATGCTTCCCACCCACTGCAAAGTGCTCAGCCATAATTCCTCATCGTCATCAGCCACATGCATCAAAGTAAACATAATACTTTACAGATATATAGCGGGTACCTCGCTTATCCGCAGAAAGACGGAATAATGGCGTAGTGGGAACTGCCTGCATCACAAAAATTATGATTTATGGCGTAGTCGATACCTTGCGAAAAGCGAAAAGTTCAAACACAGTTGGCCTTACCCCACACTAAGCTGCGCTCAGGATTCGCATTAGGCAGTATCGTTATAGTCGGGGAAGCTTTTTTAACAGCGAAGCTCTTAAAGCTGGCAGTAAGGCGTCCGTTAACAAAAAATCATGCTGCGCCGTTGCCATAGCAACCGCCACAAATGCGCGGCACTTGTCCTATAACACGAGCCAAGCCGCCTCCGCGCCGAGGAGCAGCCACCGCTGAGCCGCCGCCATAGCAACCGCCACAGTTTCTTACTCCGTGGCTCAGGGACACCAATTTCAACACATTCAGAGAGGCAAGCTTTGCGCGTATTCCGGATGAGTCCCGTCTTGGCTGCCGCTTCTACGGCCGAGCACGCTGGATCCAATCGCCCCCGGCGTTGTCATTCCCGTGCTGCAGCACGACGAGCACGACGAGGTTCTCCAAATAGGCCTCACTTCAACTTTTATTTTCAGCGATGTAAGCTGGTGATATGAGTATCATCCAGGGACGGTGCCAGAGGGCTGGGGAGGGGAGAAAGGTAACCTTATACCTCCCTCCCACCCCTCTGGCGCTGCCCATGCAGGTATTATTGCGATAGCAGTTATATGGACACTCTCGGCTGATTTGTGCCGTTGCCGTCATGTCCTGGATATATATATATATATATATATATATATATATATATATATATATATATATATATATATATATATATATATATATATATATATATATTTCAAAAGAAAGTTCTGTTGGTCCGGTGCACATATAGTCAAGAAATGAAGGAGCACACTTACGAAAATTGAATATTTTTTACTGGTTAACGTTTCGGCCGTGGCACGGCCTTCTTCAGAATATATATATATATATATATATATATATATATATATATATATATATCCAGGCATCGAACCAGCGACCTCTCCTCCGCAGCGCACTGCTTTAGACAACTGAACCACGCGCCATATATATATACCATTTACCGCTGCCGGTACGCACATCTCGGAAGAGCTTGAGCGTGGTTTTCTATCATGCAACGCTCTGACATATTCTTTCAATTTGAAAACTGCCCTTGAGACGCACACGAAAAAGTAGCCCCTTTATGTACCTGCTCGCGATGTGGAACGAAGAAAGAAAGAACACCGGGCTCATCTTGCGTCAGACGCCACCGCGTAGCAGGAGACGCTGAGGCATTACTCCACGCGCCAAATATCTCAGAGCGTCGGGTTCTGAATTGTGGACACTTGCAGCGCGTTGATCAAACACAAAGGCGTAACAACTGTGACAGTTGTTAGTTCACGCTTGTCCTGTGTATACCTGTGCGTTCTCTTCGAGCGTCCTTCTTTGTGCTTCAGCGGCGCTGCAAAGTATCGAGCTGCTTATTGTTCTTCGTGCGACATTCCAATTTCTTGCTATCGCATTCATTGCTTCGCCCTTGCGGCGAAACTGTGGCTTTCTACCAGAGTCCTTCAATACTTAGGTATTACTCCGAAACACAGCAAGTGTAGAACCAATTGAAGTCTTCTTCACAAGGACTAAAGAAGGAAATGAAAAATGAAAAAAAAATGCACAAAGTGTTATCCTGTCAATGCAATGGTCATTGCTATTTTTTCTTGTTTTTTTTTTTTCATGGGGTTTAAGGAATTCACTTAAATCATGCCGGGAACTTATTATACTAAATATTTCCAATGTGATTAAATTTATTGCCTGCTCATTTGCTTATCGAGTAGTTAAAGACCATAACCTAAAAATGTTTTCTCAATTACAAACTTACCAATTCAAATATAACGGGCTTTTCCCGAAAGAACCATTGTTCACTTCCCAAAGTCCGAACTAACTATGGTTTTCAAGGAGTGTCTTTTGTTTTAGACAAACTTTGGAATTCTTGGCGTTACAGCATTAAGCGTGGTTATTTTTTATCGTCGTTTTAAACATAAACTTTATAGTTTTATGTTTAAAATATAGCACAGTATATTGAATATGACTTTCAAACACAACTGCAGCTCTGTAGTTTTGATTATTGTTTGCTTCGTTCTCTGCTTTAGTTTATGTCATATCCCTCTCGTTCTGTGCTTCCGCTTGTGTTATTGTTCACCTGACTATGTGAACCATCCATGCTTTTCATTTTATATTTTGTACTTTTTATTTTGAATATTTTGCTTCCTTTTGCTGTTAAGTAGTATTGGTGTTTTTTTTTAACATTTAAATGTCCCCACAGTGTTTACACTATGGGACCTTTTCTGTGTACCAAAATGTCTATGGTTTTGTAGCTGTAGTAAATATTCAATAAACTTTAAACTTCAAACTAGCAAAGACAGTGGTTTACACGACAAGTTACCACAATTGCCAACTTGCTCATACGTAGGATACAATAGACAGCGGCTTCCCGCGCAAAATGTACAGCACACTTGCGTGGCTGCATCGAAAAAAAAGGGAGAAGGTTGCCACGAACGATTTGGCGTTGTTGTCGCTCATGAAAGACCGCCCTGCTGGTAAAGAACGTCCGCGGGCGGCGTGCAAGCTCAAATGCTCGGCGCACCACTCTATAAGCACGTCCCCTTTTCGCTTCAATTCCATTGTCGTAGCTACTGGTGGGTATGCGAGCGCGTTTACATTATGCAACTGAAATAAGAAAGACCATCCGAGCCCTCTCTTCCGATAGGCCTTCAGTGAAGTACGCGAAAGAGCATTACAAGTGCTGCAAATGACCAGGAAACTGCGGCAGCTCGCCCGAGGGGAGGCTTTTACGCCCTCCGCAAGGAAAGCTGTGTGGGTTGAAAGAAACGACTGCTTCTATGCCTGCGTTCATTTCCGTGGATGCGCTTATAATGGGACTGCAATGGACGTCATTGTGTGTATACGTGTGGCACGCCTACCAAATAAAGGTGGTGGAGCTATTGGGAATGAGGATGCATGATTGAATGGGGCGTGGGAATGTGTCTGAATGGCGCGTTTGCTTGTCGGAATAAACGCTGGCTTACGCAGCTGCCGCTGGGGGGCCGGAAGAAGCTGTGGTATTTCCCTGGTGGCTTCGGGAGGATGGTACATCAGCAGGTTGGTCCTGTTGGTCCATCATAATGAAGGATGATTAAGCAGCGCGGGAGCGAAAGAGGAAACCAAGATGATGGTGTACCACGGCCGCTGGATGGAAACGCATGTGCCCAAGAGTGTACCACGGCCACTGGATGGCCGTGCTACTCCCCAGAGGCTGTGGTGCACCCATTGGCACGTGCGTTGCAATTCAGCGGTCGTGGTACAGCATCATCTTGGTTTGTTATTTCGCTCCTGCACTGTTCATCCTTCATTATGATGTACCAACAGGCCCAATCGGCTGCTTTACTATCCTCCCGTCCACCACCTGCGGGCGCCCTCAACTCTATCTTTTTCGACATTGCTAAACAGTCAAGGCTTATTGCCTTGGCTATACTTGCCGTGCACGTTCGTTCTCGTTCCTTCATATGTCACCGAGAGCTACAGCAAAAAGTCATGCTCCTATATTTGACTGTGTCGCACCAACCTTTTGGACACGGGTCCGTGTATTCAGGAATTCTCAAAGCAGAACGGCTCTGGCAAGTCCGTCTGTATCGTCAAAACCGGTCCGCGCCAACAGTGGATGTCTCGAGTGACACGTCGACGGAAGACATTTGCGTGAGCTTCGTCGCTGCGCTGACTAGATGGCAGCGACGATGTAAAGCTTCGCTGCAAAGTCCAAAGACATTATTTAGCGCTTCTTCTTTATCGGAATGAATCTCTGTCTTTCTCTTTCCCTCTAAGACCTCTTTCACCACCCCCCCATCTACCTACACAGTGCAGGGTAGCAAACCGCATAATCGGAGCAGTTTAACATCCCTGGCTCGCGGCCTTTATCAAAAAAGAACAGTGATCATGCGGCGAACATAATCAATTTTTTAAAGGAAAAATCCTTATTTTGTGCGCAAGACGTTTCAGGAAAAAATGAACAGGATAGGACAGAGCGCACTGTCTATCCTGTTCATTTTTTGCGCTCTGTCCGATCCTGTTCATTTTTTCCTGAAACGTCTTGCGCACAAAATAAGGGTTTTTCCTTTAAAAAATGCAGTACCAACCAGCCCAAGCAGCTACCCTGTTGCAACATAATCAAAAATCGTCTGACTAATAAAGTTCGTCCTTCGGACTGATGCGGCAAACAGCGTCTCATTAACTGGTATGCTTATCTCCAGGCGGGCTGTAACATATTCGTACTTATTTTGTACCAACATGTCTTCACGACATGCATTAACGTGTGCTCAGGACTGTCGAATAATACAAGCGAAAATCACGAAGTGCGGTTGCTAGAACCGTTTATTGCATGAAACAATGCCTGGAGGGGAAAAATGAAAGTGGGAGGTATTGATTTTCGCCTCGGCCTCTAAAGAAATCGGAGGGTCTCGTGCCACGGTTGCGGCGATATGGACAATTACACGTGAATTAAAGGTAAAAGATCTGTATCTTTTACGGTCATCAATGTGCAGAGTGATTATCAGGCTATTTTACACACACACACACACACACACACACACACACACACACACACACACACATATATATATATATATATATATATATATATATATATATATATATATATATATATATATATATATATATATATATATATATATATATATATATATATATATATATATATTAACATCCATGTACTGTACGTTATCAGTGCACGTTAAAGAACACCTGCCGGTCGAAATTTCCGGAGCCCTGCCCACGGCGTCTCTCATAATCACATCGTGGTTTTGGAACGTAAAACCCCAGATGTTATTATTATCAACATGCAACGATACCTAGGCGCCACGTTTCAGCAATCAAAATCTTTTACGTCATCTTGTTGCATTGAATTAGTGCCACCTGAAATCCTGAAGGCAGCAAACGCCTCTTATCTCTTGACTCTCATTGTCGTAACGCTTAAGGCGGAACGCTTGCAGGCATGCATCTTTAACGAAACATTAAAACTGCATTGTATACAGGCGAATCATATAAACGTGGGTGGGCTTAGCCTGGTGTTCTATAAGCCAACATGTGCACATCACACTTGAGTTCTTTCTTGCCTTGTCACTAGGATATTTGTTACACGCCAGGGAAACCTGTTTCTTACATACGAATGCACGACGAACGTGCAAAGGTTGCTTTGTGGGTTATAGCGGATGCCCTTAGAAACAAAAGAACTTGTAAGCAGGCATGCCCCAGGCGTTTTTGTATAGAGACGGTAAGGATACAGGTCCGCTTAGGCACAGCATAAGTACGTGATATCTTATCTCATGTCATTAGAACGAAACAAAGCGAAGAAAGGGCACACCTTGTTTTAGAAAGACTGGACGCATTAACAAACCCGGTCCCAATCAGATATAAAAGACTGAGGCTTTTCTTGTCGATTCAACTGCATGCTCATGACTTGTGTAGAAGGACGCAGAGTGACCGAGGTGAACACGGACGTCTTATTGCGCAACTTGGCGACTTTCCGAATTTTACTTTTGATTGGTATGACAATGCATCAGAGTTTCCAGATGCTACCGAGCTAACAAGCGAATAATCACAAAAGAAATAAAAAAAAGCGGCTCGGCTTTCGCGAAGAAGTTCTAAAGAAACGGAAATTTATTTAATTTTCCCACATTTTAACTATAATACAAATGTAACTCAAATACGAAGGGAACTTGAAGAAATCACTTTAATTATTTTGTACAGCGAACTAATGAGGGACTATAAACGAAAGCCCATATTTATTTTTAACATAGTCTCCACGGTAGTCTCTATTCGGTTGAATGCACGTTTGCCAGTGCATGATTAAAGTGACTTGTTGATTCCCCCCAACCTACGTTTGACTTGAACTCCCAGCTATCAATGTCATCGACGAGCGCGCCATTAGTGAACGACAAACACGCTATTGGTGATCGCGCTGATCACTAATATAACTATATTTGCAGGCAAAATGCAAATAACCCCCCCCCCCCCCCCCCCCCCAAAAAAAAAAAAATGCGAAAAGCGACTGACAAATTCTACAACTGACTGGTCGAAAAAAGAAGCCCAAATCCGCTTGTTTATATAAGCGAAACTGGCAACTGTGGAATGAATAATGGACAATAAAATAAGCTTCGTCAATTCCAGCCATGCCGACCGGAGAGGGCATCGACTGTCTTATGCTTTCGAATGGTTATCTATTAGGGGGGCGCGATGTTTCACGGCAGTGACTGCCCCCCCCCCCCCCCCCCCCACGCCCTGCCGCACAGGATGAGCCCGAAAGAGAGCAAGCTTCTCAATGGACGCAAAAATGAAGATAATGCAATGAAGTGCTGCTGACAGAGGCATGCCTTTGGTGCCTGGCTTCCCGGAAGAAAAACAGTGAAGTAAACCATTCTTGGAATGCATCAGTGGTCCTCGGCTCCCACTATTCTCAAAAATTTGCATGGGCATAACCATGTACGGTACTCGCGGATTGAAACGGATGAATTTAGGACTAAGTAACGCATACGCTTTCGTCTGCATCGTCTTCAGTACGGTTCATATCGCCGTGATTTCGATTCGAATGAGTAGATCAGAGACAGCATTATGTTTAAGAGACCACATTCGTCGCAACATGGCGGGGTTATCTCGAGCGATTGCCCATACCAGACCTTATACTAAAGAAATGCGATGCCGTGTTTGAATCCGTGAGTACCGTACATTAGACAGCCATGTGACAGGTCTGGCAGAGTAAAAATATGAGGTTGACTTGGTGCCCTTCTTAGATGATCAGAGAGAGAGAGAGAGAGCGTTAAAGGGGATTTGGCGGCACGCCGTGGAAGCGCGAAGAAGACGGTTGCTGCCATTGTCTTAGGAATCTGTCATGGCATGAAAGCGGAAGGTGTCCTCATAGAATTAATAATAATAATAATAATAATAATAATAATAATAATAATAATAATAATAATAATAATAATAATAATAATAATAATAATAATAATATCTGGGGTTTAACGTCCCAAAACCACGATATGATTATGAGAGACTCCGTAGTAAATTGCGACCATCTGGTGTTCTTTAACGTGCACTGACATCGCACAGTACACGGGCCTCTACCATTTCGCCTCCATCGAAATGCGGCCGCCGCGGCCGGGATCGACCTCATAGAATTAACTGCTACTTTTTGCACAGTACAGAATCCAAGTGCCTAATTTTATTAGGAGCGAAGCTCCTTACGCCCGCACCCCGCCGTCGCCGTTGAAGCTCCCTGGCACGGTGCCAGCTGTGGCGTCTCCCCCCCTCACGCGGGAGGATAAATGAGCTTTATGAGCGCTGGAACGCGGGTGGTGTCTGCGAGATGCGCAAAGCGCGAGAATACAAACGCATGGGAAACGGAGGCAGATTAGTTTCCCTCTCCCTCTTTCTTCATATCTGCCGGCACAAGGGCAAAAAAAAAAGAAAAAGACAAAAAAGAAGAAAAGAAAACAAGGCGCGTGGCATTCGGCGCGCTTTAGAAAAAAACAACAACAAGGCGCGCGGTGCAAAAATAGTTCGCGTTCATAAACGACACTGAAATTCATAGAAAACCATGTGTGTACATATATAAAAATAAGCACCCACTTGAGATTAGTTAGGGCTGCTCACAGAACATGGATACTCGCCGTCAGAATCGTAAACGTGATGATGAAGACGATAAGCAGCCTGGCAAGGATGCGGAACGCAAAGCCAATGCAGCGGCAGCAAGACGAGCCCGGCAACAGGATCCTGCGGTGAAAGCACGAGGAGCGAAGCTACAACGGCTACGCAGACAGGATCCTGCCGTACGTGCTAGAGCGGCCGAATCTAAGCGCCTACGCCTCCAACAGTTTCAAAACGTACATAGTCGTTTGCGTCCCATTTGTAAGGAGCTTCGCTCATCGGTTGTATTCGTACACGGAACAACCACTATAGTTTTGCAGAGTCAATCGCCTTTTAGCGCACCACTGAAACACGAACCAGAGACTCTGCACGAGCCTGCGGTAAACACACATCTGTAGCGTTTAGCTCAATGTTCTCGTACCTTCAAGTATTCTTTCAATGTCCTCGTACCTTCAAGTATTCTCAGCACGGACGTTACCAAAATTTAGAAGTGCGTCACATATTTATTGCCTTTCGACCTAAAAAATTATAAAGTCTGAGATAAAAGTTATATGCAGCGGTTAAATCTATCTTGGCAACCGTTGATAAAAATCAAATCTGCTAATAATTGGGCACCATTTGTTAAGAAAATCGACCAAATTTGTTATCACCTTTTTTGAAGGATATGCATTGTGACATAAGGTAGACAAACGGTCCTTCATACGGAAATTTAATTTTGCTTTGACGAGCTGAGGTAACCATGTGGCGTAAATAAAAATTACTTTTTTCGCTCTCCTATAGAACAGTACTTATAGAACTTGGTATTCACGCTTTGTTCTTAACATACTTGAACCGCTCACCGATACGTTCGAAATTGCACTTACGTACAATTTGTAGTCCTAGTGTAGTTTGGCTTGGATGAAAATGATGAATGCGTTAGTGGGATTTGCGTATTATTAAATATTTCCACAACATTTGGTGATTTCTTAATAATTTCTTATCTTAAAAACGCTAAGCACGCAGACGTTTCGAGGCATTGATCTGCGACAGGAAAGGTTCAAGCGCAGACGACGCACAAGCAGCGTTATAGCGTTATTCATTGCAACCATTCATGTTAACGGTTCATAGTGTTAAATTTTGCGCACCGCCTTAGTTTTATTTGCGCTGTGTGACCATTTTATACATTAAGTGAGGAACGTTTCTCACTGCACGTTTATAAATTTTCCGGGCAAGTCGGTCGTTCGCATAACCCTTTTGTTGGCGTCATCGCAAGCGTGACCATGGTTCCCCCATTATTCTTCTGCGCGGGTGACACACTGCCCCATTTTGCAGCATAGAGTTTCTTACAAAATGTCACCGAGGATTCCCAAGCATACTTTTATGATATGAGAAGATGAAAGCATTTGTTTTGGCTACACTCTAAAAACTACGGAGGGCGTCGCAAAAGTAAAAAACTCGAGTTACTCTTCAGAGCATTCTTCTGCTCTCGGATGGAGTGAAATGCATCGATAGAGTGAAATGCATTGTTCACTCTGTATGAAAGGAGAGAGTGAAAGTGCTTCATACTCTACCTCTCTGAGAGAGAGCAGAATGCCCATATACTCTTCAGGCATGAGAGAGTAAAACGCGGTTATACTCCTGCTTCTAATCAACATATCGATGTGCCGGCATACCGCGAGTGAGGACCGCTCCTTAATAACCACACATATATGCAGTAAGGAGCATTTGTTTGTTGGGGCGTGGGAGACGACTAATAAAAAATCACCGCCCAAGCACTCCGTACAGATGGTTAACCAACGAAGCTGAAACATGCGGCCAACGGCGGTTGCAGACGTCGCAGCCGAATCCAAAGTGCCGCTCGAGAAACTCCCGCCGAAAGCGGGCGTCGGCCCCGGCGAACGCGTTTCCGCCATTGCCACTTTTACGCTGCTCTGCCTGCAACGCCGCTTCCTCGGCTCGCCGTTGTCGCTTGCAATCGGCTCGGAAGGCTGCTGGACGCTCGGTGCGCAGTTGTTGCTTACGCTTCGCCACCCGGGGCTGTTCTTGAGCCCGGGCTGCTGCATCGGCCCGGCGAACATGAATTCTCTGACGGATCAGCTGTCGGTGCTCTTTTTGGAAAGTTGTCTGCTGTTCGGGCGTTCGTACGATCCGTGTCCTCCCCGTGTGGAAGTTGTAAGTTGAAACTGCTGCGCGGGCTCGGCGGCACGGCTGCGAAGGGATGAACGACTTCACTGACTGCGCTCCCAATGGCGCGCGCGCTTGGGTGCGACGTAGAGAACGACGTAACTAACGGAGCAGCCAATGGAGACCGTTATCGTTTCCCGTGGCGAAAGGTTTTTCGTTTCGCCTAGCCATATACAACATTCGCTGTAAAAGAGCGGTGTTTCCAGCGCCTCCCATTGAATTTCAGCGCACTGCACTTGGAACTCGTAATATCCGCGTTTTTAGCTTCGGATTTGTATAGTTAAACAAGCGAATATGGCCTGATTGAATCGGTCACGATCGAAACTAAATTCAAACGGTTATTGCGTTCTTCGTGTACCAATATTCATGTTTTTACTCGAGTATGCTGCCGTAACCCTATAATGTACGGTACGGCTACAGTGAAGTATTATGTCTGTTGTCGCTGGACGGGAACAAGAATGACCGAAAATAGGGGGTGACGAAAACTGAATTGTTCAGTATGCAGTGCTGAAGTGCGATGTTTCCCACACAGAAATGACAAACGGCTTAACGAGTCAGTGCGAATGTATTTCATATCTTCGGTTACGGTAATATTTTTTTAACTGCAAAACGTGTCGTATTGGCGTTCTGATATCGCGAAGCACAAAACGAACACATGAACTACAGTCCGTTTGGTTGTCGCACGTGCGGAGACACTCAAATCTGCGTGTCTAAACAAGAAAATGAAGACAGATCACCGACATTACTTACAACATAAAAAAAATTAACGCTCATGTGCCGTCTACCAGCGTGGTGTAGCGCTACTGTGTCGGACTCGCAATCTGATGCGCGTCGAAAGGTCCTAGGTTGAGTCTCACTTTTTTTTTACGTGTTTCTTTTTATTTTTGTCGTAGTGAACGTTCTTTAGCCATCATTACGGTCTGCGCGTGATGAAAATTGTCAAAATCAATTCTTAAGCCCAATTTTTGCACGAGTTCTGCTATTTCTTTCGTAAGGTGTACTATTACTCCCTTCGGTGGGGTCATGCTACTTTGCTTCGGCCAGAGTTATGTTACTCTGTTGGGGTGGAGTACTTTGACCCTTTCTGGGGGCATTACTATACTCTGCCCCAGAAAGAGGTGATTTACCCTGGAAATGAGAATTAAATATGGGACAAGAAAATGCTCTTCCAAAGAGAGTGCCCGGCACTCTCTCTTAGTTCTTAGAGTCTAGGTTCTTGTTTCCGAGGGAAGTCCCTTCTCCTACGCCGCGGTTGCAGATGGTTGCTGCGGCATAGTGGAACACGCGCCTTGCGTCCCTGTGGCGACGCCAGCTCGGTGCGCGCTTTCGCCAACCTAGCCAAGAAATGCGACCGGGGCTTCAGGTGGTTGATGCGGCAGTTGTAGGCGCAGACGTCACTTCCGTTGGGAGACGTCACGCTGCTTTCCTGACGCGGTTTATGCAGACACCAGTTGGGTGCGCACTTTCGCCTGCACAGCCAAGAAACGTTTTCACGTTCATTATTATTGTAGAAGACTCTGCATTCCAGAACACCTGGTCAAAATTCGCATCCCAGCGCCGATTGCCCCTTAGTAAGAGCCACACATGACAAAGGCAGTGCTTATGGTACTTCAATGGTAGGGCCTGAAATATGGCTATCCATGACGTCCTTTTAGCTTGAAGAATCGCTAGAGGCGCCGGTTCACCGTTAATGAATCCCGGCTCATTAAGCAGCTCAAAAGAATCGGACTCGCTCCAGAGCGGCTTAACTGTGAACCGACCTTTGGAGGTTCGCCCTATACAAGACTAACGGCTCGCCAACTGAGCGGCTCAAAAGATCTGGCTCATTCTCAAGTGACCCCTTATCTGGAAAGAGGAGCTGCAGTACAGTTATGTTGTTCGATTCTCCTGCTCTCGAAAATAATCGCAGCTCACTTTTACTGAGCCACGGCTCAGTCGCTCTTTTAAAGAGCGGCCCAGAAGAACTGGCTCACCCCTTAGCCACCCATCTTTATTTCTTCTCTGCGCACTTACTTGCGTCCTTCCATCACGGAGGTGATGTCAGTCATTTCTTGGTGGAAAGAGGCATAAGACCTTTTCGTGTTAAAAAAGAAAATACTGATCAGACAAATTACAGGCCGTTTAGGAACGCTCCGGCAACTTTCAAGAAGTCATATTAGCCTGCAACAATAATCCTTTATTGCGAGCATGAACAGCTCCAAATGGTGACAAGTGCGTCACAGTGATAATACACTCAGTTATGGTGCTATTTCATAGAGAAACCCTAAAGTTGTCATTCAAGATTTCCATAAAGGTGTGCTTTAAAAAGACCGCTTGGGTGTGCCATGACACGTAGTACAACCGGAGACACAGAATTGTTGCAATGCACGCAAGGCTTCGCTACTGTATTCGTCAGATAGCCTTGTCGAGGTCGATTCTTTGTATCATCATCTAGAGGTAGGGAGAAAACAAGCAGGCACCGCACGATTGCTGAACCCCATTGTCCACACCGTGATACATTACATGCACACCTCCTCCCTCTTTCCGGATAATCTACAAGGGCGACCGCCCGCCCTGCACGCCCGCCCACTCATCCGACACGCGGGCGTTCTGCTTTTCGTGAAGGTGCCTGGTGGGGGGAGGGAGCGAGCGAAGGCCTCGCATGTATATCCACGCAAGACCACCGCGCCTGGCCTCACAAGCGAACGGCGGCCGGCCAACTTTTTCAAGCAGCGCACAAAGCAAAACGCCGCACAGCCAGCGGAGGCCCCCCCTGCCGCTGTCGAATGGCCACGGCGCGTGCGTCGGTCGGCGGCTCGAATTTCTCCCGCCGCCGCACGGAGTTGCGCGGACACGGCGAAGCCAAGGCGGTCCTTGCCAAGGAAAACCGGCGCGCCGCGCAACACTTCGCGTACCACGTACAACAAAAGAGTTTGGTTTATTTCTTTATGTTATACCTTCGTCGTGAGTGAGCGAACGTATCACGCTGTTTCAGCGTTACCAACAAACTGAGAGAGTCGGCAAGCAGCGCCACCGCGAAGGGGCACCGCGCGTCGCGGCAAATGACTTCCCGGTATGGTACACTGTACGCGCGAGCGACTGACAAGGCGAGACGAGGGGTTGCCGGCGCGCACTGAATAACACACGAGCGAGCTCAACGCACACACAGTGCTGCATATAGTATAGCAAGCAGTAAAGCGTCGTCTCACGCAGACGCGCGTACAAAGCACGGAAACAAGCGCGCGCGCTTTGGCGTAGGCATGGGCGTAGGTATAGTGAAGACTTCTGAGGAGCATGTAGTGCACGAAGTGTACGCTATGTACACGACACTCGGGAAAGTCTTGCCCGTCGTGGCGCGCCGATCACTCGGGGCAGGCGACGCGTGTGGCGGCGGCTACAGTGCGAGGAAGCTGTTTGCGGCTTGTGCAGTTAGAGCGACGTGGTATTCCTGGTTTTGTGTATGCCGCGGCGCGGCTCGTACGTTGTCCTTTCGTGTCGTCGTTAGCGCATTCCTGCTGGCGCAAAACTCTCTCCCTTCTTTATTCCAGTTGGGGCGTTCCGTGTCGAGGACTCGAAGCTGCTTGTACATTCCTGTCAGGAAACACTCTGCGTGGTGTTTATTTTATACCCTCCGCCCTCTCCACCACGTTTCTGTTTCTCCATGTGCAGTTGCGGCGGTATGATGCTCGTCTCGGAACTGGGTTCATCGACTACGAAGTGCACTGCGGCGTTTCCTTGGCTGTCGGAATCCGGATGTGAACGCGAACGAAAGGCGATTTCGTCAGGCGATCTCGGCAATCGTGTAACTCTTTAGCGCACTCTCAATTGATTCGGCGACATGCACACCAAACGAGGGCCCGATTTCGTTAAGCTTTCCGTCCGTAAGCATCTTCTTTTGTTATTAATCAGCCACCTTTAACGTTATGTACAGCCGAAGGGTTCAATGGAAGACGCTCAATAGCAGCAGTACCGAACCCACAACCTTAGGGTAGCTTGTGGTTGCAGTCCCCACGGGTGGCGAGTTGTTTTAGGGGCGCAGCACCGTCGGGTCTCGGCCTGTCAGCTTGTGATGTCGTCGTGACGGTCCATCATAATCGGGTATGCGCCACGAAAATTGGGTAAATCCCACTACTCGCCACCGGTCCATACGATGCATATTATGTGTTAAAGGTTCGTCGTTACTGCCTAAAACATTATGTTTGGCTTAGCAGCGGTGTTAGAATCCCCGACGAAATTTACCAAGGCGCTCAAGTTTCTTATCTAAAACCAGAGACACAAACGTGGATCTCTACTGTAAAGTCATCTCTTTGAGACACCACTTCTTGAAACATACACTAAAAACTCGATATAATCCAATTGAGGGGGGCCCGCGAATTATTTTGTTAAATCGGGAAGCAAAAAATAGCCTATGGACTACTGCGGGGGGGAATCTGAATTTGTTCGTTCAATCGGGATATTCGTAAAGTCGGGTCTCGTTAAATCTAGTTTCAACTGTGTCTGCAAAGTGATGGTTCGTTATTAGTGGACCGGTGGCGAGTAAAGCAGTAAAGAGTAAATATTGTGCTGTGAGAAAGACCGGCGCAAACTGCACGCTTCGCACCTTCCCAGGTTTCACGTTAGTGGAGCTGAAACACCCTTTCTCATTACGTAGGGCTTCCTGCTAAGTTTTTGCCTGCCGATTTCTTTGTGCAAAATTTGGAGAAAACATGTAAATGACACCCTTCCAGACATATTCTTTATATTGTGAACGTTTGCTTAAAAGATGAAACGGAAACTTAACTTTCTTTTTGCAGTGATTTTTATAGTTCACGTCATAATAAAAACTACTTTGGATAGGCAGCCGTACTACAAAATTGAACCAGACCAAGCATAAAGGCTTGTCAGGGTGACATAAGCGAAGCGTAACGTTGCCCACGTGGATAGACAATGTAACCGATACCTTGTGGAGCGACCATGGTTAACTTTTTCGTCCGCGTGAATTTTTAATATGTAATTACTACACTCGAATTAAACTACAATTAACGCCTCATATACTGTCCAGGGGTTCATTATCTATGGGCTTTATAAGGTAGCGCCAAGAACAACAACAAAGGAGGGCGCTTCGATGCGTTTCGGTTGTTTCGTTGAAGTACAGAGCATATATAGCAAAGCACACCACAACACTGGGCAAACTGACATACAATTTCACTAGGCAGATGTCATTAAAGAACGTTTAGAAGTGTTTCGTTACTTGATCGGGATGTGGACGCAGTGTTCGTCTACGGACCAACGACCTGTCTTCGCTCAAGGGGTGCTGAATGATCTCTGCTATTAACGCTCTTCTTCCTAGATTAAATGACCTGCAAGCGCAGATTAAATTACATTGGGAGTTTGTGGGGAAGGGATAGTTAGATTGTACTGCTTGTATGTTTTGCTTTATAATAAATTTGCCCCATGCAAGTTGTGATTTTCGAATCTGCCTCCAGCGTAAACTGATTCAACATCTTGACTGATTTTGTGTTTATGTACAGTGTAGATGAAACATAGTAAATGTATGTAACGGCATGTTGTAACATGGTAACTGTCTTATCATGAATGTGCTTTTTTTATTCCTTTTTTTCTTGCTGTATATTCGTTCACTTTTCCTCCTTTACCGCTCCCTATTTAAGGGAAATTCGACTTCTAGCACAACGTTTGCTTCGTAAACAGAACATATGTTCTAGTATTAAGGCGAAAGCCTTTCATGTCTCATGCTCACGTCCGTCCGGTGTCCGTCCGTCCGTCCACACCCCCCACTGCGCATGCGCAAACCCATTAAAAAAATAAAAATAAAAACCTCCTCTCCACCTCTCTCTCCTCTAGGCATCCCTCCCCGCGGAGGCCACACCCTCACTGTGCATGCGCGTCCCCTCCCTCTCTCCCCTCCTACGCTCCCCCCTCTCTCCTCTAGGCATCCATCCGCGCGGCGTCCACACCCCCCACTGCGCATGCGCGTCTTCCCCCTCTCTCTCCTCTCCTACGCCCCTCTCTCTCCTCTACTAACGCATGCGAACGGAGGAAGATGAGTCTCGCGTCTCGCTGCGATTCGCGGTGAAAAATTAAAAAAGAAAACACGCACACATTCGGTTTGTGTGTTATCCCACTGAGAGTGTAAAAGAAAAAAGACATGGCATAATCAGTGGAATGGCCACACGCTTACGCCGAACACACTTTGGAATGTACAAAGTGTCCTTCAATTTTTTTATATATTTCAATTTAGAACCCTACTAGCTTATTCCTATGTGTATACAAGCCAATGTTGCGTATCTTCATCTATCTGTACTGAATAAACTTATGTTATCGAATTGAATTTATTGAACATTCCCGGCTATAACTGCAGGAGTTCGCGGTCACTCGCAGATCCGCGATGATTGGGTGTACACGGACACTGCCGGAGGTCCCATCCTCGCGTCGTATACACCACATCCGCAAAGGCAGAATGTGTGTGTCTCTGCTTGCTGCCGGGCCTTTCCTGTAGTACACACACACACACACTCACACATACCACTCACACACGCCGCGATGCGTGATCGCCTCTTCCGGGTCATTTTCGTGGATCCGTCGTCGCCGCCTGCCCGCGTGCAAGAGTGGGCGCGCGGGGCCGAGCCGAGCCAAGGCGAGCTCGCCTTGCAAGTGAGTCTGCGCGCGCGTGCGGTCTGTCGGCGATCGTGACCGAATCACTTATCGCTGCGGTCTCTTCTTCTGCTGTTCTCAGCGTAGGCGTACTTGGGCAGCGCCCCCCCCCCCCTTCTTTCGTATATCAGTACTTGAGCAGGGACACCCCCCCTCCTTGTCCCTTCACTGCGGAGAGAGTAATTGTAAGGGAGGAGCCTCGTATAAGGGTATAATATATAGCGAGCGTAATTCTAGGCACTCACGAACAAGGTTATAGGGAGCGTAGCCTAGGTGCTATTAACTACGGATATGGCATGGAGTGCACCTCTGCCGTGTGTGTACGAGTTCAAACATGTGAGCAACACAACAATTACTCGGTGTGTATACCGCATATATACCCTGCATATATATATATATATATATATATATATATATATATATATATATATATATATATATATATATATATATATATATATATATATATATATATGCTCGTGGTCACGGCAGTTTTGTTTCCGTGTATACTCTGTCACCACGGCCGGTGGCGAGCAAAGAGTCTCCGGGACTCAGTGCTTATCTAGTCGAGTGGGCTTTACGCGGAAGCCGGACGCCTAATGACACCTTTCGGCTTGTTCTTGTACGGCTCCGATATTTTCTGCTGCTTTCTTTTTTCTCTTTTGTGTGTTTTTTGTCATGCAGCACTCGAGCATTTCCTCGCGTCAGACCGGCTACCATGTCTGCCTGTTACTCACCTTCCGATGCTGCGCACTCTCTCGATGACTTACCAGCATCATTTAAAGCAGAAAACTCAACTGGGCGAGTTGGATAATCGACTTTTCATGCATTTGCCGCGCTTAAACAAAATTTATGACTGAGGGTAGAGGTGCGCCCAGTACAGCTAGGACGCTGGGATTGCGCTGGGACAGGCAGGACGCTGGGATTCAGCGGGGAAACACAGCTAAAAGAAGACGAGGAAGAAGGGGACACGTACGGTACACTGGACAAGCGCTGTGTCTCCTTCGTCGTTGTCTTTCCTGCGCTGTGTTTCTCCCGCTAACATGTACCAACTCGCCAAAGCCAATGTCTTGCTGAGATTAGGCTTACTATAGTATCAGCGGGACGTTCGTATACAGGGTCAAGTGAGATAGTTTTGAAGTTGAAGTGTATAGGTAAGGCTTCAGGAATGTGTCACGTTACCTAGACATTCATGTTCACAACTATGTCACTCGAGCCTGTATACGAACGTTCCGCCGATACTATTGTAGCCTAATCTCAGCAAGGCGTTGGCTTTGGCGAGTTGGTACATGATTAGCGGGAGAAACACAGCGCAGAAAAGACAATGACGAAGGAGACCCTCAGCGGTTTGTCGACGATACACGACGCCGCACGCAACGACCTCGCGAGAGCAGCACTAATCGGGCAACGTTTTTTTGTGTGCATTCCATATGTTCGCGGTGTGTCAGAATTGCGTACGGCCTTGGGGCCTTTGGGAGTTCGAACTGTGCTTAAACCCACGCGCACACTCGCAAATGTGTTCCCGAAACCTAAGGACCGCACACCTCCGGACGAACAAAGCGGCGTGGTGTTTAAGGTCAACTGCATCGGACTGTGATGCCAGCTACATCGGTGAGACGGGGCGACGACGTCGTACTCGCCTCAAGGAGCACGCAAGGGACGTTGCAAAAGCCACACATGCAACACGTGCTAAGACAGAATTAGTCGACCACTGCCTGACGACATGACACGTGCTCGATTTCGATAATGAGACGACACTGGCACGGGAAGAATAACGGAACCCAAGAAAATTTGTAGAACCATGGTTTATCCATCATAATCAATCTGCATGCAATAGTAATCGTGGCACCCTGCCGGATGTTTACGGCAAGATATAAGCAAGATGTATTCTTTCATCGGATGCCATTTGTGTACTGACGATGACATCCGCATAGGTGGCGAAAGCGTGTATGTTTTTTTTTTTGTTACTTTTTATTGTTGAGTAAAGCCAGTGATCAAAAACGTTGAGTATGATTATGGGAAGGAGGAGAAAAGCCTGCAACGGTGGAAGCTGAGCAATGGTAGCGGCGATCTTCCTGCAGGGGCGAAGTTCGGCGGCAAAATTCCAAGTTTGCCGCATGTCCTAAAGTTACAAATCGCCAAGATGGAGCGAAAGAAAAGAAATCCTGCCCTCCGCTGTACTTGCGATACATTGCGCAGACGCACGCGAAGGACTGTGAACTGCGGTCATTGATTTTTCAGTATGCAGGGACTGCCATCAAGAGGAAACAGAGTCTGTATTCTTTTATTGACTTTATACCGTGCCGAAAATTTACTGCCGGTGATAGCACACTCCCGGAGCGACAAAGTCTGCCGACTGGCCCGTGATGGGGCTCACTCATTTGCTGAATAAAAAAACAAAACAAGAAAAGATACCAGCATGACCTCGCAGCTGGTCTGCTCGTGCATTAGCTGAACCCGCGACCCTAACTTCGTCGCGCCACCACACCTGCGAAGGAGAGTGCAAAAAGAATAAATCCGGTAAGAGAGAAAGGGAGGTAACGATAGAAAGATGAAACGTCCAAACAAGTGTCTCGTCTTTCAGCAACACGCGCCCACCGTATAGGCTGTCTTCCGGCGCGCACGCCCGTAGAGCTGGGTCGCCCTCAGTTGCCAGACTCCTCCGCCGGACTCGCCGCAAAAGGTGTATTAGTTGCGGCGCTATCTCGGGCGCGCTCCGGTAGGCGACTCAGCGGGTCGCTTCATTAGCCTTCCGGTGGCTTGATAGATGGCGGCGGCTTTATTTTATCGCCCCCCTCTCGAAGCACGGCGCAGACCGCCGCCAATGTTACTACAGCGGCGCCACACGATCGGGCGCTCTCCCTCGACGACCCGATGAAAGGTGGGGGCGCCTGGCCCGCTCCGTGCAACAGTAAGGGGGCGCTGGCGATCGCGCATACAAAAGGGCACGCGCGCGCGCCCCCTAGGCCGACTCTTCCTCGCTCGTATCTATGTATCTAGCTCGGTTTGTTTGTACTCCAGTATGTATACAAGGCTGTTTTTTCGGGGGCTGACGGGGACGCCGCAGCGTGCGCGCGGACAGCGATCGACGAATCGCAGACGTGCCTTCCTTCACCGAGTCTGGATATACATTTTCGCGGACAAATGAGCAAACGATAACCAAGCGTTCGTTCCACGAAGCTTGGACCCTTATCAGCGAGTTCGACGAAAGACGCCGCGTACCCATTATCTTAAAGGGCAGCGCTGTGCGGTCGATCCGGTTGGCGGCACTTGATTTTTCCTTAAGTGGAAGGTTGTAGACGGGAGCTTTAATCTGGTAGCGTCGATGGATAGCGGAGTGGCATGCGTCGATAAACGCGCCACTGTTTTAACAACCCGATCGCTTATTGAGGGGTGGTGTGCTTTGTAAACGCAGGCGACCACAATATTCGAGGAAGCAAATGAAACTACAAAGAACGTTAAGTGGATCGACGATGTATTCTTTGCTTTATTAAAAAACATGCAGCTGGCCTCCAATAGCCCGTGCAGGAGAGCTTACATTTCGCAATCCGCTGTCTATTATATCTGCTATTCAGGCCATGAACAGTTATGACCACAACATAGTAGCGCATTGATGACAGCTGAACTACGGTGATAAGTATTCAGAAATAACACCGAAGCAGCACATCTGGCTGTTAACACGAATGTATTTGTTTTGTGGCAAGTATTACTTATTTAATCATTTGTCAAGAAGTAACTGTGAATGAGTATGTTTGTGTTTTATGCACAAGCGTGCCCCCCCCCGACCCCCCCCCCCCCCCCACACGCACACACAAAACATCCCTCGCAGTCACGCCCTCGGGCAATGCTGGATATGTCTTGAATAAATGAAAAAAATATCGCCTGATCCTCGAGCAGACAACTGTGAAGTGAGAAGTGATTGTCATAGCACTTACATTATGAATCAGCGCTGACCAATGCAGAGTACTGTTTTCTTATGCACTAACGATCTGCCTGAATGCCTCCTCACATGCATGAAAAGACTGTCGTAAAGGTAGAATAGAACTGCTGCCTTGTTGGTTTCTATGGGAAAGATTAGGATTAGGATTAGGATTAGGATTAGAATGTTGTAGGTGTCCGGCGGATCTAGCCTTGCGAAATTTGCACGCAATCGCCCCGCCTGGTTTCCTCTTTTCTGATCATATGGAACCAATTATGGGAAAGGCGCTGAGCACATCCCACATACCCTCGTGGCTGACATGTTATATATAGTTCACCACTTTTGCACTATACGAGGCGAGTTTTGCAAGTAAAGGAGTGATCAGTTGTGCACACTAGAGCCTGCGCGAACAGCTTGTGGCAAATTATCTGCCTGAATTATAGCTATATTTGTTGCCTAAATATGTTGTGTTGTTCTGCGAATATATTATTGAGAAGAAATTGTTAAAACAACGCATGCGTATATTGGAGAATAACTGGGTGGTTAAACGGTTTCTCCTGCAACGCACCTTTCCAATTCGCGTGACATCCTTCTCCAACAAAGGGAGCAACGAAGAGAATATGGCCTTCCACATAAAGACTTGGATAATCAACAAAGGAGGGATTGGAGACGAATACAAACCAATAGTTTCCCCAATTTGTACCATCTAAGTAGAATATATCCCGCACGATTTAGAGAAACCTGTCCGTGGTGTTCAGACGCACCAACACTTAGCCACATAACATGGGAGTGCATCCAAAGGCCCACACACATTGACAGCCCACACACTAAGCAGCCACACATATTTCACAGGCAGTGGGAGGCATGGCTTGCTGACGAGGACAAGCAGAGTCAAATAGCTCTGCTTGACCAGGCCCAGCGAGCCGCTCGTGCCAGCGGAGCCCTGGACTGAGGGCCCGACCAAACTGCCTGCCTGCATTTATTTATTTATTATTATCTTTTTTTTAAAATAAAGTTTCTTCCTCCTCTCCTGCAACGCAGATATGCCAGGTCGAAAAGGCAACAAAAAAATCGCAAAAAAAATTTAAAAAAAAAACTAGCCAGAAAATAGCCGATTTGAGTCAAGGGCACTAAAGGTAGCCAGAAGGAGCCACAACTGTGCGAAAAACAAAAACAAAACTGGGACGGGTTTATTTAAACGGCTGCATGCAAAAGCCTTATGGCAAAAAATTTAAATAAGCGTGTCATAAACCCTTCAAAATCACTATTGCTGAGATTCAAGTATAAATTATTGACTTTGGCAATCATTTCGGGAAGGATGACGAAGTTTCGTACGTTTTTGCGGAAATGACACCCTCTTCGCGCGTCTTACGTGATTCTTCTAAGAGGACTAGAAGTAACAGCCTTGTGGCGACAATAAAATTTAAGTACGGCATGAGTGTGCTCAAAATTGTAGTTCATGGGATTGAAACATAACTTGTCGTATCGCAATCGCTTCTTGCGGGGTGACAAAGTTCGAGCAGTTAATATTACCGAGTCGCAATCCGAACTAATCCTAAAAAATGACAAAAGCAATTTGTCGGACATCCGATTGCCAAGGCCGATGAGAGCTGCACAGCGCTCTCGATGCGGGGCGCTTCCGATAACGCTGTTCACTTCCAATTACTGTTTACAGTCGCGTTCAGCAATATATGTGGTCGGCAAAACGAGGTGCCGTGCAGCAGTGGTCCGCGAGCCCCAGCCACGTATCTGCAAGCCTTTCCTTATGTGTAATGCACGCGTCAATTCAGGCCCGTAGCCAGGGGGGGCCCCCGAAATTCGGATGGAGGGGGGGTGTTTTGCCAAGAAAAAGTAATAAAAATAGGTGGTTTTCAAGGTTTTTAACAGGTGGGCCCCGCCCGAAAAAAATTTCTGGCTACGGGCCTGCGTCAATTTCAACTTTGGAAGCTGGAAACGTGCTCCATGTTCTGACGCCGCATACTTCAACCGGAGGCCACGCTTCAACCATGGCCTCCGAGATTAGCCGGCGGCGCGAGTGCCGGCTAATCTCGGAGGCCACGCTTCAACGCATAGAGTTTCATACAATAATACCTAGAGGGGAATCTGGAGCTAGTGTCTATGCGGGCTCGTTCACGGCGCGTTGTACCACCATGGGAATGATGGAAAGTGCCGGCTTCGGATCTGCTTCGGATGGATTACGTTCTTGGGATTCGCGACACTTGTTTGCCGAGTGTAAAACAAAGTGATATGAAGTTATTTCCAATTGAAACTTGCTTCATTTTTTTATACGTAAAATTATTGCAAAAAGTTTGCATGACCGTGAGATGGAAGTGATACCTGGACAAATTTAACTGCCAGGGTATGCATTGCTCTGCCATAGTGTTCCAGGTTTGGCATCAGAATTTAATGAATTATTTTTTTATAACACTTGAAAACAAACACGCTTGTTTTTCCCTCAAAAGTACGTATTATCTATATATGGAAATAACAGTACAGTATTGAGTGAGAAACGCAACGTATCGTCTGCTGCGATGCCAGGTGCGTCTGTCCAAGTGGCCTGCCCCCAACGCATCTCTCGCTTTGTTGCGAAGACGAGTCAGAGGAGCGTGACGGTGCGTCTACTTGGCTTCGCCGGCGTTTTGCAGTCGATATCAACGAGTTTTCGCAAGACGTGCTTATAAGAAGACGTGAACTCGGTGCGATATCCTGCACTGGCATGGGACGCTACATCTATGCGCAGCG
Source organism: Rhipicephalus appendiculatus (assembly GCA_030522465.1). Taxonomy (NCBI): domain Eukaryota; kingdom Metazoa; phylum Arthropoda; class Arachnida; order Ixodida; family Ixodidae; genus Rhipicephalus; species Rhipicephalus appendiculatus. The sequence goes on from JALIZH010012893.1 coordinate 2,840,841, forward strand.
GTGAGTGCACGACGCTTCGCTAAAATTGTCAAATACAACTTGTAAAGCTGCAACATCGCAGCAAACAAAGAGACCCAGCGGTCTTTAGCCTCTTTGAACAACACAGGCACTGCTTGAGTGCTTTGCACCGCACCCCACTAGCCAAGCTGCGCGAAGAACAAAACTGAAACTGTAGAAAAATATCCGTAAACAGTTCGCTAGCTAACGCTATCTAATCCGAAGCCTGTACTCCCATGGTGGTACAACGATCACAGCGACAGATTCTCCTCTAGGTATTATTGTATGAAACTCTATATGCTTCAACGCGAGCGGCTGTGACGACACCAGATATTGATATTTTGATTCAAATAGAGGGAGCAAGAAAGTAGCCAAAACGTTTTTTCTGCCGCCACCGGCCTAAAGAAAGGTAGCCTAATTGGCAAAAAGTAGCCAAACCTGGCAACTCTGCCACAAGGGCATGCTTTGTCTCGAACGTGCGCAGAGGTGCACTAAAATTTCAGTTTCCTTTTCAATGGGCAGGCCTTTGTAAATAACGAGCAAGCCGTAAATAATTGAAGGAATCCTGTACCTAGGTGATACTTAGCCTTGCACGTGCAAACGTTGTTTAAGCTCAACACTGCAATCTCTTGCGCCCGCTAACGCGCAGTGAAGACGCCTTCTATAGCGTTGGCAGCAGTGCACGTTTTTATTGTTCGATGGATTGTTATATTTGCGTTATCAGCACCTGTCACTGTGAAGTGAGCGATGTGGCGCGTATAACATGCTCCCGAAACATGTGATAATTGTGCGCCAATTTGGAACTCGCAGTAAGGAGGACGCACGTGGCTGAATGCTGTAGGGTTGCCCGGGCTTCACGGCTATAATAGCCATCCTGTAAGCGAGCCAGTCAGCCGTAAATATCCACGAAAAGAAATGGGCATGTGTTCAGTGTTTGACATTAACACATGGTTCCCTTGGCGCGATGTAGCGATGCGCGCGCGTAGCCAAACGGACATACCGCATCAGACCACATATGAAGCAGTGATAAGAAGACCACGGGAAGCTATCATTTGGAAACGAGCTTATAGAGGGAATGAACACTGCCGTGTGTACGCTTTTAGGGGCCAAGCGCCTGAGGGCCGAGGCTTGTCCGTCCAAGTCCGCGGTGTCCGTCACGGGGAGATTCGTGGACGTGAGGCACAAAAAAAAGGTTTAACAATAAACTAATATCAATCATAATTGTGACAGAACCATATAAACACCTAGAAGCACAAACACTTGTCGGCGACTTCAACGTACACATTATGGACCTTAGGACCTAGCTTTGTCGTCGACTCTCACTGTCCGCTGTCATGGTATATAAAAGACCGTTACTACAGTCGAAACAGATGTGTGTATGTGAAGAAAAAAATTACACCATCTCCCACTAAAGGGAACCATGTGGGGATGCGAAGCAGCGCTGGTGTTCACTTGTGTTTCCATTTGTATGTTTCCGTGTATGTTTGATTTGCGTGTGGAGTTGTGTATCAGCGGTGCTGCTTACGCTGCTGTCACAGCTTACGTTACTGATGCCGATACAACTGGCGCCAACGTTGACATCCATAGTGCCGTTGCGAAGGAGAGTTCAACGGAGCGAGCGCGCGCCGCATTATATACGGGCGCACACCTGCGCCGGAGGGAGTGAAACGGGAGAGGAGAAACGAAGCGGTAGCAGCGCTCACGCCACCTCCTCGCGTTCACGCGAGGAGAGGGGGGAGAGTTGGCGCATGCGCCGTGGGGGAGCGGACGGTCGCCAAGGGACGGACACAGCCCCAAGCAAAAGCTGCTTCGCATCTAAAAAAAATGTTTACAGTAGACGAACAACAATCACAATTGTGACAGAACAATATAACACTCCTACAAGCACAAACCCTTTATACTTGTCGGCGACTTCAACGGAGACATTATGGCACTTTATGTCACTCAATTTACATTTTTTGGGCAACGTAATGTTACTCACCCATACGATACCCAGAGCTTCGCCCACTCCTCATGATTCACTTCGTGAAGATGCGTGGATTCTTTAGGGTTATTGACACCCGATCTTTCAGGGGCGAAGCACCTTAAGGGCGAGGCTTGTCTGGTGTCCGTTGTCACGGCTACATTATATGGAGCAACGCTCGGGAACGCTCCGGTAACGTACGATATGTGAGACATGAGAAATATTTAACAATAGACTAATACCAATCATAATTGTGACAGAACAATATAAAACACCTATAAGCACAAACCCTTTATACTAGTCGGCGACTTCAACGTAGACATTATTGACCTTAGGACAGAGGTCTCAAACTCACCTAAGGCAGCGGGCCGCAGTCACGAAGTTTAGTCCCGCAAGGGCCGGGGCAATGCAGGGGGGTAGGGGCGGAGGGGCGGGAGAGGGGGGGGGGGGGGACTTGTACAATCTGCCTGGAAACGCTCCCATTAAAAAAAACTTTCCCATATCTCATATACAGGTCATTTCTGAAGGATATTTGGTGCCAGGATTCCAACATGTCGATACCGACATCCAAAATTACTCAAATCTGGACGCTGATTGTGACATATAATTTTTGTTCTACGGATATATGTTTCAAAGCAAGGTGAACACATGGGATGCCTCACGGAGACAATGGCTTCGACCAGTCAGGTCTATAGCTCACGAACATGCTTGATAAGAAAAATATTTGGGGGGAAGGCAGTCATGTGAGGGCCGCGGGCCGCAACCGAGAGCCTCGCGGGCCGCATGCGGCCCGCGAGCCGCGTGTTTGAGACCCCTGCCTTAGGACGTCACTTTATGCCACTCAATGTATATTATATGGGGCAACGCTCGGGTAACGTGTGGTTACTCACCCATACGGTACCCACAGCTTCGCCCACTTGTCATGATTCACTTCATGGAGATGCGCAGACATTTTTATTGTTATTATTACTTCCACATATTTTTAAGATGGTGGCACGTATCGGCAGCGACGTCTTTCCTCTGACGCAAGAGAAGTGACGTGATATTTTCTTCAAATCGAAACCTTGTGAATAATGCAAGCTAATAACAGCAACGCCTGCTTTTGGGAGGTTTCAAACGCGCCACTCGATTGGGAGCCACATATGCGCTGGACTGTGGATGCTGTAGGTGCGAAGTTTGAAGACTGTTAGACGATGTAGAGAATGAGACGACCAGCAGTCCCTTTCAGAACTAGTGCATAATATTCAGTTGCAACTTAACATGCTTTCTACTGAAGGCAACAAAGAGTCGATAGAAATACGACACATTCGTACAATGATTTTGGCAAGCGAATGTCCACAGGCCTTAATTGAATTTCGTTTTCTAGGTGTGTATGGGCCTGTGATCGTCTGGGCCGTTTCTGCTTTCGTACGATAACTGCTTATGCCACATATGCCATCCAGCTCCTCTGGTATAGCATGCAAAAAGCGGTTAGCATGCCTACCATCTTCAACTTATTATTAATGTTTAAAAAAATTCATTTTAAAGGGACCCTGAAACGGTTATTTGAAGCTTTGTCAGCGTTTAGACTAGAGCATCATCGAACCATTGGCACCACAAATTTAGCGGCACGCCGTGTACCAAGGCAGCTACGGACAATTATATCATACCCTCCTTCTCACACCTGCCTTGCCTCCTCAACTCATGAGACACGCTGGCATCGCTGGCGATCGCAGAGCTCACGTGAGCACACTCGGCGATTTGAGCTTCGCCCAGTGATCACCTCCGAGATTGCTCGCCGACAGGTTGCGTGCATCTCGGAGACCATAGCCCAGTGCGCCCGGCAGCACGCACGCCGTCTGGCAACAGAGACATCGCGGAGTGATTGATATCTGCTCCGACAGGTGCCGCCACCCTGCCAGCCAATTTTTCGTGCGCGCACATCGCAGCCCCAATGACGTCGTGCGGACACTACATGTCGTACTCGCAAGGGGCGGTTGAAAACGCATTGGGCTGAGCCGCAGTAATCTGCAGCGATTCGCAGCTTTATAGCGTTGTAATAAATTACACAGTGTAAGCAGAGAGCTTAAATTAGTCTGTAAATGAGCCTTAGGACTTGGTATACTGGCCCAATGTGTTTGTACAAAATCGTCAAAACCATTTCAGGGTCCCTTTAAAGCGCGCTTTGAAGGGAAAAGTACGTGCATGACTATGCCGTGAATTCAGTGGACTGAAGCTGCTGAGTGCGAAGCACAGGTGCATTGTGTCAAGATACAAGAGAGACGGAGAAGAATAATTCAACGGGAGGTTATAACCAGGACAGCTCGGTTGGCTACCCTGCAATGGGAAAAGGGAGAAAAAATCAGCAGATCTCGCGCATTGTGGGAATCGATTTCATGCGAAGGAGTCAGCGAACAGCTCCATATACCCAATTTTGAGCCAAGTCTTACTAGGCGGATCGACGTCTTTGAGTAAAGCCGAGTAGTTTTGCCCCTACCCTGGACTGGTTCATTACACTTGCGTGTAAAGGGTAGCTCATGGTCCTCACGTTACAGCATAGATGTTACTTTCATTGCTAAGAGGTCTAAACTGCGGTGGGACGATCTGCACGTTAAAAGTAGCGGTTGTCAACGTATCCGGGCAACGCTTGACCATACCTTGCTGAGTCACAGGAGTACTGTACATTTGTAATGCGTATCACATTGTTATGGCAGTGGATAGCCAACGCTGCAAACATAATTGGCGTTGCTCCGACATGACGCCTCTATAGGGGTCGTTTTCTAGTGTTGACATGGTTTTGGGGTATTATACTTGACTACCATGCAGAATGACTGGGTTCAATTCCGGTTAGAGCCATGAAGTTCGTTCTCTGCTTCCATCGGGATTTTTCACTCATCGTCAACGTCGCCGACGCCAGCACGTGATTTTCGATGTGACGGGCTCCTTAACGCTATCGCGTCAAGATTTCCAAAGTCTATTCTCCCTGTCTGCGATATGGGCTGTGAATTACATGTGGCGCATACCCGCGTACCACTGGCCATGTTATGCGGGTATGGGCCACTCGTTACTGGTGGAAAGGGACTCGTGATTTACGCGACCTGGCAATTCACGTTATTAATGCTATGACTTGTGAATCGTGTTCGTCATATATTCGTGATCTCCTATGCCGACATTGGTATACACCAAGTTAAGGAGACGACCACGAGAGCGCACAGACGTGGGTGGGTGGCTAGATAGATAGATAGATAGATAGATAGATAGATAGATAGATAGATAGATAGATAGATAGATAGATAGATAGATAGATAGATAGATAGATAGATAGATAGATAGATAGATAGATAGATAGATAGATAGATAGATAGATAGATAGATAGATAGATAGATAGATAGATAGATAGATAGATAGATAGATAGATAGATAGATAGATAGATAGATAGATAGATAGATAGATAGATAGATAGATAGATAGATAGATAGATAGATAGATAGATAGGTTCAAAGTGTCTTTGGTTCACTAAGAAATATGCTGCGCATTTAAAATTCGTGAGAGAAACACAAAGTCTGCAGTTGATGCCGACGTGCAGTAGCCAGCTCACACACTTCGTCGGATTATGGATGCGCTTCTGAATCATCTCGACACAATAGCTGTTCTTGTTATTGGGTGCGTTGATGTTACATTAGTAGAGTTCTCAACCACAGGACATTGAAAGCTTGTGAGAACTGTATTAATGGCATCCTGGGCTTGCAACTCGCTTCAACATCTTGGTGTCTGCATATTTTCCATGAGCAGAAGAATAGCACTTGTCAACGCTCTCCTGTTTCTTCCTTTTTTTTTTTGTCCCCATCCGTGTGCGCTGTAACGTTTTTAAGATGCAGTACTGACTAGCCCAACAAGCCATCCTCGTGAACCTCACCAGGGATCGTAACGACAATTTCTTGATTTTCGTGGTGTGACTTCATAGGGAACGGACGTATAGTATGTGAAATGTGATGTCATCCAGCATGCATACATATAAAACATTATTAGTCCATAATCCGTTGTCTTTCTGTTTGAAAGCTGTTTGTGCCACTGCGTTTGACCATGGCGGGTACGTTGGACGTGGCTTGCGTGGTACAAGAAACCGTGGATGTTCTCGAACGCCTAGCTTCGGCGTCGGCATCGTGGCCTTTAACTTACATTCTTAAGCAGGTACCTGATAACGTGTTAGCTATAACTAGGAAAATAGACGAAAAATGTTGCAGATCCCCCCATGGGAATCGATATTATGCGAAGCATGCGGAGGCAAGGTGACTGGGTTGTAATTTTCTTACCGAGCGAAACGTTACAAAATGACGTTAAAGATATGTGCAAATGTTGTACGCAGACATATGTTCAACAGTCGCATATGTTTCATATAACTAGTTTACAGTTACGTAACGATGCCAACAGAAACATCTGTATTACCTACACCAAAAGCAGTAATCTGATATGTAGCACTTGTGCTTGCGTTGATGGTAGGCCTGCATAGTGCTTCGTAGACCAACTACAGTGGATGACGCTTAAGTATACAATTGACGTTAACGCGACATGACGCCTGCCTAATAGGAGTACGTATGTAATGTATATAAAAATAGATAGCCAGCACTGGAACCACAACTGACGTTTAACCAACATTGCACCTGCATAGGGTCTTTTTCCAAAGCAGTTCCGAGACCTGGCGTGGCTCTGTGGTAGAATACTTGATTGCCACGCAGATTGCTTGGGTTCGATTCCTACTGGCACCCTGATATTTATTATTTGCATTCGTCGGGTCAACGCTGACGACGTGAGTTTTTCTTAACGCTCTCGCTTTTAAATTACTAATGTCTGTCCTCGCCGTTCCTGGGTAGACATAAATCGTCAAACACCTGTGGCGCATACCCGCATACCGCGGCCCGTGGTATACGGGTATGTGCCACACGTGTCTGCAGGGAAGGTTCTGGCGACGTATACGACAGGATTTTCACGTTTTGCATGTTATGACCTAGCCGGACATATTCGTCAATACCTCTTACCCTCCCATACAAATTTTGGTATACCCCAAGTCAAGGAGGCGATCACGAGAGCACCCAGATGTAGGCGGCTAGATAGATAGATAGATAGATAGATAGATAGATAGATAGATAGATAGATAGATAGATAGATAGATAGATAGATAGATAGATAGATAGATAGATAGATAGATAGATAGATAGATAGATAGATAGATAGATAGATAGATAGATAGATAGATAGATAGATAGATAGATAGATAGAAACACAAAAGTGCTTACAGTACGCAAAGAAATGCTTCGCATTTAAAAGGTCTAGTTTCCTGTTCATATTGTCACGTGGTCGTGACGTCGACGAAGGCAGCAGGCGACGTGTCCAAGCTGAAACTGTTTATTAGGCCGAACTTGTGGCCGGTAAACGGAAAGTTAGTTTACAGCAATACACACGGTATGCACTGATAGCGGCGAACAGAGCGTCGGCCGTCGATCAACTGACAAGCGGTGAAGTGCGTCGGCATTTATACGCGTGTCATCGAATATTACAGCCTTATCGCTGGTTGTCGCGAAAGCTCTGGAATAAGCTCGCGTGTTCGCGTCTTGCGCGCAATCTTAACGCAACGATCTACAATAATCGCGAAGCTTCTAGAAAAATGAGGCGCGGTTTGCGCTGAGCATTGCTTACAGTCTTTGTGGGCGTAAACCGAATACAGCAAAAGTATAATACGAAACGCGCGTGGTAATATCAAGCACTTTATGCGGGACATGATGAAGAGTGTGCGTATGCGCCCGCTTCTCGTTGAGACGCGTAGTCTCTAACCATTTGCTTCAGCACTGCCGTTATACCTATGCGAATCAAAAGACAGCGGTTCGAAGATACATAGTGAGACCCGTCGCTAATTGTGCACTTCAACGTATTGACCTTCTTCGTGTCTGTGGTGTGGAGCCCTAGGGAACGAGAACAGACTGCATTGAGCTCTTGCACTCATTGCTCACAAGAACCAACTTCACGCACTTCCAGCATTGAAGCGGTTGCGATACGGACGGCGAACTGGGTGTGCGAAGTGGACCACACCTTCACGTGATGGTGGGAAGAGGGGGAGTTTCGCCTCTTAAATATATAGTATTCAACATTGCGACTTGCCGAGAGGAATAGCCTTTTCGATTATGGTGTCTTCAGTGGCTGGCTTTATCAGTATACTGGCATGTCTGTCTTGGCGATGGTCTCTTCGTAAATTTCTATAGTATTGACTTCCTTGCCTATCGTCATATGAGGAAGTGCTTCCGGTTTGTGGAGGCCATTGTTCATGAAGTATAGGAATCCGATTGCAGAACTATGTTTTAAAAAATCACCGGTGAACATAAACATGCTTTACAAGAACTTTTTCAGATGTAAATCGGGGGAGGCTATTTCTAACAGGTACACACGATGGGGAATGGAGCTGAAGTTGAAGAAACGCTATGCCTTTCCGAGTTATAACGGAAGAGTGCTTGTGCATTTTCATTTGATGGTTTTACCCGAATGTCATGAACTAGCAGTAGGCTAGAGCCTTACGGGTTACACTTACAAACTTCACCAACGTACGTTCCTACTATTATAGGTGCTCAGCGCTGCCACATTAAGGCGTCCTGATTCGGCGCCGAGGCCCATGCACGTTTCTTCAGTCTCATTTCGAAACATGATTTTAATTCTTATATAATTAAGAATAAAAACTCTATTTATAAAAATGGTATGGCCACCGTGGCAATATGTGTGTCCCCTTGTGATCTTTCTTGATTTGCGCCTCGGGTAAGTTGATTCACTCTTGATTCACACCTTTGTCACTTGATTCATTGTTGATTTGCACTTTGTTCCCTTGAGCCACGCTTGATTATGCTGAGTCACCTTCAACTAACTTTGAATTCATTTTAATTTCTACTTCTAACCATTTGTAATCGATATAACAGGGTTTACCATCCGTCCGCCACGGTGGATCAGTGGCTAAGAAGCTCGGCTGCTGACCCGAAGGTCGCGGGTTCGATCCCGGCCGCGGAGTTCGCATTTCGGTGGAGGCGGAATGGTAGAGGCCTGTGTACTGTGCGATGTCAGTGCACGTTAAAGAACACCAGATGGTCAAAATTTCCGGAACACTCCACTACGGCGTCTCTTATAATCATATCGTGGTTTTGGGACGTAAGACCCCTGATATTATTATTAGCGTTTACCATCCCGAGACTTTTCGCATGTCATTCGTGTTCACGACGCCGCCACACGCCGGGATTTTTCGACCGATGAACCATACAACGCTTTCACCTTGATAATGCCGTACCAACTATATAGCTCATCCGTTCTCTCCTTTCCAGCTATGACCTCCCAAACACACCGGTAATGATTCGAATGTTTCCGCTCGAAACGCCACGAGATGTTATCTCTCTATACAAATGGAGGGGGTTACGAACTCCCGCCGGAGGGCGCCACATGCGCAAGCCTCGGGCATTTTTATATACGCTCCGCGGAATGCCTCCCGAATCCACGCCGCAACGCACGCCATCATCCTATACGCACGCACAACACGCTTCGGAAAGAGTGCTGGCGTGAGCTGTATAGAGTGAACTCCGTCTCTTTCCTTGATCTCCCTCCGCATACGCAAGGACCATTAAGCACATCGTGAAAGTCGAGCTGCTGAACTAAACGCCGACTCTAGGACGAGCGGGAGGAGTGAAGAAGTGAACACGCCGCGGGCAAAGAAGAAGAAGAAGAAGAAGGAGGGGGCATCGCCTCGGGGATGGACAAGGTGCTCGCAAGGCCGCGACCGCCGCGCAAAATTAAGCACGTCGCTGGCGCGAAGGATGGTATCTGGCGCGACTGCAGCCGCCGCACCGTCTCATCATCCCGGCGCGCAGCATCCAAGGAAGAAGAAGAAGGGTGTCCACAGCGCACGGGAGTGTGTGCAGCGGCGGAGAGAGAGAGAAGACGCAGGAGAGGCCACAGATACGGGGAGAAGCGGGTGACAGTTTGCCGCGCTGCAGCGCGTGTGTGTCGCAGATCGAGATAGCGGCCCGACATCATTGGCCCGCGCGCTTCTTCGTGAAAGTCCGCGCTCGCTGCTGGCAGCATCCATCCTTCCCTCTGCTAAGTATAGCAGGAGACACACACACAGACGGCCTCGCGCAGCGTCTACAGCCAGGGGCTGATTCGCAGGCTCCTTCTGTGAATTCTGCCACGCCGCGAGAGAGCCGCGCCTCGAGAAACGCCGAAGCGACGACGACCCCGCCTCGCGGACCACGCTCGCGGCGCCGTCAGCGACGCCGAAGTCTTCCCGACACTGAAGAAGAACGAGAGCTCTACTGGGTTGCGAGCGAGCGGTGCGGCGTTTGAGGAAAGCGCGCTCGTCTTCTTGCGCAGGAGAACGCCGCGCGTGGCGAGGCGACAATGGCGCGCCCTTGTGCGCGGGCCAGAGCCCCCCGCGCGATCCTGGCCGGCGCCGGTGAGTCTAGGACCGCGGCGTCCCCGTCGTGGTGCAGGCAGGCAGGCAGGCACGCCGTCGCCGCCGCCGCTCGCAACATCCTCCGCGGCTGCTAGCTGGCTGCTCGCCGTTTTGATGGTCGTCCCTCCTTGCTTCTTTTCCCGGCTCCTCATCAACGTATGGTATACGAACGTGGGGGGCCCCAACCGCTAGCTCGGTGCAGCCGTGGGAGCAGCAGCGGGAAGAATAAGTGCTGCTTCATCTTCGTTTGGCGTGTACTATACACGGCCCTGTGCCTTTCGCCGGGAAACAGAAACATGCCCGGAGAAACCCGGCGTTCTCTGTCCCGCGCTCTGAGAATCGCTCGTTTAGAACAAGCGAAGAGGGGGAAAGAAGTGTATAGCTTGTTACGGTGGCCGGTTCACAGGCATTTTGGCATGTGTATACACCGACAACAGCATGCATGCACCGTGAAGGCTTACCCGACTGGATCGGCTTGCGCGCGTCCCGGTGCTTGTGTGGTCCCGGTGCCCGGTAGGTGATGACAATGTATGACTGTATATAAATATAGATGACGCAAGACTATTACATCACTGCATTGTCATGCAAGGAAGTCGTCAAAATAACTTGACTGTCTCTTTCTGGTATGTCCCAAGGAGAGGAGGCTTCTCGCAAGCAGAAACATATTATATATATCACATGTAGTTCTATACTGTGCTCCCCGATAAGGAGAGCAGGCTTCTCGCAAGCATTCGCTCTCCTTATCGGGGAGCACGGTATAGAACTACATGTGAAATATATAATATGTTTCTGCATTACAAAGCTATCTTATTATCAATGAATGGTATTGTAAGGACTGTAAATTTGTGTCATGATTGCGTATTCTGTCGTCTGCTCTGCTTTTATTGGTGGTAGATATAACAGCTATTGACATTGCCCCTTTGGAAGAGGGTCCGCAACAAATAATCACTTATCTAGCTTGATGTAATCATGCATTGCTGAACATCTACAACTGTTCAGCATTTTTCATGTCCCTTCTCTATATCCTGTTCATTAGATTCCCTATTTTCTTAATGGAGTCAGAGACGTAAGTTTTTCATTTTACCGGTGATTTGAGGGGAGGGGTCCGCCGTGTGAAGCTGGACTAAATGTGCATGGAGGGAGGTTCGCAAAATAAGCCGCCCGTTGGTGTCATACAAATCCGAAAGCTTCTTTTCGCAAGGTTCATTCCAGCGATACATCGCAGGTTTAGAACAAAATGCCGCCGTTAAATAGGGCTGCTAAGACGCGCATCCCAGGGGGGCGCCTGTGTGGCAGGTGGGCGCATTCTTTTAGCTCCGTAGCTGACATCTCTGACTGAAAATAAGGCAGAACTTATAAGGCGAAAGTGTAGGCTTGGAGAGATGAATATTCTTGAACAGGGGCTGTCGATGAAGCCAACGTTTTGACAAGTGGTCCTGACTTGAAGAAGATTGCAACTGCCTTCCATGTGCACATGCATGCGCTAAGGCAGGCAACTGCTACACGCACTATGGTAGGTAGTTACTGCGTTGATGAAGACAATACCACATGGCGAAACCTCGGTTCCAGCGGACAGCCCTTCTTTAAGAATGTACATCTTTTCCTGATGTTAGTCACATATTCCTCTAATGGCACCGGCTCCATATTATGGTGGTGGTGGTAAAACTTTATTGCCCAAAAAGGGCGGGGTCCCATATTATCTTCCTATTCCTTTTTTGCCATTCTAAGCTTTTCTTGCTTATTATCGCGACCGCTGAGAACTTGACGCTTGCACGCGCTTTCAACTCCAGTGCTTCTGGAAGGTGGTGCGCCTTCCAGAAGGACGTGTGTTCTGGCTGGGTTCCAAGAGGGTTCTCGTGCTCCGTACCTCTTATCGGCGCAAAAGGAGCGAACGCGTCAGTATTCCGTAAAAGTGTTCGGAAGCGTCTTTTCCGGGCGATAATAAAGCGCGGATTCGCCCATATAGCGCGCCCGCAGGTGCTAAATGCCCCACACACTGAAGCTTTTGAGTTGAACGAGTCCAACTGGAAAAAGGCCAAGCGGCTCATACGTTATTCCGGGAACGCGCAGTGCAACGCCGTAACGAGCCGACGGCCACTATATACACGCCGATTGCATCTGTCTCCGCGCACGTTGCGCGATAGCCGGTTCCTCGCAAGACCTGCCGCGGAGATCTATGGAGCCTTCTTTCTCGCCGCCAGCTGTAATGAAGGTGCAGCCGGTACGGTTCGGACTGCCGCGTAACGAATGTCCTCGCGTTGTCGTAAGTGCGACCGCAGCACGATCACACGCACAGACACACGCATGCGCAAGCCGGCACGGATCATCCCTTTCCCTTAGGAGGGAGAATATTTCCTGGTCTAATACGGCGCCATTTGGATCCCCGAGTCGGCGACGGCGGGATCACTCTTTACCGCGCGGTGGCGCGTCCTGATAGCGATCTTTATCGCTGCACGAGGCGGGCACTTACCGAGGCGTCCAAGGGAGCCGCCGTATAGCAAGAGCACGAGCTCTAAATGTCTTGCGCGTGTCCACCATACATACACCACCCTGCGGTTTGACGCAACCCCGAATGAGATTTGCGCAGGACGAAAGAGGAAGCAGCCCTGGGCAAAAGAAGGCGCGAAGCCGCACGATTATGTTTGCTTGTATAGGTAGTATGTGTCATACATAGTCGAGACGCCTCATACCTGTAGACATGCGAGGTGCACTACCGTTGGTTTGGATGTTTTCAAAACATGCCGGGAGCCCCAACAGGTACCACCGGCTAGTCCCTCAGGACTTCATTAAAGTTATTTGCCTGTCTGTCAGATAGCACAATGTAACCAAAACGAGGAGAGAGGGAGAAGGGGGGAACTTTTATTTTTTCACGACAACCTGTGGGAATGTGTGGGACACAGAAGGTCAGAAGTAGTCTCTCCAGAGGATCTCCGGGCGGGGTGGCATAGTGCGCTGCACAGCTCAGATATCCAGGAGCACATGTGGGCTATCCAGTGAGTCCGGGAGGCAGCAGGGGAACAAGGTCTCCAAACTGTCTTCTAGATGGTCCGGGCTGAGACCAGCAAGTCGTCGGATTCTGTTTTAATAAAGTTCTTCCACCACCACCTCCTCCGGCGCTCACTTCAGACTGGTAAACCACAAGTCCCCAAAGAACACGTTCGTGATGTGGTGAGTGAGCACCGGCATGGACAATGTTAGTTGACCTGGGTGGTGGAGCGGTTCACTCCGTCCATGATCGGGGTCGGAGTTCTGGGGGGAATGATGGGCAGCGCTGCCTGCCCACTACTGAATGTATAATTTGGGCATTTCAGACTTTCACGAAGACCTTGAATAGAGTGGAAGAAATTCGGAGCCACTACTGAGTTTGCAGCAATCTGCGGAAGATAGCTCTAGCTTCTCGCCAGAGATTAGCGCAAGGCGTGATAAAAGCGTCAGCATTGGCGCGGATTTCTCTTGGAACTATAGGTTATCGACCTGTTGCAACTTTGTCCCCCCCCGGAGGCAAACAAGACTTGTAGCAGGAGCGCGATGTGGGAGAATTGGTGTAGCGTACTGAATGAAAAAACGCTGCGCAGGAACACGAGGACTATAAGAAATCACTTACAACAGACGAGCGCCAACTACCAAATGAGTTTATTGGAAGAAACACGCAGTGTTTTTTCTTTCAAGACTTGTAGAGGAATAAAATGCCGGAGACAAAACAAAAATGCCACGGAGACCTACAAATAAGGCAAGAAAGTGGATAATCGAAAGGCTTAAGCAACAGTAAACATACGCAAAAAGCGTTATGTTACACATTAAGCAGAATATAGGCTTTAAACCACTGTGAACCCGTCGTTGCAAGTCGTTTCTGCAGCATATAATCAAGTTACTTTAGTTTAGAAGTATTCCAAAAGAAGACAGCAATCACAGATCCGCCAGACAACGAAATATTATATTTTTATCTCAGAAAAGAACGTCAATATGACGCTCCCACCTTCCTTGGCTCTTCTACCTTTTCTACAACCACCCAGTCAAAACAGCGAAGTCATTTGCGAGAACCGCTTCGAACGCGTACACACAAGAAATGCAAGGGCTCCGCATATAGTAGGCCAACAAAGAAATTAGTTCAAGCAAGAAGATGAAGAAAAAGAACTAGAAGACGTTCCTTTCCGCGACGTCCCGGTGGTTTACCCCAGACGAGGAAGGGGACGAACGGTTAGCAGAATTTGGCGATGAAGGCGGCCCGCCTCACAAGCCGCCTTCCACTCGCTGCTTAATGGAGCTTGAACTGTGCCACGCACCTCGTCCTGGTTAAGTGCGTGTGGAAATCCCAGTTCGTTACGAACATTTCACCCTACCCCACCTCCTCTACCCAGACCCAGCACCCCTCGCCTCCTCTTCCAAAAATGAGACCGTTTTCGCCAGAATAAGCGGCGCCTCGTGCGCGACCTTACAAACGACTTCTCGAACAGAGTGTAGTGGTGTCGCGTAAAAATGAAAAAAGAGAGCGATTGGTGGTAGAGAAGGAGGGCATACGTACGCTGTCCCAGGCCACCTCTGACCCTCGCTTGCGACGCGAGCGCGCCCCCTACGGGAGCAGACGGCGGCGAGGCGGTATAGTGCGCCAAGAAGGCAGTCCCATTGTCGGCGGCGGCAGGACGTGGCTGGCGCCAGCGGGTCTGCGTCGACGACACAGAGAAGCGTCGTCGTCGTCGTCGTCGTGCGGCGCAGACCTCGTGGTCCAGGCCCACGCGTGCGACTCGGGAGAGTGCGCGGCATGTGGGGGGCGACAACGACGGCGTCGCGGTGTCGCGATGGCCGCACGCGCTTCCTTCCGGCAAAGGCGCCTGCCTTGCCGTGGTGTTTAGCGGCTCGCTGTTGTTTCGTGAGCATACGACGTCTACTCTCACCAAACACATGGTCCTGTTGGCGTTTGTATGTGCTCTTGGGGAGCGACTTGGCGTGTGCGTGAGGATGTCCTGTTGTGGTACATTTATGGGAAGGGGCTATCTTTGATGAGCGTTTCTCGTGGGGCGGTGAACTTGAATAAGAAACGGAGAAGGCCTTGGTTGTGTCAGTTGTTCGCCTCGCTCACCACCTGGCTTTTCGTCCGCTCTCGCGCAGATTCTTGTTTCCGAGAGCAATTTAATGCCGAGAACCTCAGTATGGAGCTGGTAATTTGGGAGCAGGGAACAAAGGCCATACACGCACCCCATAGTCTGTCTGTCTGTCTATCTATCTATCTATCTATCTATCTATCTATCTATCTATCTATCTATCTATCTATCTATCTATCTATCTATCTATCTATCTATCTATCTATCTATCTATCTATCTATCTATCTATCTATCTATCTATCTATCTATCTATCTAATCGCAAACAGTGCTCGAATAACAACCGTAGTCAAGAAAACAAAGAAAAAAGAAGGAAAAGCAAGAGCTGTTTATTTTTGACGGGTTGAATCACAATGGTCTTCAGTCGTATAAGTGCTCTCTGCCACTGTCAGCCTTCTCCAATAACCAGTATACAATAGCTATTAGTTGTCATGAGTCGCTTTCCACGGAACGGTACGAACTTTCTTGTGAATACAGGTCGATGACCAAATTCTGATAGATCTTCCTTCGCAAATGTTTTGTGGTGTCAGCCAGCATGTATTCGCTGGGGATATGTCTCACCTCACGATTGCCTGACATGCGATCTTGCGACCAATTTTTCCTTAAGCACTTTTTAGAGGCACTAGCACAGAGTGTTATACTCTTGTTTATCTTCCAAGCGCTTCCGGTCAAGCAGCTACCTCCAGTTTTCCTAGTATTCAGAAATAATCTTGTAAAAAAAATGAAACTGGTACAATATTGATGACTCTGGTTCGAGATAAGAGTTGTGTTTGATACATATGATATGGAGCATAAGTTTACTTAAGGGCCAATCAACTGTCGAGATAATTACTGAAATATAATTGAATGAGGTTACTGAAAGCGCAGACGCTTTTATTGTGAGCAGCTGGGATCATGGCGGCACCTGGCGGAGTAGATCTAAATCACGCGCTTCCATTTGCGTGGCCTCTGCGGTCCGCTCCGGCAGCGCGACGAAACTAGCCTAACCAAAGCAATATACCAGGCCTCAGGGCACACGAACGCCGAGGTGCGAGTGCCACTGGCAGGCACCTGGCAGTGCCACATTCAAGGATTAGGGTCGTCTCCAACTTTTGTGAGTAAGAAACAGTATGAAGCAACGGTAACTGAGGTAATTTCTATGCCCGTAGCCCTATTTTTTTATTCGATTCATTAACTTTACGTGGCAGTATGAACGTGAACAAAAGCAACTGTGCGACCACAGGAGGTGTGCTAAAGAACGAAAACACCTGTGGCTATATGTATCGCAACTATACATTGAGTAATGTTTAAGAAACTGCTGGTGCAAGTTCAAGCTGTCCTCGAAAAGAAGAAAGCGTTCAGGTCCAAAGTATGAAGTAATCATATGCACCATGATTATCTGTCATGTAAACCTGTACGCATGAAAACCAGCAGACAAACAAACAGACATGGAAACGAATCCGAAGCAGCGTTGTTTTCCTGCTGCCACGGGTGCGCCGACGACGGAGAGCGCGCTTACAATCCTTTGTGTCATTATCATGGGGAACGTCGGAATACCCGTACGCAGACCGCCGGCGTTGAAAGTTGCACACATGCGACGCGGTAATTTCCTTTACGTCCGTCCTCGTCAGACACTGTGGCTTGACGCAATCTCCATTCATCATCAACGTGCGCCGTCTGTCGGCGAGACCGCGCTGCTCTTGGTCGCTACATGCGTGCGAGTAGCTTCTTTGCTGTTTTGCGCTTTGCTGTGCATGCATGTATAAGATCGTATAAGTACGGAACCAGAGCCTCCCGAACCCGATAGCGACTCAGCGAGTGCGCATAAGTGCGTGCACGCTGCCGCACGAAACAGAGACGTAACCGTCGACCGGTCAATCAGTCGGGAGGGATCATTTGTCAAAACCTCCTTGGCATCCTTCCTACAGCTGCCACCACGCGGCGCGCTCATCTCTTTCAACAAATGAATCCCAAGTGCTGCCAATCCGACCGTGTACAACTCGGCTATGGCCCTTGCAGACCACATAAGCCGGCCGAGACTCTCGACGACTGACGCAATGTCTGCCGGACCAATTGAATGAATGAATGAATGAATGAATGAATGAATGAATGAATGAACTTTAATTAAGGTTAGTCCGGCATTTTCCTTCGGGCGGGGCGGGGAGAAGAGGGGATTAATCCCTGTCCCGTCCCACCCGGACAAGTGACACAAAATTTGATTGTATGGTGTTGTTACTGACGCCGCAACAAGAAATCTAGGGCCGAATTCACTGAACTTAGCCCATTCATAAGTGCTGTTTCTCATTGACTAACAGGACGCGCTTCGCTAATAATATGTCAACTATCAGTATTAGCCGAAGTATTCTCTTACGAACATTTTCAGCTTAAGATAGTTTTGTGAATACTGGCGCTAGTCCGGAAAGTATTTGTCTATGCAGATGTGGCGCTCACCGGTGGTGAATTTGGCCGACACGGTACGGCTGGTTAGGCTAAAGGGTTCAGGCTAATTAGGAGTAGTACTGTAGTGCACAGACAGCGGTCCGAACTAAGAGCACTGAAATTATATTAAATAAGGGAGAGCACGATCACCCATGCCACTTTCGATAATATAAACATTGAAGTTATTCTGAATGTAAATAATGTGATGATCTAAAAAAATAGGATTCTAAAGAACGACAGTCACGTTCTTTTTTCACTGCTTCTTACAAGCTGCAGAAGCTACGCAGAAAGTTTAATTCACCCTTTGTGGGTTTGATCAATATTTTTCACATGATAACAGAAATTATGCCTGCGGAATATCTAAATAACGTGGTTAGAAATAGTATGAAGCAACTTTCACCAAAATATGACCATTAGTTTACGAGAAAAAAAAGTGGGATGTATGTGTCCCATTGACCCATGAAGCGTCTTTGAAAAAGTGGGACAACGCCTGTCTCATTGTCTCATGAGGGCACTAAGCTTTAATACTTTTACCAAATTTCTTGCACGAAAAGGCCCGATGCAAGTGGTACAGAGGGACACTTCAAAAACTGTGTAAACAAATATTTGTGGTGGACCTTATTTTCAGATGTGCTACACAATCTGCGCCTCTGCCTGTTGCGTCGAGCCCAGTGGCTCTGTCCGAGGTCTTCGCATAAACCAACCATTTTAGCTTCTTTCTGTATCTTCGGTTGGTGTAGACAAAGACGAACACCTTATTTATGCCAGAATTTCAGCCCATATATAAAATTGTGGTGATGAATCAGGGCAAGCCACATCGACGTGATATGACTGAATGCATTGAATCCGGTAAGTGCGTTTACAAGAGCTGCATCAGATTCGTGAACTCTATACCGGCCTGAGATATTAGCTGTTCTCATAGATCTTGTATATTCGTGTTCTATTTCACTTCCTGGCTGTCTAAAGCATCAAACTTGTCATTCTTTTTCTTTGGCCCTCAATTTCAGAAACAGCGTCTTAGCCACTGCATTTGGTCTCATTGCCACTGCTGTCGTAGTGGTAAAAAAGGAAAAAAATAACTTGAGGGCATTCTCTGTAATAAAGTGTTGTTTAGTGATGCAGTAATGCCCATCAAACTTGAAAAAACAGTTATACGTGCATGTTATGTGAGACTAAGCAAAGAATTGCTTCATTTTTCGTTCAAGTGCACTTCCAACACGGTTTTTGGTAGTTGTACTGCGGCAATTTCGAAAGAAAATCCATAGTTGCATGCTAAAATTACTTCCCTCAAGATCCAGAGAAGGAGAAAAATACCAAAAATCTACAACTTTAGCTATCTTGCACGCAATGTGACACCAGTTTAAAAAAATTCAACTGAACAAAAGGAATTTAAACTGAACTTATCACCGATACCATGCATCGCAAATGTGCCAAACATACATATATATATATATATATATATATATATATATATATATATATATATTTGGTTCCCTAAATGTTTCTAATACACTGTAGCGGAAAAGCATACAGCTGACGTCCACGCAAAGCAGCGAAGACAGCTTTTACTGAAGAAGAAAAAGTGGGACACATTCGTACGATTATCCCTCGAAGGGTTAGGAGAAAAAAAAGGAAATTGGAATGGTCTAAAAAGGTTACGCTAGAATACCAGAACAAAGGTCTTTTTAAAAATGATTAACCTCTAGGTCCTCTTCAAGGCATTAGGCCTACATGGGGGGTAATACAGCATCATAACAAATCTAGGGATACCATGTATAGAATTGTTTTCCTTTTCATTATGACTGCGGGTCACTGCAGGCTCCAACTATTACAAGAGCTATCACTCGGCACAGGCTGCGCCAGCAAAAGGACACGACGTTGGGTTAGTTGGTGTGGCATAGTTTGCGCTCGTGCATGGTGTCAATCGTTGTTTCTTCGTCCGTTGTTTCTTCGTCTTTCACTTCAAGCCAGGATGAGCTGAAACCTTCTCGAGCGTTTTCCAGTGTTCCAATCAAATTTTAAGTGTACGGGTGGCCAGAGCTTAGTCAAGCTGCGCAAGAGCAGCTTTTTTCTCTGGTCCCCTATTTTCACATTTGCAATGCACTGTTGTCTACTGTGAAAATAAAATTTAGTTTGATTGATTGATTGATACGTTTTCATTTTGGAACTTACGCGGGCATCATATGTTATATCTCTTGAATGTGCGATGCCCCATTTGCCGACTCGAAATTCTGGTGTCCGGATTCCGCCAGACGCCAGATTTACGAGTCTGCAAGCGGGGCAACTATCTGGCCTCGTCCACATGGGGAATGGAGCGGGCAAATGTCTGGCGCAAGCCAGACGCCAGACGTCATCCCACGAAACTATCGCTCAGGAGAAGCTAACGCTTGAGTTTTCGACCCGTGGTCGTAAGATATAGAAATGAGCTTCATAGTTTGACCAGGTTCCTTGTACTTCAGCCCTAAGGTGTGTGGCCCCCTCAGTACAGGCTCGAGAAGTGGCAGCAAGCCATGCATGGCTTGCCGCCACTTCTCGAGCACCGTTGACCGACCGTATAGCTGGTCTTCAGGGTCCTGCGTTGCCATCAAAGCCTCCCGCTGGTATTCGAATTGATCTTCCGGATCTGCTTCTTTCTCCGCGTTTCCGCCTGGGGGTTGACGACGATGGTATGTCCGGGTTGTTCGTGCCCTCCAGTACCATGTTGCGTAGGGTGTCGCGCGGGTCCGGCGGGCAGAACTTGCAGTTCCGTCCATAAGTCCCTGGATACACTGCGTGCGTCAATGTTCCCGTGCTGGTAGGTTCCGGCCAGGGAATATTCTCGAAGTCACCGGTTGTTCTCTAATCAGAATCTTGTGTGCTGGCGCGGGTACCGCTTCCTCTGCTCCCAGTAATGCGCCAATAATGTCTGAATACTTCTTCGCTATGCGTTCATTCCTCGTCGTTTGAGAGTTTCTTTTTGTATATCTTCGCAGAATTTGTTGACAGTGGGAGTGAACTTGGCAGCTGCCTTTGCTTCCGTACGCTAGCTCAAATACAGATACAATGGAACTATGGTAGTTAGTTGTATCTCGACCTACTAATATCACTGCCCGACGTTCTGGCCGTTATAGGTTTTAATGGCCCACATACATACCTTTCTCCTGCAGTTTCCTGCGACCATAGTTGAGCTCTTCTAAAAGATTGGTTTCTTCGACACCTTTTGAAGGCGTGGCAAACGCGCCTTTTGTGTGCCTCTCATCACTTCTATCGTATTTCTTAATATATTTTGTCCTCACATCACCCTCTCCTTTGTATACACCTTTTCACAGGGGGGCTTCTTGGGCGCCGTAACAGTCCCCCCTGAGCTGTGGTAAACAGGCGTGACTCCCTGAAAACGCACTGCCGAGGCAGCGACGTCAGCCTTTTACTCCCGTGCCACATTCGAGAATGGGGTGTCCCTTCTCTCCCGTGAAAATCTCTATATAAGGCAGCAAGCTACTCGTCAACCCTCATTAACCACACTGCCCCTTTTCCTTCCATTACATTTATTTGACTAGAACTTGAACTGAACTTCTCCGTACCCATCTATGGTCCAAAATATTCCCCGAAAATAGGCACCTGCATTGGGACGGTGCAAATAGCTGATGCTAGCTCCACATGGCGGGACGAAGCCTCTCTACATGCCAACTCCTCAGGCACTTCTATACTGGCGATGGCGGTTCAGAAATGCGCGATCTGCTTGCTTGAATGCATTATCGAGCGCACGCTCAAGCCTCTATATACCGGGTGTTCAAAGTTAAGCTTTCTCGTTTTATTAAAATTCAGCACTGGGAAGAACATGAAAACCACCTTTGCAGATAACTTATACATCCAGGGGGGACACGCAATGAGACAATAATTATCGCTTTCAGGTGCCCAATTAACTCAGATTCAATAATTAACTTTTTAGTGATTGCAGCAAGAAAGCATGTTTGTATCGAAAAGTTTGAGGCAGTCGCATTTATACACAGTTCCATTTGGAAGAATTCCTCTAGCATGTCTGTGCTCCGAGATATCCCGCTGCAAAAGTTTAATTGTGGTTTACCTGATTACGCATGCGGGACAGTCAGCGGCGGCGCAATCTCCTCCCCGGTGGGCCGTGGCAGTTGCTTGCGTCGTTTAATCTGATAACGGGTCGAAGGCACAGGCAAAGATGATAACGGTTACCCTTTTGCTACTGGCTGGCGATAGCAAGCAATGACTGTTCGTCACATTGGGGAGGAACATTGCGCTGATCCACAGCGCCCTGCATGCGTAATCAATTAAACTTTGCAGCGGGATATCTCGGAGCACAGCCATGCTAGAAAAATTCTTCCAAATGGAACTGTGTATAAACGCGACTCCCTTCAACTTTTCAATATAAACATGCTTGCTTGCTGCAGTCACTAAAAAGTTAATTAATGAATCTGAGTTAATCGGGCTCCTGACAGTGATAATTATCTTCTCGCTTTGTGTCCCCCCAGGATATATTTATGTTATCTGTAAAGGTGGTTTTCATGTTCTTCCCAGTGCCGAATTTTAATAAAACGAGAAAGCTTAACTTTGAACACCCGGTACACTTCAGCAGGTGCCACGCATACGCATGCGTTCGAGGACAATCATATTATAGACGATCCTCTGGAAGGGGGGCGCGGGCGTTCAAGGACAAAGAAAACAGGTGAGCGCCTTCTGGCAACACAAAGGGGCGGAGTCGAGTGTAAGGTCACGGCGTAGATGTCGTATACGTGATACACGTATGTATACAGTGTAGTGATAGCGCAACACTCCCATCCTCCTGTCATCACCGATGGTGGTGGTCCGAGCGACGAGTCCGTTTAGTATACGCATACACTGGCATGCTCGGGAAGCGAGTGCATGCCACGGGGTCGATCGCGTGGACGACGACGCGCCCGTTCGACCCGGCAAAAACGCTCCGCGGCGCCGGCAACGGCAGCGAAGTGGAAGAAGGAGTGTTTGAGAAAGGCCTAAGGAGAGGGGAAGAGAAAGGCATAACGCGGCGGCGGCGGCGGCACGGTGATGATCGGCTTCTGCCGCAGCCGGCCACCACCGTCGCACCGCTGGAACGTCGTCCCACACAGTGGACCGGCGTTTCGGCTTCGTGACTGCATCTGATAAGAAGCAAGAAGAGCAGCACGGCGCGACGACATCGCTCGGCTCGAGTCTTTCTAGCCCTCCCAGTCAGCCATGCTACAAGGCGCAGCGCACACACGCACGCACACTTCCTGTATACACAGACTAACAACAACGGCACAGTTTGCGCTCTGGCTTCCAGAACGATCTCCAACTCCTCCCCCCTTCGCCTCGTTTGTCCTTCGGCTTTCGAAGTGGGGGCTGCTCCGCCAACTGATGGACAACAAAAGGACAAGGGTAGTCGCGAGGCGGCTTCAACGGCGGCGGTCATTCTTTCTATGGCGGCGAGCACAGGCGGCGAGCGCCGCTCCAGTTTGGCTCGTTGTCCCCCCCCCCGGTGTAGTGATTGTGGTGAGAGGAGGGGTTGGCCACCCTGGGAGCCTCGTAGACTGACCGCCGCTTCGCTTCTTCTTTTACGGCGGCCGGTAGAAGAAGGGGGGCGGGTGGGCGCCTCAGCACTGACCGCGGCGCGGTCCGAAGAATGGTCAGTGCGCGCGGGCATGTGTGCGTGCGCGCGCGCGCTTGCACGCTGCCAGTGCGCGGCTTTTTGGCGCGGTGGGCGGGTAATGATGCTAAACGGGGAGGCGTAATTGTACAATTGTTATCGGTTCTTGATCACTCAATTGCTCGCGCGGGGCTTACCCAGCCGCCTTGTCTGAGCCCGTGCGTGCGAGAGCCTGCGCCAGCCGGAGCAGTCCTTGTAGTACACTCACGCCGGCCGGAGAAGAAGGTCCCGCCTGTGTGCTTCGAGGACGCGTAGCAAAGCGCCACGCTGATTCTCACACGCCGCTTTTGCGGTTCTTGCTTCCTTTCCTTGCCTCGTCGGTATTTATTTTCCGTGTCCCAACGACTGAACGTTGAGTTCGAATGCGGCTAGACAGGAGGAGTGTAGGTACACGTACGCTCTGCGCAGTGTCTCTCACCAGGAACATTCGCGTGGACCTAACAGTCACCGCCGCCGTTACCGCTGATGCTGTCAGGGCGGTGTTTCTGTTGCACGCACACTTAACTGAGTCCAAAGGCTTTAGCGTTTTCGAATGCGTGTCTGTACGTGCGTGCATACAGAGACGCGTGGGTTGTCCAGTGCGCTCGTCTATACACTCGGGCCATTTGCGTCGGCCTCCGAGAGGAAAGAAGAAACGGGTCGACACGTGTGGCTCCGTGTTCGCGTCCCAGCGACAAGCGAGTTTCGAGACAGCGCCTTGTTTCTTTTGCGTACCGTGTTTATTTGCGTTCCCTCCGCGTGCTACCAGTACGTATATACCTAATCGAGCGCGCGCTTTGAGCGGTCAATCGTCGTCCATTGTTGACGGTGGCGGACGGGTAGATATAGGTCCGCGCACATTGTCGTGCCAGTGCTTGTGCCTCTCGCCGCCTAAGTACTGCCACGCGTTGCATGCACATATACAAACTACCGATTTGTACAGCTTTCTGTCTATGCGTTTGCGCGCCAGGCGCCAGATAACTGTCATCGGAATCGCCTATATCTCGAAAGCAGGCCATACTCTTCGAACGCGACGGCGCGGACATCGTTCTTGCGATCTTTGTATGTGTATTGTTTCGCGTTTCCTGCTCCGACTTCCAATCGCGGAGAGATCGAGACCACGAGCGAGTATCGTGTGTCGCCCCCCGTAGTTTTGTATTTGAACAAAGCAGCTACATTGGCAATGTTCGATGCTTGAAATGCCAATTCGACTCACCCTCGCTACAGCGTAGGTTGTTGACGATTCAAGATAATGTCGAACGAAAGGGTAGCCGACGCTTTCTTTTTTTATGTTCTACGTCGTGGTCAGTACGATATGTGGAGAAAGGCTCAGTTTCGCTCCGTAAACAGTGATTTTACTGATTTTCGATAAACCGTAGACCAAAAAAGAAAAGCGCCTGACGGCGTCTTATTGAATTCACAGCCATGTTTACGTGATGGGACACGCCACAGGGGTCTAGTGGTTATGGTGTCCGGCTACTGGCCCGAAGGTCGCGGGATCGAATCCCTGCCGTGGCAGCCGCATTTTGATAGAGATGAAACGCTGGGGGGCCCCGACGTCCCTCATAATTATATCGTGGTTTTGGGACGTAAAACTCCAGCAATTATTAATTCTTTACGGGACGGGGGGTGATCATCCAACGCTTTACGCCGCAGATTCACAAACAGCAGCACAACTTCAACTTGGTAGCGCGCAAAAAAGAATCGCTCG
This sequence comes from Rhipicephalus appendiculatus, assembly GCA_030522465.1. NCBI lineage: Eukaryota > Metazoa > Arthropoda > Arachnida > Ixodida > Ixodidae > Rhipicephalus > Rhipicephalus appendiculatus. Next base: position 2,866,117 of record JALIZH010012893.1, read on the forward strand.
AATTCAGACACCAAAATATAAGCCACCTCAAACAAACGCTTATCATAACAATGAGCATCATGATACTTCTAGACGGAATAGCTGCGACGGCAAATTACCGGGAACTGTATATTTTAAGTAAAACTTAGAGATGGAGAGCCTCACCATTAATGAGTCCTCTACATGCGTACGTTTTTTAGATGTGAAGCATCTTATGGCGGAGCTTAATCCGGTGTGCGGCGTGACATCCCTTACTGCGCATGCGCAAACACTTTTAAAAAAAAAAACCTCCTTTCCCCCTCTCTCTCCTCTAGGCATCCCTCCCCGCGGCAACCACACCCTCACTGCGCATGCGTCCTCCCCTCCTCTCTCCCCTTCTACGCTTCCTCCTCTCTCCTCTAGGCATCCCAGCCTGCGGCGTCACACTCCCACTGCGCATGCGCGTCCCCTCCTCTCTCTCCTCTCCTACGCTCCCCCCTCTCTCGCCTCGCGACGCCGACGCAGGCAGCGTCTGCTAGCGAGTTTCTTGGTTGAAAAAACCGACTGCTCGCGCTGCACAACCGTTCACTGTCCATCGCGTATATATGGCAATGGATTTCGACCTGCAAGGTGGTGCCGGTGGGAGATTTCTCCTGTGCGTTGTTGAACAATAAAAATTCGCAGCGTGCGCGTTAACTAAAAGCGGACTGCGGGTCTCTGTGTCCAGTCGGAGTCATCTGTCTCTCATTGCCCATTAGCAGCGATTGACATGTTCCAGTAGGAAACACCGCTCCATCACTGCGTGCTTTGCGCCTCCCCAGTTTTCTCTCCTGCGCAACGCTGCGATGAGCGCCAGCGTCAACGCCCCGCCAGTGTAAGCGTTAGCGCCCGCTGCTTCACATCTACACATGGTTCCCTTTAGTGGGAGATGGTGTAATTTTTTTTATAATTCACCAGCATGAACTGCTATCTCATCAACAGAAAAAAAAGTTATGCATCACAAAGAATAATGACTTTGCAACTATTTCCTTAATATCCACAATATTCTTCCAGTGCAGTTTAAAAAAAAGCTGTAGTAACAACATAAGTGTTGTGTTGTTTTTTTTTTCGAATTCATACTTCAAATAATACTAGTTTATATGACTCCTAAGCAGCTTTCCCTGCTAACCAACCACCCTATAAACAATCTCTTAGTTGTTCGCCAGTTATTTCTGGTGATTTGATAATTTCCCTCTTTAGTATTAGGGAAAAAAAGAAAACAACTTCACGGATATTGAGATGCGGGTCTCATTACATCCCATCTGGTTGCCCAGTGTTACTCCATCTAATTTCAATAGTACGCTTCTTTTAGGGGTCAGCGAATTCTCGAAGGCTTGGAATATCGCGTCGAATAACCTCGTATTCGATTCGAAGAGTGAATCAAAAAGTCGGTATTCGTATATACCAATACATTTCTGAATGGATTACGAATATGTCAAAAATTCAACTGCATCGGACTAAAAGGCTGTCAAAATTCATTCATGCAGGCACAGTATATGAGCCTAAATCATGAGAGCCTATGCAGGGCAAGAGATTACGTCGCATAAGGTATCCATGCTTTACTGGATATAAGAACGAGCATTTGCATTTTTCCGAAGAGTTCTGCGCATACGAAGAATCTGCTCATTTGTTCCTGATATTCCGTTTAATTGTACAGCTAATTTTCCCGCTGATACGTTGTCAATCGACGGCTGTCCACTTTTCCACCAAATTTTGCATTTCTTTCAGATGTGACAATACCACGTGGCCGCAACTCTTGTTTTATGTACTCATAATTAAACAATGTTTTCTTTATTGTCCTTTCTTTCCAGCACATATTTCGCTAGTATTGTGTAACATTATAGCGAAATACCTTGGCGCTTGAGGGGTATGTGAAATAAATAAGTACCTAAATCTTAGAATATGATTTCTAGAATGTAACCATGATAATTTTTAAATTATTTGTAGAGACGACAGACCGTTCACTGCAAGAACAGTATTCGATTATCAATTATATACCATTCGATTCCAATTTTGGGTCTAGTCGATTCACATTCGATTCAGTTCCCTCGTTCACACACCCCTAACAGCGACACTCGCACAACTCCCACGGTGGTCTAGTGGTTATGATGCTCGACTGCTGACCCGCAGGTCGCGGGATCATATCCCGGTCGCAGCGGCCGAATTTTCGATGGAGGCGAAAATGCTCGAAGCCCCTGAACTTATAGATTTAGGTGCACATTAAAGAAGTCCAGGTGGTCGAAATTTCCGGAGCTCTCCTGTACGGCGTCTGTCATATATCGTGGTTTTGGGACGTTAAACCCCAATTTTAAATGCGAAGCATTTCTTAGCGAACTTCGGCGACTTTGAGCGTATCTATCTATCTATCTATCTATCTATCTATCTATCTATCTATCTATCTATCTATCTATCTATCTATCTATCTATGCGCCTTCGACTTTGTGCTCTCATGGCCGTATATCGTTTATAGGATTTATACCAAATTTGGTATGGCATAACATGACTGTATGACGAACATAAATAGCTGGTCATATCATGAAAATCATGACTAACTTGTCATGAAAAGTATGATTTACATGCCACGCTCATGGCACGCTCGCGGCCGTTTCGTTAGCTTGATATACACCAAACTTGGTATTGAGGGACGTGACTGTATGACGAACATAAATGACAAGTGGTAACATGGAAATCATGACTTGTCATGTGCAACATGACTTGCATGCCACGCTCATGGCGCGCTCGCGGCCGTTTCGTTAGCTTGATATACACCAAATTTGGTATTGAGTGACATGACTGTATAACGAACCTAAGTGGCAGTAACGTGAAAATCTTGGCATGCATATCATCTACAACGCCATTTACATGCCACGCTCATGGCGCGCTCGCGGCCGTTTCGTTAGCTTGATATACACCAAATTTGGTATTGAGTGACATGACTGTATAACGAACCTAAGTGGCAGTAACGTGAAAATCTTGGCATGCATATCATCTACAACGCCATTTACATGCCACGCTCATGGCGCGCTCGCGGCCGTTTCGCTAGCTTGATATACACCAAAATTGCTATTGCGGGTCGTTACTGTATAACGAACATAAGTGGCAGGTCCTAACATGTAAAACATGACTTGCAAATTATGTAAAGCATGATTTCGCTCCTTCCTGGCTGCTTCGCATTACATCGATTCCCACAGTGCGTGGGATCTGCCGGCTTTTTATTATTATTACACTCGCACGCTTTACTTTATAATCCCGCCACCATGTGTGATGGTGCATTTGATGTGCCACGCTTATATTCCCGAGCAATGGTGAAGTGCTTCGTTTTACTTCTTATTCCTGCATCGAATGGTTGGCAACTTCTTTGCGCGACAGTTCTGCCCGCAATTCAAGTGTTTTAAAGCGAGATTCAGAAAATAGAAATCCGAGAGCTTTATTGAGCATGTACATACAAAGTAGAATTGTACTTACGCTGTGATTTCGAGGACTCCCTAGAATATTCCGAGCGCATTTGTTTCCTTTTCAAGAACGCCCGCAGCACCTTCGAATAGAATTACTCTGCTCTGATGCATACTTACTGACGTCGAATCGTCTAATGCGTGTCGAAAGAAGTTAATTTAGTGTCGCCTAGCTCTTCACTGTATATACTTTTAATTTTCGCCACGGCGGTGGACTTGATTGCTTACGCAACTTGCTCGCATTCTCCGAGACGGTGTAGATTTACAAGCCCGCGGCTGCAGATATGGGCCGTTTGCCGAGACGATCAGACCGACTATCTCGCTTCGGCGAGGTGTCGTCTGTTGCCTGTAAATTAGTCCGCGCGCCAGTTCGAAAAAAAATAAATAAATATAAAAAGCGTGCATGCGTGTCGCGTCCCACACCTTTGCGTCGAGGCAATATCCTGTCGTGCAGGCCGTATATATAAAAGTTCGTATAATACCAGCCGTACAGCCGAACACTCCCTCCCTCCCTCCCTCCTCTCCCCATCCCCTCCTCCCCTTCACAGCCTTCTTCACGGCATCAAGTGCACGCTGTCGCTTGCGGATCACGTCTTGAAGCGGCTGAGATGATGCGTGTACCGTATTCCATCTCTTGTAACACGCACGGATCGCCTGCGACTGCTGCAGAAGGAACTCTACCGTGTGTGCTTTCAAGACGTGCCTCATCTGGCCATGCGGGGTAGACGGAAGTAATAGTGTTGGAAATATGATAACGTGAATGAATAGGAGGACATGACTCACTGGATGACAGAGGGGAACCCGTTAAACTTCAGGTACTGCAAGTTGTAATGTATAAAACTTATCATCACTTAGGCGCGTGGCACTGCATCATCGATAATCTGAGCGGGGTATAACCACGCTCAGATTACCGATTTCATCTTTAGCATGTTACAATGACAATACTTTGCCTACTAGAATTACTCTTGACTCAGCCACCCTTTTAGATCTTTGTCACAAGCGTTATACAAGCGATCACACAGCGATGTCAGATGTCACAAGCGATCTTTGTACCGCGTCAATAAAGTGCGCGAATGCAAGGTTACAGTGGATAGATATGTAACGCGGGAAATGAATGATAAAAAATTAAATAAATTTAAATTCCTCGTTCGGAATATAAATTGACATATACAATATTGGTGACATAAATATGGCGTACTCAGAATTTATTAGCAAGTTTTTGGACACCTATAGTAACGCTTTCACTATAATTAGAAGATTAAACAGGAAGAAGTTAAGAAAGCCAGGGATAAACAAAAATTTACACAAAAAAATTCGCACTAAGAACAAGATGTACCACTCTTTGATTCACACTCGGTATCCCAAGCCTTCTAAAAGAGTATAGGCCTAATAAGTATCGAAATAACCTGAATAAAGAATTAAAGACAGAAAAACTAAATTATTTTATTGAGCGCTTTATGAGAATCCGAAAACAACAGTGGTAAAATATGGAGAGAAGCAACCAATCTAACCAAAGGGAAAGATTATAGTGTGCTGAACGAGATCAGTACGCCGGATGGAAAGTTTTCTGGTTTTTATTTAGCCTGCGCCTTTAATGAGTGCTTTGTCAATGTTGCTAATCCACTCGGTGATGCACCTAAACCTGAGAATGCATTTATAACACTATTACTTCTTTACCAAAGTCTTCGTTTTTTTCACCCACTTTCTCTCAGGAAATAGTGACTTTAATCAACAAGTTCAAAAATTATGTATCTACAGGTCATGACGATATAAGATCTGTTTCCATTAAGCACGTTCTGCCTTTAATATCTGATGTGTTGGGTTATCTTGCTGACCTAATGTTTACTATTGGTGTGTTTCCGATTACCTAAAATCGCCAAGGTCTGTCCAATGTACAAAAGTGGAAACGGAATGGAAATGTGAAACTACGTCCAATTTCTGTGTTGCTAGTATTTTATAAATTATTTGAAGGAGTCCTCAGTTGCAGGACTGATATATATATATATATATATATATATATATATATATATATATATATATATATATATATATATATATATATATATGTGTGTGTGTGTGTGTGTGTGTGTGTGTGTGTGTGTGTGTGTGTGTGTGTGTATACTCGTGCATAAGCCGCCCCCCGTGTATAGCTCGCACCCCCCCCCCCCCCCTCCCTTTCGGGCGCAGCAAAGATCTGAAAAAATTTTTTAGAAAAGGCTACAACATACCAATACCATGGCGTCCGAGATTGCGCGCAGTGGCAGGCTTGTCGATGCCCCCCCCCCCCCCCTCCCAATCTCGGAGCCCACCCGGTGCGTTGTTGGGGAGTGTGTGGGCTGCTTGCGGAGCCTGCTGTGTTGCGTGCGCCGCGCCACTCTACCGTCGTGTGGCAGAGGACGATCAGCTCTGGGAGCACGCCGATGAGGTGAGCTCGTCCGACAATGATTAGACATTGAATAGTGAAATAGAACATTCATATTTGTAACCAGTTTTTTTAGTTATCCACCACAGTAGTCGCAGTGGCGCTACCGTGGGTGAATGTGTAGCCATAGGCCCTATTCGTGTACAACCCGCACCCGAGGAAGATTTCGTGAAACGAAGGGCGGCTTATACACGAGCATATACGGTATAAGTTGCTGCTGCATGCATGAGTACTCGTGGATGTGCCGAACACGAGTATGATGCCGACTCAAGCTTGAACAGATAGGCCGCTTCAAGTTAACTCCCGACATTTACTTATGTATATGTGCCATTAAAAAACGCCTTATGGCCAGGAAGCAAAGGAAAGTTTATTGAACCAGTATACACAAAGACTAGTGGCACTTATACGCTAAAACTTCGAAATGGCATCAGTATAACTTATACAAACGCTAGACGCAATTTCACACAGACTTTAGTTAGAGTGTAAAACACTGTGCGCTGCTACGAAACTGTGGAACAAGAAACATGTTAGGAGCTGAATTGGTGATGAAACTGTCGATGAAGCCAAATACGTTTGGACACAACTATGTTAAGTGAACATGAAAAACCTCCGTGATAGATCTGGTTATAATTTAGAGTTCGGCTGCTCTTCCAAATATCTTGGCTTGTAACCTAAACAATAAAAAGCAATGTTGCAGAGAATTGAGTTTCCATTTCACCTTTTAAGCAAACGGCTGCAAGCAAAAGAAAATGCTTAAGATGGCGCCGTTTCAATGTCTGCTGCGAAGTCCTCACTAAGCAAGGGGCAGGATGAACCGAATGAAGTCGCCCGCACCCGTGGTCCAATTGTTATGGTGCTTGACTGATCAGAGGTGTATGTCCCCTTTACTGGACTGCTGACCCGAATGTCGTGGGATGGAATCCCGGCCGCGGCGGCCGCATTTTCGATGAAGGCGATAATGCTTGAGGTCTGTGTATACTTCGATTTAGGTGCACTTTAGAGAACCCCATATGGTCGAAATTTCCGGAACCCTCCACTGCGGCGTCCCTCAAGATCATATCGTGGTTTTGGGACGTTAAACTCCAACAATTATATTACTCTGCAAAGCTTTACGTACGAAGCAGCACAGTGAATCCGGATATCGTCCGATGTGACAGGGGGTATAGCACCGTAAACCCAAAGCGGGCACACCCTTGGTTGACCTGCCTGCCTTCGCCACTTAATTCTCTCGCCGTTCGCGTTGAGAATCCACGTACTATACTGACGATTCCCACGTATGTTCGAAAGACTGCTTTGCACCAGATTTTCATCCGAGTTATCCTACAGTACGCGGAACTGAGTGGTCGCGCTCTGCGAGCTCGTTATCACATGGGCGTGGCATGGTTGGAGACAAGGGAACTGGTTATACGCGCACATGCACGGTACACACAGCGGTACCCATCCTTGTGGAGGAGATGCAGCCACTCACAGACGCTGCAAACACAGAGCCGAAGATTAGCCTCCGGGGCGCACGTCTGTGCGTGTATCTCTCCGTCTTCGGCAGCATGCAGGAGCGACGGTATTCGGCCACGCGGTCTGCTGGCGTCTCATGACGAATTCAGCGAGCGTGTCGAGTCGTCGTCAGCGCTTCCCCTGGAGCTCCGCTCTTCTTTTACGGCTTGCCGAGGTGGCGATGCGGCCATCTCTAACGTCGTGGTCGTAAAACGCAGAAGGGGCCACCTCCCACTACCACTACTATGGTCTCCTCTCTGCGCCCCCCCCACCCAAGCGCCCCCCCCCCCCCCCATCCTACCTTATGACCAAGCGAGCAAGCGGAAGCGGTGGTGCATCGAAGTCCATCGCGTGGCAAGAAAACGGCCCCGACGTGACGCCGCCGCAGGCGTAGTTGACGGACGCGTCGCCTCGCATCGTGTACAGAGCACCGCAGCGGCCGGCGATGTCGAAACCCGGGCGCTCGCTCGCTCGCATGTCACGTCGCGCGCGCTCCGATGTGGTGTACGTGGCCGTCCGGGAACTGAGGCAGCTGCCACCTCGGTGCTGTCTTCTGTGTGCTCGGCAGGACCTTGTACGCGACGAAGGGCGTTGTCGTCGACGTCTTCGTTCTGTACCGAGGAACTGTATAGAAGAAACGAGCTGTTGTTCGATTGCGGACTCTTTCTTGTTTTCAGTGCTGAGTTGTCCTCTGCAGCGGGAAGATGGTGGTGAGGAGATACGATGCAGTTGAATAAAGTAGCGTGGCAAGAGTAAGAAAGAAGGAGCGGTTCGAGAAGGTTAACGCAATAGACACAAATGCAAGAAGCTTAACGAAAAAAATGACAGTCCGGTTTGATATGTACTCTGAATCCGGGAAACCGACGTTGGGAGTTGAAAGGCGAATGATATGGAATAATAGGCGCAGTTAATTACAACTTTTCAGCAAATCGCGTCGTGTTTAACAGGGGAGAAAAAAGAAAAGCCAGACGCGTGTTTGATGCTCTATGCGCTGTGAATGTCGATTTTAAAATTTAAAATCAATTGGGTTCCGGGGAACGGCTATTGCCTTTCTAGATTTTGCGCGGCGCCCGGAATTCGACGCCTCGAGTTATGTTCGGGGTCCTTGTTGCGAACTGGAAGGAAAAAATTATTACCTGACTTCTAGCGGAGCGCAATCAGCTGGCATGACGGAGTGGATATAAGGTTTTATTAAAATATTCGCTTCGTGAATACATCGCCTATAATTTACTGCTCTTATACAAAACTTGTCACGGTTATCCTCCTGAAATTCTTTACGTCAGCTGAACATGTCATGATGGCGGAATGCGATGTAATCGCATGGCGGCATCGTGACACCCACCCCCCGGGGCACTTAAGAGAATGGGGGGAGGGGGGGGGGGGGGGCGAAATCTGCCTCATGCATTTACTTAGTAGGGGGGGAGGAGCGCCGCGACAAATCTTCGCCACCTCTCCCCCCCCCCCACCCCCCGATTGGGAACCCCGCGCACGCTTACGCTGAAAGCTAATTATGACATCCCTGGTAGATAGATAGATAGATTAGAGCTGTGCACGGGCCTAATTTTCAAGCCCGAGCCCGGCCCGGGCCCACTGACTGCGTCGAAGGCCCGCCTGAGCCCGACCCTAAAGGGAAATTCGAGCCCGTCCGGCCCGGCCCGACGTACAAAAACACAAACCCGGGCCCGGTCCGGCCCGACACTATGAAAGTTTGCTGCGAAGACAAGATATCACTTTTTTATCATGTGGCATTTTATTCAACATATCAAAAGTTGAACATACGCAAACGGCACATTTTAGTGTGTATACACGTATTACAAGTTGTTAAAATAGGATGCTGTGCAGTGATTCTGACTTCAGTGAAGTGCGGCGCTCCTGCATCACATATCCCGTCGAACTGAAGTTCCGTTCGTTGCTCGCACTGTAGCCGGAATCGCAAATATTTTTTTCGCAAGCATAGGAAGCTTGGAATAATTAGACTCCTTGTTCTTCCATAAAGTTTAGTATGTCTGATGCAGGACAGGAGGATGATTGGATGGATAAATAATCACAAAGGTGATCTGTGTGCTCATCGCTAAGTGCTAGAAAACAATTCCGGCCCAACGTCTATATTTTTGGTTTCATGCGGGCTTTGCACCTGGCCCGGCCCACCCGAAGCCCGAGATGAGTAGCCCGAGCCCGGCCCGGGCCCGAGAGGGGAAGACGTCCGCATACCCGAGCCCGGCCCGCGGGCCGGGCCGGGCTCGGGCTTTCGGGCTACCCGGAGCCCGTGCACACCTCTAAGATAGATAGATAGATAGATAGATAGATAGATAGATAGATAGATAGATAGATAGATAGATAGATAGATAGATAGATAGATAGATAGATAGATAGATAGATAGATAGATAGATAGATAGATAGATAGATAGATAGATGAAATGTAGCATTGAACTCGTTACCGTTCATCATCATCATCATCATCAGCCTGACTACTTGAAAACATATTCAGCGCTAGCAAACAGGGTTGCCGTTGGTGGCTACTTTGCGCCAAATTGGCTACTTTCCGACCCTGTTTGGCGACAAAAATTTCAGGTTGGCGCCTTGGCTACTTTCTGGCTACATTGAACTTCTATTTTGGCGCATTTGCTGGACATTTTTCGTATTTGAATACACAACAGCAAGGAAATTTAAAGAATAACCAGTGTTTGCAAGCTTTTCGGCACTGCTGGCCTATGCGCGCACGTCAGCGGGCGCTGCCGCCAGCGGGCTAATGCGCATCGAGGCACCCAACGAGCATCCGTCCATCTGAAAACACAGATGGACATGCGCATGTAAGGAAATGCATGTCTAATAGCACACTGCTGACGTCAGATTCTAATGTTTAAACACAGCGCGTCAAAGCAATATCCGCAATAAAATGAAGCTTAACTGTTCATATTCTACTAGATTTCGCTACTTGAAGCTGGACGGGCATTATTGTAGCCTTGTATTAATTTCATCTAAGGCATCAAGAAACAACAGCTTGAACGTTTAATGTTCCTGCTGACTGGTTGGCAAAAAATTACTTTTGCAAGAAGTGTATCTATTGTAGACAAAGTGTGCGCAGGCGCACTAAAAGTAAGATAATTTATTAATTTATTTGCATCTTACCTGCGGCCAAGCAACAGGGAAAAATATTGTGCTCGTTATACTCCGTTTTTGCTTACTCGAAATCATATTATTTACTGTTCAATACTAGCAACTCTGTACATAATCACTTTTTTTTCTATGGTACAGCAAATTTAGCGCTTAAAATTAAACAACATGGCTACTTTGGCTACTCTTTTAGGTTGAGTTTTGGCTCCTTTTCAAATCTACCCAACGGCAACCCTGCTAGCAAACAAGGACGTAGGGAGACGACAACACAACATATTGCTAGCGCTGAATATGTTTTCAAGTACCGTTTACCAACACGCCCAAAAAATGGCAATGCTAAAAGCCTGACTACGCCCACTGCATGGCAAAGGCCTCTCCCATGTTCCGCCAATCCACCCGGATCCTGTGCTTTCTGCTGCCACGTTATACCTGCAAACTTCTTAATCTCATCTGCCCACTTAATTTTCTGTCTTCCCCTCACGCGTTTGCCTTCTCTTGGAATTCAGCCAGTTACCCTTAATGACCAGTGGTTATCCTGCCTACGCGCTACGTGCCCGGCCCATGTCCATTTCTTCTTGATTTCAACTATGATATCGTTAACCCCCCATTTGTTCCCCGACCTACTCTGCTCTCTTCCTGTCTCTTAAGGTTACACCTATCATTTTCCTTTCCATCGCGTTACCGTTAACTTAACTCAAATACATATTTGAAACAAAATGAAAGCCAGGGAAGGTAACCAGACCCACGTCCACTTTGCCTGCGCATGAGTGAGGGATATGATGACAAAAAGAGAAAGATACGGGATAGAACAATTGCATCGCTTGCGCGCACAAATGAAGTTAGAAGCTGCGCAGGGAATCCGCTGAAATGGTCGCAGAGACCTGTCAATTTGAGCTACTCTAATAAATGAAGAAAGCGATCCATCTAGAATTATGCTCTACTGCTGCATACGTCGCCGTCCTTATCGAAACCTGCCACGCTTCGTTAATTCACTGTTTATGTGAGAGTATCAGCGACTACAGCCGCCCCATAATGGCACCGATGGTTTCGCTCATTTTGAGATGGGGACCACGACGATGCCTGGGCAGGCACTTCGCCAAATGGCTGCCGTATTGGCGAACGTAGGAGTTTATATCTTGTGGCGGCACATCGCGGTCATTATGGTAACATCCCGGCGCGGAGCGAGCTTTCGTATACTGTAGTTGGCGCTGAGTGTTGGCTGCTACTTGAACGACGTAATTAGAGAATCGGAACACTGAACTAAAGCGCACTCGTGAACGATTTTCCTGGGAGATGACGCCTTGCTTCACGGCTCTCATAACTTGGCAGAAAGTGCGTGAGATGATAGGTGGGAGAAAATGGATAGTAGTTGCTTGGGGTGTCGCTGCATCAATGCTAAATTTACGTGTTCGGGATTGTAGACTTGTGAAGTTCTTTGTTGGGTGGTCGAAACCAAGTATGCCGCACGTTATCAGCGACGAAACGATGTGATGTGTATATTTAAGCGCAGGAAAGAAGGAAGGAAGGAAGGAAGGAAGGAAGGAAGGAAGGAAGGAAGGAAGGAAGGAAGGAAGGAAGGAAGGAAGGAAGGAAGGAAGGAAGGAAGGAGACTGGGGTCATAGTATGCCCCATGCGCCCCATTCGTTTTTTTTTTTTTTTTGCTTCCCTAAGTTGCAGTGTCTTTGGTCATGAATGCAGAGCATAACGCTTCTTCCTAATTGGAACCCTCGTCCCCTCTCTCTCCTGCACCGCGTCCTTTTCTACCCAAGCTATGGTGCTCTTGACAGAAGACAACAAGTAATGTCATGGCACATAACCTTATTTTGATTTTGCTGCGCAGCCTCACCAGTCCTTACGTTCCAAGACAAGTTCGGGTTAGGCATTGTTATTGTTGAACGGAAATCGGACCCCCCCTTCCTTCGCTCAATTACAATAAATTAATAGTAGAATTAATAGTAGTAGTAGTCTGGGCTAATTATTGCAGATAAGTTCTGCGGAAACCCGCAAGGTGGCGGAAGGGTTAAGGAAGAGAAAATTGACAACCACCCGTTTGTAGCACGAAGCCATAATTTTTCGGCAACTAAGAAGCGTTTCTTTCTAAGAAATCCGTACGAATTTCCTCGTGGACTCGTGCTACAAACGGGTGGTTGTCAATTTTCCCTTTCTTGTGCTAATTATTCTGTGTCAGGTATGAGAAGTGCGTGATATCGATGCACCGGGATTAAAGGGGCGCTGTACTTTGTTGAACAAATACATCATTGTCGTCTTGTTCTCGTAACTGCGATGATTTGTCTTCCATGCGACCGCCGCGGTGGTGTAGCGGTGACGGTGCTCGGCTGATGAACCGAAGGTCGCGGGTTCGATTCTGGCCGTTGTGGTCACGTTTCTATGGAGGCGAAATGCTAGCGGTCCGTGTACTGTGTGATGTCAGTGCACGTTAAAGAACACCACATGGTCGATATTTCCGGAGCCCTCTACTATACGGCGTCACTGATAATCAGATCGTGGTTTTGGGACGTAGAACACCAGATATTATACCTGCACAGTATAAACAAAGAAAGAGGATGAGATGAAAAATGATTAAAGCACAGCAAAGATAAAAGCCGATACAACATCATCATGACTGAGCGCCATGAACGTGACGCTTACGAACGTGCTGAACATAATCAATAATAACCCCACGACCGCTTCCCAATGAATTCACTCGACGAGTCAAAATGGGCAACCGCCGACGTTATTATTATTATTATTATTATTATTATTATTATTATTATTATTATTATTATTATTATTATTATTATTATTATTATTGTTGTCGTTGTCGTTGTTGTTGTTGTTGTTGTTGTTGTTGTTGTTGTTGTTGTTATTGTCGTCGTCTTCCATTCAGCCAAGCTTGGCTGGAACCGTCCATCCTACCAGCTACAATTAATGGTATTTTGATGCAAGAAACAGTTCAAGACGCTGAGCGAGCCTCGCCCCAAATCTGTCCGGTCCCATTTCCAAATAATGGCGCCTCTTTAGCGCCGCCAGCTACCTGCTTTGCTCCCTCACCGACAGATGGCAGCACAATTGTTCACGTTCAGCGCCCGGCGCTAACGGCCGAGGATCTGTTCGCGGCCGTCGACAGACATGCTGCGCTTAGAACTTCACTCCGCAAACCGGGCGCTGTGCCAATCGATTTTATTAGGCGCTGCAGAGCTTGGGTGGGATTTTGAGTTTCATGCGCGGCGGAAAATTGTGAATCGGCCAGATTTGCGTTTAGCGATCGTTCACAATTAGCTGTAGTTATTATTTTTACGTCGCAGTGCGTTTCAAGTTTCAACAAGCTGCGAATGCATATGATGCAACTCGGAAAGCTCGCAAAACCAAACGGCTGCAACTCCACTTCAACCATTTCTCTACTGTTCCTCTTGTTACCTTGCCAAAATGTTTGCATAATATATTCTGATATACCTTATGCAATAATAACAGGTATAGAACTTGGCTCCCATGCAGTAGCCTAAACGTACTCTTAAAAGCGAGCTGACCAGAAAACTTTTTAGTTATCGTTTTTTTTTTTTTTGCGTCAAATGAAAGGCCAGGCCCTCGAAAGCTTTAAACTGTAGTGGTAAGCTTGCGCGCACCCTGAATAATTAATAGACCCTTTACGCAATCCGCAAGTGCGCTTCCCTGCACTGTACCCTGCGTATTCGTCCAACTAATGGTGGCACCTATCGTCCTTCAAGTGGAGGCGAGGTACTAGTTGAACGTGCTCTGGCTTGTCTATTAAGCGTGTTTGTATCAAGAGGGCTGAGTATGCGTTTTTCTCGTCAGAGCGCAAGCAAACAGCGCTTGAGCACGCTGTTTCCAGTAAGTGACTAGCCGTCATTAGCTTGGGCAAACTGCACGGCAGCAAAGCCAGCTTTATAATTATGAAAAGGGTCTATTACGATATGTTTTCGAAAGCTAGTTTTGATTACCACTGCACCCCTAAGTCACGACACGGTATGAGCTTTTCTCGTCATGTGCTTGCTCAACATATCGTGACATTTCCACGGCTCCCCCGCTCCATGACTGCGCTGGTGACGCAAAAGCGGCCATTTTGTGTGTTTTTGGAAACGCACAAGCGGACATTTTGAATATTTTGGTACCTGACGTCATCACAACTAGCCAATACGGGTGCGCTAAGTCGTGAGAATCGACACTGTAGCCTGACGTCACGCTAGTGTCGATGTCAGTAGGTGCGCCATGCAAAAAATGACTTTAATATCAAATTAAAATATCTTATTATCATTTACTGAGCCTCATACTTGCTCAGAGCCATATCTGTGTAGAGGAGGTTTGTATGACGGAGTAAATTCAGCATCGAAAATTGGTGTCAGTATCCCTTTAATGAGGCCCACGTTATCTTCAATTGTGATGTGTGCTTTTAATTATTTTATTCCCTAGATATTTCATTGTAGTAAGTCATCCGTGATCTCATTTTCGATCTCTATCTTGACCTTATCTTTATTACATATAGGGAAGGATTCCACGTACAATTAAACTACATAGTTACGCATCACTTAAACGACTGCCAAAGGAGATATTACGTGGATTTTCCTGAATGTATTACCGAGCGTGCAGCAACCTTTCGGCTTCAAGTGTTGCAGAGTGTGTAACATGCTGCAGAACTGTTTTTGTAACGCAGAAGTTGTGCTATATGTCGTCAATAGCCTAACGAAACGTTCAGTATGCCAGTCCAATAATCCCACATGTTTCTGTAGGCTTCTTCCGTAAATGTATGGAAAATATATGGATTCCTTATGGAAACATGTGGAATTGTTGGAATGGCATACGGAAAGCTTCGGTAGGGAATTTGTACCTGGGGCGCCATTCAGTCATATATCCACGTCCCAAAAGCGTCTGATGACGAGCCGGAGATATATATGGACCATTGAAAGCTCGGAGATGGCGCGGTAAGTTTCCGGAGAGGCCTGCGTTTCCCTTAGAGCAACCCTTCCACGATAACAGGAAAGCTTGTACTTGTAGGCTGTACTACACGAACTACTGAAGCGACTATTTAGAATGCTGGCAATTTCGAACGAAATTTTCATTTTCTGCAGTTGTGGTGCTTGTGGTAAGCGATCATGACGTTATTGCAGCCGGTGGATTTAGCCTGCCGCACATAGCTGGCAATACAGAGGCATAGCCAGAATTTTTTTCGGGGGGGGTGAGGCAGTGGTAGGAAAAGCACGCGCACACACAAACACACACACACACACACACACAAACACACACACAAACACACACACACACACACACACACACACACGCACACACAAACCTCTAACACCTATACTCTAATACGTTCTGGCAGGCTAGTTGGTTCATTGCTGATAAACTTTCTTAAACTGCGCGCGAAGACGAAGACAAGTAAGAGATCATATAGGAACACCTATACTCTAAGAAAAAAAAAAGTCATTTGACTCTTTTTTGTGAGTCCTGACTTGCCACGTATGTGACTTTCTTTAAAGAGGCACGTCAACTCTCTTTGATAGTCATTATGCTCTCTCCTGAGAGGCTGTGATCCACAAAGTAGTCAACGTGCCTCTTTAAGAGAGTCATATACGTGGCAAGTCCCCCCGAAAGGACTACCCGGAAAGGACTACCCGAAAAGAGTCACACATAATCTTCTGTTTTTTTTTTCTTACTTTTTTTTTCTTTTTTTTTTTTAAGAGTGCAGCAGGGAGCACTGGGAGGCACAACTCACCAGTTCGGACCCGGGAGTGCAGCTCGCGCTCTTGGGATAAAATCCGGCTGGCGGCTAACGCCAGTGGAGCCCTGGACGTAGGGCCCCAGCTTTAGAAGCTCCAAGATCCCCCTTTTCCTTGAATAATGTTCACTCTCTCTCTCTCATCTATATACTGATATACTGATAAATAATTGGAACAGGTAGGTGCAACCGAAGCTAACAATGAACATTAAACAATGACGGAGAAGGTCTCACACGGTAAAAATACGGTGCTGATTTGGCGCCCCCATCAGGAGCGTAGCCAGAAATTTTTTTCGAGGGGAGGGGGGGGGGGGGGGTTAAGCCATACTTTATGTGTGTTCGTGCGTGCGTTTGTATGTGTGAGTGTATATATACGCAAGCAAAATTGAAAAATTTCGGGGGGGGGGGGGGGTTTGAACCCCCCCCCCCCCCTTGGCTACGCCACTGGCCCCCCATTAGATGATGCGGGGGATGAGGGCACACCCTCTGCACCCCCTTGAATGCTGTGCTATGCTACTGTCGTATCGCACATGAAAAGAATCCGCAAACAGGGGTTGTGCGCTCGAGTCGACGTTTCGACGAGTGGACTTGTCTTCTTCAAAGCTTGAACTAGAGCTGGAACTTAGCGCACATAGCTTAGTTCCAGCCTCGAAGAAGACAAGTCCACTTGTCGAAACGTCGGCTCGAGCGCACAACCCCTGTTTGCGGATTTTTTCATCGCAAGCTTCCCCTTCCTGTCGTTTTTTGAATCGTATCGCACAGTGCGACGTGGCATGAGTGCAATGAATTCCCACGCCTCTCACGCGCACGTCGCTCTGAAAACGCTATATTGTTTTTCAACTTCCCTAATGCACACACATGTGCGTCGAAGGTCCCCGTGCATGCAGTGTGCGCAGCACTAACGACCGCAGTGCAGCCTCGTTTATTATTGCCATTTTATTCGATCACGGTTCTCCGCTGTGGGAGGGTGGGCTGCCGCAGGTTTTTAATCCGACGCCGCCGCCGCTGCCGACGTGTCGTGATGGATGAGCGCTGCTGTTGAGCGTTATGGAGGCCACTTGCCGGTTCCGACGCTTCCGCCGTTGTGTCCTCGCCACGTCTGCCTGTGCGCGCATGTATCTATATACCCACGCACGGTGCAGCAAGTGTCGCATACACATATATGCGGCACCCCCAACGCGTGCTTGCGTTGAACGCAAGTGCACGTGTACGTGTACGAAAGTACGTACGCAGTACTTACGCATGTGATGTATGTATGTATGTATGTATGTATGTATGTATGTATGTATGTATGTATGTATGTATGTATGTATGTATGTATGTATGTATGTATGTATGTATGTATGTATGTATGTATGTATGTATGTATGTATGTATGTATGTATGTATGTATGTATGTATGTATGTATGTACGTGAGCACGCTCTCTTACATGCACGGCAGTGCATACGTACAACGCAGGTCGCGAGGTCGAGAGCAGGCACACTTTTCGACAGCGCTGCGCGAAATAAAAAAAATAATACAGTTCGGCATAGCCGGAGCAGCCGGCTTGAGTGCAGCGCGATATGGGAAGGTACACAGGTTGACGCTACATGCCACTTATTTTGTTATATATATTTTTTTCATCATTATTTCTATTAATTATTTAGGTTTCGCAGACACGTGGCGTTTATTCTCGCCGTGTAGCATGTCGTCGGGCGCTCGGCGTGTTGACGAAATTCGCCGGTGTCCCTGTGTTCGTGCAGGCGTGACAGGTGCGGGCGGTGATAGCACGCCCGAGAGTCGAATTGATATTTCGATGAATACACAATGTGGAGTTGGGAAAGAACACGGAGGAACGCTTTACGAAACGAAATTGAAACCGGTGAATGTATGATCCCGTCTCGTGATTATGTCGCAATCAGTTGCCTCCACAATGAAGCACTCCCTACAGCAACGCGCTTGGCGCACTGACACGTTTCGGCGAAGGATTTCTACGCTGCGATAAAATGGGATATTTAGCAAGTACCATGTTGGAACTGCAGTTTGTGTTTCAACAAACGCCAAAGGTATCAAGCTTTGACGTGCGTTCATTTCATGACTTTGTGTGTCCAGATAAGATCGAACCGGAATCCGGATCGAACACAAGATCCCGGTCACCATTCCCGATTTTGATTAACTTTGTTCCGTAGGCATAGGCACTAGACCCATCACAATGTTTTCGAAGTTAGTTTTGTGTAAAAGACCTGTCCGCCTGAAAAAAGAAATATAAATTCTAGCCGCAAAAAAAAAAAGTGCTGCATTATTTTGGTTCCTGACAAAGTGTAATGCGTCACATGTGACGCATTACACTTTGTGATATAATCACAAAGCAGCAGCTCCACAACAACAAATTCGCAGCCAGGTTGCGTGGTACAGCAAGCTTTGTCTTGCGATTAGCCGCTTGGCAAACTTGCAGCAGCGGCCGCTCGCATTACATGAGTGCCGCTTGGACGACGGACGAGCTCCGCTTGCGCGTGAAAACTACTCTCAGAGAACGAATCAGATAAGGAATGCATCACTGTGACAGCTAAAGGCTGTAAAATGTCAGCAACGGCCATTTTATACAATGAAAACTCTGCCGGAAATTTTGGCAGTGTCAAGAGCTTACGCGAGCACCAGCGATAACGCTGAAAGGTTCGATGACTAATGCATTAAAGGCGGCACCGCGCTCCGTCGATGACCAGATCACACGACTGCCGACGACTCTTCTCGCCGCTAGCGTACAGAGCGAATTAATTGCTCGTATACTTCGCCTTTCCATTTTTCAGCACAAATTCGGACCCGCCCAACAAGCTTTAATTCTCTCGGACTATAAGTCGGCAATGCAACAACTTTCTCGAGGGACTCCCACAAACAAGTTCTGCCGCCAGTCACTAACATCACTCAAAGACGCTACCAAAAAAGGAATCAGTATAACTTTCCAGGGGATACCTTGACATGTCGGTGTCAGCGGCAACGAAAGAGCAGATGCCCCAGCCAACGAAGCACTTTCAAGACAACTGACAATCAGAGCTCCTATAAAGCCAGCAACTACCGAAACACACAATTCGATGCCATTTCTGCTCTTTATGGAATTCGCCCCATCAGCCCTGTGTCACAAGAGGCCTCGGTCGGGCCAAGTCAACTCTGCTGTACAGAATAAGAACACGATCGGCCTACACTCCTGCACGGTTATTTAAAAAATCAGGCGCGCTCCCTCCCCGCTGTGCATTGAATGCAATGAAGTCGCGGACATTCAGCAGTACCTCTGGTCGTGCAAGCGTTTTTGCTCTGATAGAGAGAAATTAACGGACAGCATGAAGAAAGGGGGGGTTTGCCCGCGGATGCTGCGAAGATATTGTGTATCAGGCAGGTGCGCGGCTGATGCGAAAGCAAGTGACTGACATACTTTTACGTTTTCTATGAGACACGGTTTAAAGGATGTTTGGTGAGCCGAACTACATAGAAAGAGTCGCTCAGGTGGAGCAATTGCAGGGCAGGTTTGCCAGGCTAACCCCGCCTGTGGCAACATCACCACCACCACCACCACCACCACCACCACCACCACCACCACCACCACCACCACCACCACCACCACCACCGTCCAATAAAGAGTTCCGCATTTCCGAGTCTTGCTGCAACCTTCTTCACCGTCACAACCGTGTGACAATACAACGAAATTGTAGCACCGAAATCACCCGAGCGTTCCTGCATAACGTAAGGCACCACAGCTTCGGTCCTCGCCGATGGTATACCTACATTCGTGGTGCACCCACCTGTCACAATTTGATCTAACGCATCAAGTGTCTTGATGTCCAGGAATAACCGGTACAGACGGAATCACACTTGTCTAAAGCAGTGGAGCGCGTGGCTGTAGGCGCTGTTGTTGTTCGCAGCTGCTACATCACGTTAGCTACAAGCTTCCGTTCATGCTTGAACCGTTATAGCACAAGGACCTATAGCATCCAGTATGGCTATGTTTGGTATCATTACGGCGTCGGTCTTTGCATATTTCTACCGAAAACAGCAGCTTAAAGGGGCCCTGCAACACTTCTCCAAGTAGCCATGGAATGGATTCACTAAAGGAGCTTATTGCCTCACGAATTCAGCGCCGCAAAGATTTTTAGAATCCGTCCACTACGAGCGGAGTTACAAAGGATTTGTCGCACGCTGCAATTGCATTCTCTCTTCACTCGTCCCGACGAAAGCGCTGGAAACTAAGCAGGGAGGGACGGTAGAGGGCAAGAAAATACTTCACGAGCGCCTCGTGACTTTGAGCACTTTTAGGGGCGAAGCTCCTTATGCCGTGGGTCGTGCGTCCCCTGCAGTTTGTAGTACGTAGTAGCCACCTCGATTTTCAAGGTCCTGTGTGATGACGATGACGCTGCCATCACGGCACGCACCATGGAATGTACCCACTATGCGTCATAACGATGACGCTGATGACGATCACGATGCCATACAACACATGGCATCGCGATATGCTCTCACATGCACATCGTTTGACCACATGCAACCAACCACCATCCGAGGAACCTGCATCGATCTCGTCTTTGTAATGAACCTCCGGAGCTTCGCCCACTCATCATCATTCACTCCGTGGATATGCTGTGATTTTTTTCTCTTCCTTTTTTTTTTCTTCGAATGCGCGGCTTTTCAGTGCGATCGCGCACGCATGCGTGGACAAGTCGCGGCCTCCCGCGGCGGCCCCAGCAACGACCGAGCGCGCCATGCTCAAATCAGCCAATGGCTGATACAATGGCTGTGACGCAGTGAGTTTGAGCTTGTAGCGTCATTGTCGAGAGAAGAGAATGCGATTTTTAGCTGATTTTGAGAATTTATTGTAAATTTCAGGCCGCGTGCTGCGCTATAATATTTGGCTCGCGTGTTCTCGGGAGCCTCGACTACCGATCGGCAGCGTTTTCTGACCATGCTCAAAAAGTGTCGCAGGACACCTTTAAGCGGCCGGCTGGGCGTTCTAGACAAGTGTGATTCCGTCTGTACGTACAAGGAAGACGGAGTTTAGTAAGACACGTGTTTTGGCAAGTTGGTTCATATTTGAGGCGGAACAAAAGGAGCGCTAAGAAGCGGGGACTTAAACAAGAGACACACACGGCAGGCGCTCATCCTGTCCATCATTTCGAGCTCCTGTCTTGTATGTCTCTTGCTTAAGTCCCCGTTTTTGAGCGCTCCTTCATTTCGCATGGAGATGGGGAGCCTTCGTTAAAAGAAAAGGTATTGCTCGTGGTATTTTAGCATTGGTCTTTATTACAATGTCCTTGAGTCACAGTTTTTACGTTATCCGTTGATGCTTCGTCAATTCATAACATTTATTCAGTTTTGTTGTCCACAGTGTTAATACTGAAAAACGGGACCAGGAGATGCAATTTTCGCGGTATTAACTCTCTGAGACTCTCACATTCTAAGCAGCGTTACGTATTTTATGTATACAATTGAATAAACTGAAACTGAATGAGGGCACGTGGATACATATATAGCTCTATACGGATACACAAAACATTGTTTAAAGGAGTTCTTTTTTTTTTGTTGTTGTTGTTGTTGTTGAATACGCAGGCAAAAGAAAGAGTCTACCTTCGCCGCAGGAAAAAAAATGGTATGCCGATGCGTGAAAGAGATACCCCCATCGTGATGCAAAGCATGCTTACATTATCGACATCCTGAGCATATCTATACACGAAGAGGCTTCACGTCCTGAAGTGCTTTGACGTGCGTGTCGATGTATCTCCTGTCAGATACTTAACACAGACTACTGAACAAAACAGAAAAACCCGGCAGCTTTCGGTGTGTGTAAGGTAGATAGCGAGGCGCTGAATGACGGCGCGGCGAAGAGCTGCAGCTTTCGAGAACGCAGTTAATTTTTCTCTTTCGAGAGAGCTCTCAACTTGCTTCTGTTTCTTTTTTGTATCTTTGTTGGGGATCCGGTGTTAAATATATGGCCTTAGAGAGACGAAAGCGACGTACCAAGGAGACTGACCCTTTTCTTATCGCGCGAATCGCACGTTTCTACCCGTGTTTTCACAAGTAAGCGATCGAGAAAGTACCCGATTAAATCAATTTCTTTCTCTTTTTCCTATATCTGTTATTTTTTTCTTTAATTGCCTTCTTTCTTTTTTCTTCTGAGGCAGGGCGGACCGTGCAATGGGTGCCCAAAGAGTGGCATCTCTTAACCGACGGTGTATACGGGTCTCCGCAAAAAAGAGTATACAAAGCATCAAGGTATAGTCTGAGTGTATCGCAGACCGAAGCACATACACACACAAACCCTTATACGAAACGAGGGTGCAGCTGGGCAATCCTTTCCATTACCACCGATGCATCTTTGTGCACTTAAACCCGATGCGGCGGCCCTGTTGTCGTGTGAGAACCTCCGTAACAAATGTCTCGTGTCGGTACGGGAAGACGGGCGCATGCGCACACGGATTACCTCCCTTTCTCGCCAACGTAGCGGTTGGCACAGTAATTTTCAGAGAAACCACCTGGCTCGCATAAATCTGTAGCAGGCAGCACCTTTCTCTCAAGCTTCATCTTTACGTTTGTTGCTTTCATTTCTGTTCGATTTCTTTTTTTGTTTTTTACTTCGAAAACTCTGTACGTGTTGTGGTGGCCTGGCATGTACGCACTTTTCACTGGAAACGCTGCACAGCCTTCCGCCACTTCACGTTCCCGTGACCGCGTCGAACAGACCTGCGTTTCGTTTCCGTTTCGCTATTAAGTCGTACAACAGCAGCAGCAGCAGCAGCAGCAGCAGCAGCAGCTGCAATAAGTGTTTTTGCGATGAGCGGTTTGTTTCACATCCGCCGCTTCGCGAGCGCGCAGTTCGTAAAGCTTTCAGGAGAGGCGCCGTGGGTGATTCGGCGCCATCAATCAAGGGGCGCACGTAAACAGCTATGGCCGCGGGACGCGATTGCGACGGGCCCGCATAAAACGGACACGTGTGTACATAAACAGGTTCGCGCCGGCGGAGTCAACGGGGTTGACATCCTAATCGGCATCGCGCGAAACAACTGTCGCGTTCGGCAGCGCGTCCGCAACGGAGACGAATCGGTTATCGAACCGGCTGTACGGTGCAGTGAAAAAGTTGTTACGTACGGCAGCTGGTGGAGGAGACTGTATATACATTCCCTACACATCCGGAGGGACGGGGGGGGGGGGGGGTAAGAAGGGCCAATGGTTCTGTGCTGTTGCAACGTTGTAGCCTTGCCTGTAACGATAAGCAGCATCGTCGAGTTGTTATACCGGTGCAAAGAGACTTACCCCAGAGTGTAGAACGAAATGCAAATACAGTAAGATTAATGAGGCCGTGCATCTTCAAATTAACGTTCGCATCGTTGGACCCTGCATGGTGCGAGTAGCGTTACGGAGCGCGTGGAATAATTCGTCGAAGTTGTTTGCGATGCTTAATACTGCGTAACGACAAGGCGCCCGCGCGCTGTTCCAGGTATACCACCGTGGCGAGAAACCTCGTGTTGGTGGTCTTGTTAATCGACGCGGTGAACCGCCAGACCGTCGAGTTCGTGTCCTGGTAACTGTGGTGTAGGCGTTGTTGATACTGCAGCAACACGCCTTGTAATGTAACCAATAGCAAATAGGCGGTTGCGGTTAACAGCGTTACTTGAGTTTTTGAGCGCCTCCAATAATCTTCCTGTTAATGATCAGCAGTGCTGAACTAACGGTCCCCCCCTTCAACCATCGTTAGATTGCGCGTTACACGTTACGTTGCACGTTGCACGTTACATTGCATGGAGGCTGCCATTCGAGAGAGAAAGGCACATTCGATTTGAGAGAGGCTTATACTGTGGACGGTAGATTGAAAAGACAGTAGATTGTACTGCGCGTATGAACGCGAAAGTGGGCAAATTAGAATCACTGTTGAATTTAGTTCTGTTTCTTTTTGTCGCCTAGGGAAGCTGGCCCATACCCAAGAGAGGGATTGGCCATACTGTAGATTTTAAGGGAAATGCGTAAGAAGAAATACATACGGCAGTAATCAAAGCTATATAATCTAAAAAAAAAGAAAGAAAAAAGAGAAGGACGAAACGAGATGAAATAAGTATAGCATTATGGATGTTCATTCCCACGAAGTCCCACTTCTTCGTCGGCTCAGCCTTTTATCGCTTCTTTTTTCTTGCGATTGTGCAGAGGCATGGCACCGCAGAAACGAGCTGGTTGTTAAGGATTTACCATCATAACAGATGATAAGGCTAGTAAACACAGAAACAGGACAAATGAACAACAACTGCGGTGCTATAACGGTTACGATGCTCGGCTGCTGATCCGAAGGTCGCTGGTTCGATCCCGGCCGCCGCTGGCCCACATTTCGGTAAAGGCGAAAAGGTAGAGGCCCGTGTACTGTGCGATGTCAGTGCACGTTAAAGAACATCAGAAGGTCGAAATTTCCGGAGCCATCCACTACGGCGTCTCTCATAATCATATCGGGGTTCGGGACGTAAAACCACAGATAATATTATTAAGACAAATGAACAAGAGAACTGTTGTCTTGTTCCCTAGTGTCCGTTTTACCACACCTTGCCTTCTTTCACTTGTGCAGTTCAGCCCAAGGTTAGCGAGTGGGATAACAAGAAGTCTTTTTTCTTAGTAATGTGTATCGGCGACATGACAAAAGATATTGCTCTATTTTTTCCATTTCTAAACAAAGGCACCCTGAGTGAATATAAATTTAACGGGGGGACACGACATCGTAATCTAGTTAATATGACTTCCAATTGTCTAGTATGACACCGCTGTGGACTTTCCACGGAAATTATAAATGACTGAATTCTGTCCATGATGTTATTGATTCCATGACGTCTGCACGAGGCGATAATTAGCTCCTTCTCTTCTTCTCCTCATTAAAGGTGGCCCACACCCAACACAAGTGATTGGCGCTCTGGTGATGATGATAATGATTATGACGTTTTACTCCCACTTTTTTAATTACATGCGCACAACCAACTAAAGGGGCTATTCCACGAACCAGGAGCTTTTATTTAATACATAATAATGCCGATAGTAAATAACGAAAATAATTGATGCGAAACAGACGAGCGCAAAGAAACGGGGACATAGACAAGAGGCACACAGGACAGGCGCTCAACTTCAACTGAGGTTTATTGACCAAACATGGAAATATATACCACCAAGCAGCCAAGGCGATAACATTGAACTGTCATTCATCCCGGAAACAAAAGTGTCACACCCACACCAGAAACACCACATCATTGCCGCCCACCTGTGCCTAATCAGTTCCCTAACCGGCAAAGGTGATAAAAAAAACGTCCGAGATTAAGGCACCACGATACACTTGCATTAAACGGAGCTAAACATACGCGTGCGCGACCACTAAAGCCTAAACATCGAGAGGAGCGCCATAAAAATAACCTATCCAACAAAGAAAAAAGGAAAAAGAATAGCGGCCCACCTTTGGGAAACAAACAACCCACCTTACTAGAAAAAAAAGGCTAGAAACTGCACAAGTGCTACAAGAACACACACACACACACACATATATATATATATATATATATATATATATATATATATATATATATATATATATATATATATATATATATATATATATATATATATATAAACTTCGCCAAGAGCATCGTAAGTGAATGAAGCAGTTTAACAACACCATAAAAACCAGAAACAAAGCTTGATCACCAAAGCGCCGCGTCAAAACCAAAGCAAAACCAGCAACAGATCGGTAACAATGCTTAAACAACAAGTTGCTGCGTCAGAAACAAATGGAAGTGATCATCAAAGGAAACATGGCTAACAGCCCAAAACAGCATGTCAAAGAATGGAGGCTTACAGATAACCTTCTAGGAAGGCGACCTCTTCGTCACAAAGTGTGATAGAAGGAACACTGATACACTTTTCGCCAGACTGGTGGATGTGGTAAGCTTCTATGATTTCCCTTTCTGTTCTATCATGTGAACGCTTGAGGAAAGCGGTGCGCGCAAACTCCGGAGTGCATCCACACCTTTTACAATGCTCCGAAAGGTGGCCACCAGCGTTATTCTTAATTGACAAGTTATGCTCCCTCGCCCTTTCATTGAAGCATCTACCCGTTTGCCCAATGTACACTTTATCACAGCTCAAAGGGATGCAGTACACAACATTGGCTGCGCATACAGTGAACTGAGTGGCATGCCGCTTGGAACACTGCTTACGACCCCTGTTAGAATCGAGAGAGCAAATCTTAGAAAGTTTGCACGGGGCGGAAAACACAACATTCACGTGGTACTTAGAAATGACTTTTTTTCAAATTATGGGAAATGCGATGAATATAAGGAACAGCTAGAGTTGCATGTCTGTCAACAGTACTAATGTGGGGTGTGCGAGTGCTCTTCACCTTCTGCAGAAGGGATTCACACACACTGTGGATCAACGACGGCGGGTACTTGGATGATTTGAGACGCTCAACCTGAAATTCCACCGCTTTCTGCATTTCATGTCGGCAAGACTTATCTAAGGCCGCCTTTACACAGGTCGTGGCAATCCCCCTTTTGATGAGTTTGGAGTGAGCACTGTCAAAAGGCAACAAACCTTTCTTTGACCTGGGATTATACATCCAGCATAAATGATCGTGCTTAAAAATAAGTTTTATGTCTAGGAATTGAATAGTGTTTCTCTCTGCCGATTCCCAAGTAAATTTAAGTCCTTCTGCAGAGCTTTCGAATAAGTTTAATACGCCTGCAGATATATTATCTGGGACAGTTCCTTCTACGTCACAGAAAATCAGCAGGTAATCGTCGACGTATCTAAATGCTCTGACAACCTGCAAATCGCCAAGTTTGGGTGCAATACGCTTGTTTACACAAGATAAAAAAAATGTCACATAAAACAGGTGCCACTGAAGATCCAATACATATTCCTGATTTTTGCACATAATGTTGTCCTTTAAAGCTGATGGCTGTCGACTCAAGGTAAAACTCGAGTAAGGAAAGAAAGTTTTCACTGCTCACCCCCGTTGCGTTCTGGAAGCCAATCTCACCATTCCCCTCAATCACTTCCCGCAACGCACGAAACAGTCCCGCGTGAGGGATGGAATAGAAGAGGTCCTCGACGTCAATGGACAAACCAGTGGACCCGGACACTTCACTGAGACCCTTGATCAAGTCCAGCGAACTTCGGACGAGGAACGGGTCTTCTATCACTAGAGAACTTAGGTGCTGCTGTAAATACCGGCTCACAAGACCTTGCCAGGATCCCTTTTCTGTGACAATAGTTCTAAATGGACAGTCCGCCTTGTGCGTTTTTCCTGTGAAGAAGGCTTCCAAGGCACTTATTGCAGTCTTCTCAACCTTTTTCCCGAGCGAGCTCAGGTTGAAGTCCTTCAGCATCCGGACTGCCTTCCTTTTTTGAGATTTTGCGTTGAATTCGGTAGACTTAAAGTTCTTCACCACCGCTGCTAAGGCCTTCTGTTCGAACATGCCCTGAGGCATCACGATGAAACCCCCCTCTTTGTCAGCCTGGATTACTGAAAGTTCTCGCTCACCCAGAGCATTGGCCACGTACCTTAAAGGAGGCTTCTTGGTAGAACCAATGCCTGCCTTTGATATTACGCAGCTCACGGCGTCACTGGTGGCCCGTTCCCTATCTTGAAAACTAGTGCACGTTGCTGCTCGCCGAGTCATGCCGAGAAGCTGGTGCCGTTGAGCACCAGGGTCGAAGCTGTATTTTGGACCTTTGCCCAAAATCTTGCTGACATTGTCGGGAAGGCTGACATTGCCTAACACTGTCAAATTGTTCGGCGCTCCTCTCGATGTTTAGGCTTTAGTGGTCGCGCACGCGTATGTTTAGCTCCGTTTAATGCAAGTGTATCGTGGTGCCTTAATCTCGGACGTTTTTTATCACCTTTGCCGGTTAGGGAACTGATTAGGCACAGGTGGGCGGCAATGATGTGGTGTTTCTGGTGTGGGTGTGACACTTTTGTTTCCGGGATGAATGACAGTTCAATGTTATCGCCTTGGCTGCTTGGTGGTATATATTTCCATGTTTGGTCAATAAACCTCAGTTGAAGTTGAGCGCCTGTCCTGTGTGCCTCTTGTCTATGTCCCCGTTTCTTTGCGCTCGTCTGTTTCGCATCAAGTATGAACCAACTCGCCCAAGCACACATCTTGCTAAACGAAAATAACGCTGCACGTATTAACACGCGGAAGAGGCTTATGCCAAATCAAATTATATGATGTAATTGAACTGCCGTTAGTAAGCCGGACTTAGGCTGATCCAGCTGAGTGTCCTGACTGACTCACTTTACTTCGTGCAGATTGTAGCATTGACACGTTACAATCGAGCACGTCTACAACGACACCGTAATGGATTCGTAAGGCTTGTGGTCGCAAGTACACCTGTACACGGCGAGCTTTTCTTCCATCTGTTGATTCAATAAAATAGTTTACAGTCGACAGCTGAACGCAATGTTTTAGATGTGAAGCATCTTATGGCGAAGCTTAATCCGGTGGTGGTGGTGGTGTGCCGCGTGGCCACCCTTACTGCGCATGCGCAAACCCTTTAAAAAAAATAAAAATAAAAAACCTCCTCTTCCCCTCTCTCTCTAGGCATCCCTCCCCGCGGCAACCACACCCTCACTGCGCATGCGCCTCCTCTCTTACACTCCCCCCCCTCTCTCCTCTAGGCATCCCTGCCCGCGGCGTCTACACTCCCACTGCGCATGCGCGTCCCCCCCTCTCTCTCCTCTCCTACGCTTCCCCCCTCTCTCCTCTACGCATCCCTGCCCACGGCGTTCACACTCCCACTGCGCATGCGTGTCACCCCCCTCTCTCTCCTCTCCTACGCTCCCCCCTCTCTCGCCTCGCGACGCCGACGCAGGCAGCGTCTACTAGCGAGTTTCTTGGTTGAAAATTTCCCATCTCCCGCTAAAGGGAAGCATGTGTGGATGCGAAGCAGCGGAGAGATGGTTAGCTTGAGCGGGAATTTTATTGAGAGGATAAATGAGAATGTATAAGAGAAGACGGAGAATGTGGTGGTTGCGTGTTTATTTAGGGAACGTGTGCGATTCCTTGCGTCGGTGCACGGGGCGCTTTGAAGACGACGGCCTTGTGATCGGTGAAGTGTCGCGTCAGGGGTTGCTTTTGAAGAGTTTTCGTTGTGAAGTTTGCGAAGATGAGGTCTATGCACGTTCCCCTTATCGTTGTCGGTTGTATGTTGTCGTCGGAAATGCGGCGCAACGAGTACACGTCTATCATGTGGTGGACGAGCCAGTCGTTCGTCGTTTTATCCCCGTTGAAGTCACCCGCAAGTACGAAGGGTGTGTGGCTGTATGTCTTTGTGTACTGTGCCATGGCCTTCTCTGGGTAACGTTCGACGTTCTCTCTGGAGATGTTGGGTGCGAGATACATTGTCATGACTATGATGTTGTGGTTGTCAAAGTAGATTGCAACGGCCGAGTGCTCTCCGTTGTTTTCTTGGCCGGTAGGTTGTAGATCTAAGGCTTTTGCGTGGAGATGGCGTTTGACGTATATGGAGACACCACCGGCAGGACGTTTTGCCTCTTCAGTACACACGATCGCTTCGTAGCCGTTGATCGTGGGTCTTGGGGCGTTCCACGTTTCTGTGAGACACAGGATGTCCGCTTTGGTTAGGACGCGATCACGTTCGATGTCTCTGGCGTGTGCGTTTAGGGACCGGCTGTTTAGCACTGCTATAGCCGCGTTTAGCCTCGCTGATTGCTTGGTTGGAGCGAAGTCTAGCGAGCTTCCCCTGTTGTGGGAACGTCGAACTGCAACCACAATCGTCTGGGAAACGCGTCTTCTCCTTCTTGTAGGCATTGTTGTGCGACTCTTCGTTCACACAGACGCGCATGCGCTGTGGGACGCCGGAGCCGCTCCGTAGAGTAGATGATTCCTAGAGGAGAGAAAGGGAGTGAGCGTAGGAGAGGATAGGGGAGGGGACGCGCTCCGTAGTGTAGAGGTGGTGTGGGACGCGGGAAGGAGGGACGGACTAAGCCCCCTCCAAACACATGCAAGCAAGATTAAGGAATGGGGTCAACCTGGGCGACAGACACCACCTGCCTAGCCATTGCTAAGCAGCCTCTCTGTGCTCTCGGCCATGACTCTGATGACTGTAGTAGTGGTTGACGGCGTTCATATTACTGCAGTGTTCTGGTTCGCATAAAGGGTGCTTCCCTACTTCATGAAAGGGGCCGGACGCGGGACGGGGACGCGGGAGGGACGGACAAAGCCCCGAGCATAAGAAGCTTAGCATCTAAAAACCGACTGCTCGCGCTGCACAGCCGTTCACTGGCCACCCCGTATATATGGCAATGGATCTTGACCTCCAAGGTGGTGCCGGTGGGAGATTTCTCCTGTGCGTTGTTGAACAATAAAAATTCGCAGCGTGCGCGTTAACTAAAAGCGGAGTGCGGGTCTCTGTGTCCAGTCGGAGTCTTCTGTCTCTCATTGCCCATTAGCAGCGATTGGCATGTTCCAGTAGGAAACACTGCTCCATCACTGCCTGCTTTGCGCCTCCCCAGTTTTCTCTCCTGCGCAACGCTGCGATGAGCGCCAGCGTCAACGCCGCCGCCAGTGTAAGCGTTAGCGCCCGCTGCTTCACATCTACACATGGTTCCCTTTAGCGGGAGATGGTGTAATTTTTTTCAATGGCGTTCGTTATCACTGTATCTGGCAAAAGTTAGCTCGATGAATACGCCTTTCGTTTGGTCGTACGTTCACAGCACCTTTCCAGCCGTGGTATAGCATGCTTAGGCGTTGCTTTGGTAAGTTATACGAGCAAGCGGGTACGACTCCCGGCCGCAGCAGTCGCATTCTTCTTAGGGCGAAGCGAAAAAGGTACACGCCTAGTTAGAAATAAGTACGTGTAAACAGAACACCAGCGAGTTATAATGAATCCGGAGTCCCCCATTACGCCATGCCTCATAATCATATTGTACTGCTGGACCGAATGCAAGCGCAGCGCATATCTCGCGGTGATCGTATACCTGTGAAGTTGTGAAGTATGAGACGACTGCGTGGCGCGAAAACACCGAAGTTTAGAACTGTGTGTGTGTGTGTGTGTGTGTGTGTGTGTGTGTGTGTGTGTGTGTGTGTGTGTGTGTGTGTGTGTGTGTGTGTGTGTGTGTGTGTGTGTGTGTGTGTGTGTGTGTGCGTGCGTGCGTGTGCGTGCGTGTGTGCGTGCGTGCGTGCATGCGTGTGTGCGTGCGTGCGTGTGTGCGTGCGTGCGTGTATGTGTGTGTGTGTGTGTATGTGTGTGTGTGAGTGTGTGTGTGTGTGTGTGTGTGTGTGTGTGTGTGTGTGTGTGTGTGTGTGTGTGTGTGTGTGTGTGTGTGTGTGTGTGTGTGTGTGTGTGTGTGTGTGTGTGTGTGTGTGTGTGTGTGTGTGTGTGTGTGTGTGTGTGTGTGTGTGTGTTTCATATGCAGTCTGACCGTTTTCATGAAATACTGCAAAAGATGTACGAAAACTAACCAGCTGAATTTCTGGCCTTGCTTACAATGGCTAGCAGGGGAAGTATTAAACTGTTTTAAGGTTGTTTCGAATTGAAGAATGCTTACAGCATTGGCTATACTGCACACGTACGCAGGTCATATTGGGAATAACTTTTACTTCATCAATTTAATTTATTTCTCCGCGACAGATTGTCGGCACAATCGGAGTCAATCAACTGATGGGTTGCCCTGGTCTAATGTCATCCACGCACACAACGACAGAGTCGTCCACTGTCTCGTGCATGCACCAATTCATAAAACCGGCGTCGTCAGCCTGATGCACGATCCATAGCTTCGCATATTGAAGACAGAAGGCTGGCTAACTTTGCAAGATGTCTATTCGGGCATTGTCCCGGAGAGAACTGAATCGATGGTCCGGGCGACGAAACCGCGAGGAAGCCGCGACACTCAAACCACGAAACTCCTGCAGGTAACCCAGTGCACAAACCATCTACGAGTTCTAGGGTTAAGCCTCGGCCACAGGAGCCACGTAGGCGGTCGCGACCGCCTTCGGCCTTCTTCTTCTCCTCGACCTTGTCCCTGAGGGCCTGCAGTCGCGTCAGTAGTGTCTCGTACTGCGCGGTCGTGTGCTTGAAACCGACGGGGTCCCACAACTGCCAGCCAGTCTCGTGAAGCCGCGCCTTGACGGTGTTCTCGTACTTTCTGTACAACTGTAGAAACGAGTCGAGTATGACGTTCCTGAAGGTCGGCGGGCACCGGGCGTCCTCTCTGAGGGCCGCGTCGGACTTGGTCGCACACGGCTACCCGGATCGTCTCGTGCTGGACGAAGACGTCGTACAACGCGGCTTCGCGTGGCTTCGCTTGCCACTTGAACGCGTGCAGCGGATGCGCACCTAGCAGACATTGGATGGAGGCCAGTGTGCCCCGCAGCGACAGCATCGGGTTCCAACCCGGTCCGCCCAGCGTGCCCAGGGTTCTGAGGCAGACCTTGCCCGTGGCGCAGAGGCGTGGGTGAAATCGAACTCGGCCCTCGTCCGTGTTTAGGAACCGGACTCGGGGAGCACTCAGCGGGTAGTCCGGCGGGCACTTGAGGAAGAACTGGAAAGCGCCGCCTTCGTACGGCGAGTCCGGCGCACCCAGCATCAGCACGTCGATCCCCGTCATGTCGTTTTCCACGGGACAGATGAACATCCTCGGTGGTTGATGCGCGACGAAGTCGACGATCTCCTTCCTCACCCTATGCAGGCACAGCCGACTCGGCTGCTCGTCCTGTTGTTCGAACGGGTCCCAGGACGAACTTGGTGGGTTCATTTGGAACACGGGGAAAGGGATTTCTTGTAACATGTTTCAGAAAGTAAGCGTCGAATTGTAAGAAGCGAGTCCAGTTACCAATCTAGCCTGTGCGTGCCATGGAGGAGCCCAGTTCCACGCAAAATGGTGATGATGACGATGATCCTCTTCTTGATGGCACTCACCCACAAGGAGTGATGGGTCACGAAATGGGCGGCAAGATACGTAACGTAAAGACCTATGAAGCTTAAAGAATGTAGAAATTTAGATTGAAAATAAAACATCGAATAAGTGAATATGCTAGACGAAATGCGGTCGGACTATCAGATTGAACTCATGACAGAGATATTAACCCACGAAGTGGTAAATATCTGGATATGAGGCGAAAGTATCCGCCGCCACACAGTAAATTGAGCAGGCCTCAGGCATTGATGCTCAGACTCTTGCAGGTCAGGGCATGTCCCAGTCCCGCACACTTGCACAAAATCTATCCAGAAATTCAGACGTCAGACGCTTGCGTGCTTTGCTCAGACTTTGCCAGCTTAGATCACATGCTCTGGCGGTGCCCTGCGTTACGGGTTGACGAAGACGTTACATCGTCCAAGTGGGACGCTGCGCTACGCAGTCCGGATTTGAAAACACAACAATGGGCAGTCCAACGGGCC
This sequence comes from Rhipicephalus appendiculatus, assembly GCA_030522465.1. NCBI lineage: Eukaryota > Metazoa > Arthropoda > Arachnida > Ixodida > Ixodidae > Rhipicephalus > Rhipicephalus appendiculatus. The sequence goes on from JALIZH010012893.1 coordinate 2,899,736, forward strand.
CACGACGTGGCGGAGAGGCTAGGCCTATCTGTCCCGACGTGGGAGCGGCCCGCTACGTGCTAGTTCACGCCCCGACGGACCTAAATAAAGTTTTTCCATACCATATGAGGTTATACACATTCGATCTAGAAAACGAATTTGGAACCAAAAATAGGAAGAATTAAAAAATACACTAAAATTTTAACATTTTTGTTTCATTTGTGTAATCGAACTGTAGTGTCGCCAAGTGATAATATCGCTGCAACATCTATTGCTAACCCCATTTTCTGAAGTGCAGCTACAAGGTAGTTTTCTCCGATTATAATATTGGCGACAGAAGAAAAGGAAATGATCTATTGTTGGATTTCGTTGCAAAACTGGCCCAATGGGGCCAGTTTGCTCCTTGGGGTCAGCAGCTCCTTGAGCCCAGCTTTACGTAAGTAAAAATTCAGTCGCGGAATTCAACAGCGAATTGTGGTGTAAAAATATTTTGTTTGTCGAGACTCGAGATTCACACCACTGTTTATTCCAGCAATATCATAAATGTACGAAGTCTTCCAATTTTTTTCAGGGAAAACTTTGCATATTTCACTTCGCAAACGAGCAATTCGAAACCTAAGCTGTCGCGTAAGCCGTATCTGGTGAAATCGGGATCAGATGACGATTTACGATTAAGATGTAGAGTCTGGAACCAGCGGCACACATCCAGACAGGGACTTTGGCCATTTACCGGGTAGTCGGATAAAATAATATTTATACTGTAACACATGATCTCAGTAAACAAATAATAAGCACAACAGAAATCAAACAAACTTTGAAAGTATGATGCGATGAAGATGTATGTTAAACGATGATGACTCTTTTTTTCTTTCTTGCACTGTATATAGAATGAGCCCGCGATGGGAAATATAGCCATGAATATAGGTCACTCAACGGATGATATTATAAATAAACGATAAGGGTAATAAAATGTTAAGAAAGGCAGATAAAAGAGGATGATGGCGATGACCGTATGATGGGCATGACGTAGCCGTAGTCAAGGTACGTAATACGTTCACGATCGCTTACTTTGCGTGCGTTCGTGCGCACAGGCCATGTCATCGCGCAACATCTTGCAACAGCAGCGGTAGCGGTATCGGAGACCACTCATTTTTCCTGGTAACACACTGTCAAATAGGAAGAAGCGCCACATATTCATTCGAAAGGTGTATACTATATAACAGTATAACTGACACGTGTCTGCAGATGACCACTTCTTGAGGGCGTCTCTCCTCTCGCATGGCGTCAGAAAATTAGGAAGGATGTCGCGATTGTCTCTGTCAGAATAGGATAAGAAAGACGTGATGCTGAAGGTGAGGAAAATACGCTATTTCTGCAGCCCTATACAGTCGCGATGATGGCTCGGAACAGGAAAACGAAACTAAGGAATTGCCACTTTTGTTGTTTTTATTATCATGTTTGCATTTTTGCAAACATGTGTGTTTGTTTGTTTGTGTGTGTGTGTGTGTGTGTGTGTGTGTGTGTGTGTGTGTGTGTGTGTGTGTGTGTGTGTGTGTGTGTGTGTGTGTGTGTGTGTGTGTGTGTGTGTGTGTGTGTGTGTGTGTGTGTGTGTGTGTGTGTGTGTGTGTGTGTGTGTGTGTGTGTGTTTTAAGATGAGGCGCCCACAGTAAACCGTTACTTAATAGCTATTAGGCGCGTATACCTATTGGTTCTACGAAGATCTTAAGTAACATTTTCAACCTCCGACCACTACACGTGCCGCGGCGTCCCGCAACACGGTGTTTTAAGCCCGGTTTTATTCAACCTTGCCCCGCTTGGCCTGGCAGGAGCGCTCCCGGAAACAGTCGGTTCTTCAATATTCGCTGGTAACATCTGCTTCTGGGCATCAGCGGTGACACGTCTGCAGGTGCGTGCAAGGGTACAGAGGACAGCGTCACAAGCATCTGACTCTCCTCGCGCTCAAGGCCTAACAATCTCAACAGAAAAATGTGTGCTGGTGGCATGCACGAGAAAACCAATGACGAGTTACCCAATATGCCTTAATGGCCAGACTATCTCTTGCAAGCGAAGTCCTCGTTTTTAGATGCGAAGCAGCTCTTTGACTAGCCTGTGTAACGCTGTCGTCCCTCCGTGCGTCCGTACGAACGCGCCGCAACGCGCTCCCGTCGCCGCAGGTGTTGGAGCGGTGCCAAGTAGGTCACGCCGCAGCTGCGCGTTGACGCCACGCTACCCTCGCAGTGCGCACTGACGTCACTCTCTCCCTCGCCTGCCACGCGCTCGCCGCAGCGCCCGCAGCTGCCGCCTGACGCGCGCCTAACGTACGCGTTGAAACATGTCTGTACGTGTCACCTCTCTCTTTCCTGCGCAACGCCGCGATGAGCGCCAGCGTCAACGCCGCCGCCAGTGTAAGCGTTAGCGCCCGCTGCTTCGCATCTACACATGGTTCCCTTTAGCGGGAGATGGTGTCTGTGAGGAGCCCTAAGTAATGTCAAGTGGGTCTTTGGGTGTCATTGTTGACCGAGACCTCTCCTGGAGCCTTGGCGTATCTTCCTTGAAAGCGAAACTCGTATCTCTTGTCCACGTCCTGAAATTCATCGCCGGAAAAAGATGGGGTCCAACATTGAGTTTCATGCTACAGCTACGCAGATCACTTTTTATTGGACTGCCACGCTATATAGCTCTCCTGTGCTTTCTAATACTTTCACGTCAAATCTCTGAGCACTTCAGAGCGTGCAAGCACAGTCACTACGTGTTTGCCTCGGCCTACCACGAATCACCTCAACAGCCGGAACAGTTACTTTGGCTCGGCACCATCCGGTTACGACCTACGTCACAACCGACACGCTGAGGGCGCATATTCGACATATTTCATATCTCACGTTCGGTGGCGCATGTCTCGAAATATGCGCTGGAGTGATCTACTTTCAATGGAATGATCCAAGTCCTTACGTGTGGATATACCTTTGAATGTCTTCGGCTACTATTCGTCAGTCGTATGCATTGCGAGCCATAAATGAAATTAATTAGTAAGTTAACTACTGGGGCTCGGTTAATTATTTTCTAACTACAGTGATCTTAGAATTTAGGGATGTCCGCTAAACCTGACAGTGAACTTTTGAGGAATTTTTCTTCGTTGCAATCTCTCTAACTATTTCTTAACGCCTTCTTAAAGCCACCGATATTGTCGATATGCCTGATTCGAAGGGGATGAGCTATACTAAGCCGTTTCATCGAAAGCCTTCGGAGAATGCGAGAATGTTTCGGTCTCATCATCCTAGTTAATTTGCTAACTCAATGCTGCCACTGGTGGAGCCCTGACGTACGACGTACAAAAAAGAAAAAAAAGAAAAAAGAAACGAATCATAAATCAATGAGGCACTCGTCTTATTACTGCAAGTTCTAGTTTTACGGCATTTTTTTTTTTGTGGATTGCCTGAATGCTCTTACGAATCTTACTTGAGTTAATAATGTCTTGCGGGGCCCCTCAGCTGCATGTCACATAGCCTTCTTTCTTTCTTTCTTTCTTTCTTTCTTTCTTTCTTTCTTTCTTTCTTTCTTTCTTTCTTTCTTTCTTTCTTTCTTTCTTTCTTTCTTTCTTTCTTTCTTTCTTTCTTTCTTTCTTTCTTTCTTTCTAACATCGCTTCTACGCAGTCTAATCAATGTGAGAACAACGAAACTGCCCCTCCTGTTGGCTGCATACCACTGCGTCATTCTATCGTTTTCTCAGATATGGCCGTACTTGCCAAAATGACCGCGGCACAAAGTGCAGTTCTTGAATGCCCCGCGGCGACTTGCCCATACCTTTTTCTTTTCCTGTCGTTACAAGCCACCACGCGCGGCCACTTATACAACAGCCAGTATACCCGCCTCCCGTTCCGCGCACCCAGATTTGCGCCGAGAAAATTACCACTCCCGCCGCTGAGTCGTGGTGTTGACGCGAAAAGTGCACCTCCGACGAGTATTCGACAGACCGACGCTGCTACCATATGTACACGCGGATATTGCTGCACCAAACGACCTGCTGTAACGTCTCCATTACGGTCTTTCCTTCTTCTTCTTTTTTTTTTTTCTGCAGCGCCGATTGCCAGTACTGCTGCTGCGGCTGCTGCTACAGGATTTGACCTTTTAGCCCCGGCTGTCTCTTCGCGGTTGTTTGATGCACGAGGCTTTGATGCATCGACGAATAAACGTCCTGCATGGATTTCCCACTCCCTTCTCCCCTGGTGTCCTTCTTTCTTCGCTTTGGTCCTTTCTTTTTCTTTCTTCCTTTATTTCCTTTTCACTTCCGATGTTGTCTCTGTGGTGCAGCGGGCCTTGGTTTTACGGCAGTTTTCGTCTATTTGCTATTGCACCATCATAACCATCGTCATTATCACGTTTTATTGCAGGTAAGTTCCCCGCAAAAGGAAACCTGTTGTCGCCGACCAGGATTTGATAATTTAAACAAAACAGAACAGCAACAACAGCATCTGAGCCGCCACGTCAACTGCGCAGTTCTGTCGTTGTCATCGTCAAGGCTGTGGTCGCCCGCTGTGGTACTGTCGGAATGTCCTGCTGTAGTGTTGTCCTGCATGCTGTCAAAATGTACTGCTGTCGGGATGTTCCGACGTCGGAATGTCCTGCCGTCGGAATGTCCTGCATGCTGTCGGAATGTGCTGCTGCCGTGCTGTCCTGATGACGGAATGTCCTGCTGTCGGAATGTACCGCTGTCGGTCTGTTCTACTGCCGGAATATCATGCTACGGGGCGGTCGTTCTTTTTCTCATAATAAATTCTGTCGGTATACGGAGTAGTAACATGCCGTCATTCTTCTGTCTACTGCGATACTGATGGGAGATTGACGCAGACGCTGTTTCGAAAAACGACATATGGTCAGCCTTCTCCCTGATAATTTCACTTTTGTTATAGGTGTGCGCATAAGGCCAATCTGTTTTCAAGACGTCTGTAGCGCGAGAGAGGTTGTCTTGAATAACTACTGCACAACCAGGAGCTTCAGTGGTCGCCTTAAACGTATTCACGTCATCAACGTACTAGATACGAGTGAAATGTTGATCTTTTAAGACCTTTGGCAAAAATGAAAATTAGATTAGGAAAGTCGCATGGCCTCCTTTACGACACCACTTAAAGAAGACAGGTAATTGGCGCTTACGTAATCACAATCAGTACAATGCTAACCAGTAACAGGTAACAAGAAATTGTAGTTCGAGCTAATCATTACGGCAAGATGTGTGCTAAAGAATTAAGTACGTCTGATGTACATTAACGCCTGATGTAGTCCTTCTTGGATCACCTAGCACGGTAGACATTAAAATAACTCTTAATTATGATCTCATTATCTAACTTTGTTTTCAGCGGACTACAACGCATACACCGCGGTGAATGCTTTCTGATGTGTAGAATTCGGCAACGCCTTGAGTGGCGCCCATGTAATGTACTGACGTTATAGAGGCCACGATAGTGTTGCATACGCGCAGTTACCATGGTAAAAAGCCACACCTTTAACCATATCCACCTGTGTATCAACATATAAGGCTGGGAAAGCTCTCAACAGGATAACAATATGAATGCACTACGCCACTTGAATACTTTCTAGCGTCACCTGTATGCGTCCAGGCATCGACACGATACCATAGGCTTCCTAATCTCCAATGGTCCCTTTGAATGGCGATTCGGTAAGGGAGGATATTCGCTTAATTACTGGCAAACCATTTCCTCAGAATCCCGCAAAAAAAAAAAAACACAAATATAGAAGCCCAAAACTATTGCGTCTGCATCTGCTGTAGACTCTTATCTCAGATGGTACAGGGCTACCACACGGCTTTGATTCCAGGGGCTCAACAGACATACTGGAGCTCAGATGGAATACCAGTCGTCCCACTGGAAAGGCACCGGTCTCAGTAGTAACTAGTAATACATATTCCTAGAATGACAAACTTTTCTTTATCTACAAAAATTTTGACCAGTTCACATTCAGTGGCCTTTGTGTGCCAAATTCGTGGCTTCAGTAGTGCGGATGACAATTTTGTTCTCGCATACAAGCGCTTTTTCACCACATCCGTGGCCACCTTGGTGTAAAGCTTGGGGGACAAGTTGTTGCACTGCTGAGCTGGAGGACGCGGGTTCGATTTCCGGCGACGTAGACTGCCTTTCGATGCATTCGAAATGCAGGGACACCCGTGTACTTAGATTTTAATACATGTTATAGAGAAACTGTAGGGGATCAAAATTATAGCGGAGTCGCCCATTACGGCGTGCCTCATTTTTATATCATTGTTTGAGCCCTTAAAGGGACACTAAAGAGAGAAACTATTTTACTCGAATTGGTAAGTTACTCTTTCACAACTTCAAAATCACCACGTTTGCAGCGAGCAAACGCGCAAAAAGAAAATGCGGGTGGCGACGCCACCTTGAAATTGTCGCAACAAACGCCGTGACGTCATAGATTTTGACGGCGTCCACTAGATCCTACGTAATTCCTTATCAGTAGAAATGAAGTACGTTGTCATCTCTGGTGGCCATCGACCTAAGATACCAAGTTCCAGGAAATTTCGTTGAGCCAATGTCGCCGAAATACGAAAGATACACTCTGAAATCTTTGACATAACGTGCAAAGATTTCGGCGCGAAATTTGAAAACGAAACTTTGACTCTCGTCTACTAATAGACCTATGACGGTGAAATTAACGGGATTAGAGTTATGAGAGTACAATTTGTCAATCTAAACGCATTCGATGTTTCACTTTAGTGTCATTTTAAGACTTCGGAAATTGACTACTTTCATTAATTGAACACGTCCTCATTGCGCTCTCCTGCTTCTAGATAAAAGAACAATAAAATGACGCAATGATGAGAAGGGGGGGCAAGATGCTTCGGCGAGCAGCCAAGACCCACAATGGCACATCGTGCGTCTTTTTCGTCCCGCGCTTAGTCAGAGCCGCATGCCCCGCGGTCCCTTTCACCCCGAAGCAGCACAATGTGTCCTCAAGGCGCCGCGCACCAAAGGTAGCCGTCGACGTTGTTCAAAAACGCGCGCGAGCGCTGACTTGTGCCAGAACGGACGAGGCACCCGCAAGACCGAGGGCGCGAGCTAGGGTCTACGACTCCGGCCGTGATGGATCCAGTCGCGCCTCTGAGACGAAGCCAAGAATGTCTGCGCGAGAAAAAGAAAATACAACGACGCGGCACCCACCGAATTAAACACGTGCCCAGAGCAAACAGGCAAGGCGCACACGCTTTTGACGCACACGGGCAGGGGAGCGTGAAATTACGAGAACGACCGCAGCAGAGAACAACATGCGAGTTCTCAACTAAGTCCCATTAAAAACGTGCAGTGTGACAGAGCCAAGAATCTTCTACAACCCAGCCAGATAAGAGAGCTTCGAAGATCGCTCATACGCGAATGGGGCTGTTAATGATTGGCCTTTCATTGCGCCTAACGTAATTTCGTTCTAATTCGACAGGTAGATACACGTGCCGGCTAATTCCGTTATGACATATAAATACGCACTGCACGGCATTGTCCAAGCCGCCATAATAATTCGCCATCATTGCGATTAAATCCTGCGTACACATACATATATGGTGCGTATCTCCAAATCACGTATCCTCTTATTGGATTTCTTTACATGTGACGTGGAGGCAACGTTCGGTGCGACGTCCTCTTGCATTGTGACGGGAAATCTCTTGAATCTGCTCGAAGACTATTAGACGTGAAACTACTGCTGACTGCACGATGCCTGTAATTCAGGAATAAGCATGCCGCGACAGGCATTACAGACAGTGACACAGAAGAAAGGACGGAACGCAACTGAGCTCGACGTGCAATATGCTTATTGCGGAAGATCACCAACTTATAGCCCAAAACAACGTCTTCTTGGAGCATATCCGTAATACCCTGCTTCATACCGCGCATCACGCAGCGTACTACGCTGAAGTACGGCGTACTTTGGCCAGATTAAGCGTACTTCGGCCAGCTCAACCAATCCACGTGAACTGAAAGTTATGAGAGGGGCCAGTAGAGAACAAAACACCCTGGTTGTATCTATACAAGTTCTACAGGCGCGTACACTCTGACATGGTGATGCTAACGTCACTCGCTTACGAAACTTACTGACAGCGTAATCATAACCACAGCTTCCACACGGATAGCTGGAAACGAGAACGTCGGGTTCACGTTTCCCTCCCCCTCGCTATGTTACTCAGTTGGACTTCGCGGTGACTTGGGTAACACCTGCGCATGCCCCTCCATACATGTACACGTCGGAGCAAGGCTAGTAATTGACCCTCGGGCATAAGCAGTGCTGCACAATACTATATGGCCAGACGGAGTGATCGCGACTAGTGAGAATGCCAGCGAGACTCATTACACGCTGGCCGCTGTGCGAAAGAAGAACAAGTGCGCACGGTTGCCTCTCGCCACCGCTCCTCCCTCGCTCGCCTTTTTGCTCAACACTCGCGGACGATGCAGCTTGCAGCTTGTTCACCGCTGCAGCTGTTGCTGCTGCTGCTGCGACAGCGGCAGCTCGGAATGAGAGCGCGAAAAATCTGGCGTCGCGTCTTGATTCGTCGCAGATTAGGCGACGCTTCTAAGTGCCGCGACCAGGCGCGGCGCGGCGCGCCGCATTTAGAACCACTAGCGCGACGCCGCGTTGGGCCAAAGCGCTAGCGGCGCAAAATGCCTTCCCTTTCCCTTCCGCCCCGCGCAGCGCGACGCACAACAAGGGCGCCTCGTTGAGGAGCCAGGGGTTCTTCCTCCCGTTACTCCTCCTCATCCTTGTTTATTCCGAAGGAGAGAGAGAGAGACACCGCGCGCCAAGAGCTCAGAATTAGCGCCTCGCGCCCGGCCCCTGACGCCCGCAGCGGGGGGCAAGGCGAGGCGTTCGGGTTGGTGGTGTTCGCGAATGTTTTGCGCTGCTGTGCCCGTTCGCGGGGCGCATAACCCGGCGGAGAGAGAAGAGACCTGGACGTGGCGGGAAGCGCGTCACCCTTCTTGGCGGCGGGACCCCGCTTCGAGGAGGGATAAAATGCGCGGCGACGCGATTGGACGCGGAGATAAGAAGCGTGGCTTCGCCTCTTTCCCACACCTACCACCCCAACTCCTCTCTCCCGTTTAGAATAAGCGAAGGCCCGGCACTGGCACGCATAGGGTGAATTTTTATGGAGCAGCATCCGTCGGAAGGTCTTCTCTGTGCGTTGAGAACTGCCGTTGACTGCTGTATTGCATATAGACTTGAACGTGTATACAATCTACCACGCAATTTCCCGATAACGCTTTGGTTTAAGAGAGCTTCTCATGCTTGGTTAAAAATGCAGCGCAAACGAGGCGCAACAACCGCAGAAAACACGCATATCTTTACGGAATAAAGCTAGATCTAGAAATGTCAATTGCTTCTCCGTTAAAGCAAGGCACTTCTAGTCTCATGCGTCAATATGTATACGTCGCGAAGCTAGTATCCATCTGATTCCTGGCTGAAACCTCAGTACATTTCTGATCTTTTTTTTCTTTTTCTATTTTTGTTTTGTCATGAGAACTGTGTCCTGCAACTGTTTTATTATAAGCGACCTATCATATTATATACGTGGGTCATTTTTTTTTCTGAGTCAGTATATGGGGCAGCGCGCCTAAGAATTTCAATTTGGCAGAATTTGGAAGGCCTAAGCATAGATGGGAGCGAGGTTCTCCGTTAGGGGAGGCTGAGTTTCACCACAGCGCCTCCCTTCGCTTCTCAACCCTCTTCTACAGAGGGTCTTGTATACAATCAGACCGTACTGCAAAGGCGAGCTATAAGGAGGGGGAAGGGTGGCGCTCCCCCCCTTTACTCCCCCTCTCACCGTGTGCAGGCCACGTAAGAATTTTTCTTACACCGTGGTGCATGCCTAAGGGCCTAAGCAAGTTCGAAGTAGTCGTGCTTAGTATAAATCTGAATTAGTATTTGGAATTAAGCGTCCTTTCTTTCCCTTTCAGAGAGGGAGAGAGGGTTCAATAGAAATTATAAATATGACAGCCGTGCTATATACCCTTATATATGGAGGGATTTGCCTGTTCAGACAACGTGTTTGAGATGAGGTGAATAGAAAAATTGTGGTGAAGGGGCATGTAGGTAAGGGTGTTTCAGCTCCACTAACGTGAAACCTGGGGAGGGGCAAAGCACGCAGTGGGCGCCGGGGATTCCCACAGCAACATCTTTACTTTTTACTGCTTTACTCGCCACCGGTCCACTAACGCACTATCACTTTGGAGATATCTTACAAGAAGTGGTGTTTCACATAGCCGAAGTCTACGGGGGGAGGGGGGGGGGGGCTCGGGCTCCCTCCGGACGGCTTCATGAGGGCAGAGCACCCACCCCCTGGCGCCGGTCCGGAATATTTTTTAAGAGCTTGTCTTCGGTTCCCGTCAATTGACAACGGACTATTGGCCGTCCTGTCTGGCAGCTATTTCAGAGGGGGGCTATTTTCCTTTCAGGCCGGCTTCTTTTTTCCTTTCAGGCTTTTAAAATTTGGATCATGGGCCAGTGACAAGTCATACTTTCAGTGGAAAATTCCCCTCAAACGTATTTGAGGGTGCGTAGTATGTTGTGGTGATGAACAACTGAAGCGACTGCTTAAGCTATGACTAGTTAAAAGAAGTCTTCAACTGCGTAGCGACTGGATTTCACAAATCAAAAATGATTCTGAGAATACAAAGCACACCCGACACAGTTAGTCAGTGAATGCTTTCGCACAAATTTCCTCGCCAATACAAAAAGCGTAATTTCTTTGTTGTCTACAAATTGGTACCCTTCGACATGCTTGCCAATTAAAGTGCCCAGAAAAGATGGTACGTATTTTTTTATTTATAACCAAAGTGTTTACTACCAGTTCGATCACCGAAGAGAAACTCAAGTACTAATCCACAACTTTTGGCGGAAAAAATTCGGAACCCCAGCTTCGCACAAGGTGTAGTGCTAGCAAATGGCATTTCCTAACATCTGAAAAGTATTTTTTGGCGATCTTAAATTGAATTCACTGGCACAGCTAAAGATACCTGTACTCGCATCAGCCCACTCGGTCCTGTCTGGTTCATGTGGTAACAAAGTAAGTAAAGCATGACAAGAAAAAAGTGAGGCAGATCTCACTCATTGTGCGAATCGATTTTATGCGAAGGAGCCATCAAGTAGCAGCCTATGCGATATTTCTCGCTTTGAGCCAAGCGTTACGTGAAGGATCGGCATATTTGTGCAAATTAAAAAATAAATCTGGACTCTCCCACGTGAGATCATCATAATGATATCGCGGTACCGGTGCCTAAGAGACTAACGTTCTATTAAATTAAACTCTTTAATTTTGAAGAGTGTGATTTTGAAGAGTTTAAGAACACACACACACACACACACACACACACACACACACACACACACACACACACACATATATATATATATATATATATATATATATATATATATATATATATATATATATGTGTTTGTGTGTGTGAGACGAGAGAGAGAAGGGAGCAAGAGAGAGAAATGTGGAAGAGTTAGTCGGGTGCCCCGCCCCCGCCGGGAAAATGAAAACTCTCCGCCTATGGTGTTTCAAATAGATGACTTTACCGCAGATTTGCACGCCTGTGTCTCTGGTTTTAGATAAGAAACATGAGCGCCTTGGTAAATTTCCTCGGGGATTCTGACATCGCTGCAAACCCAAACAAAATGCAGCAACGACGCACCTTTAACTCATAATATGCATCGTATGGACCGGTGGCGAGTAGTGGGGATTCACCCAATTTTTGTGGCGCAAACCCGTTTATGATGGACCGTGACGACAACATGACACACCGACAAGCCGAGACCCTAAGGTGCTTCGCCCCTAAGATTCACTGATGAACCAAGCTCTGATAACTAAAGGAAGAATTTAAGAATGTTTAAGTTCTGACTGGCGAAAAAGTTTGACTTGCGAAAAAGTTCTGACTGGCGAAAAAGAGTCATTTATCGACGTACCAAGCACATCAAATTGCGCATCGGCAACGGCGTAAGCAAGTTCATTGAGAGGCTTTGGAAGGAAGGTGGTGGAAGGAATATTAATTGCTAAGCATGTTTTACTGATAAACGTATTCTAATGATTGAACGTTTTCTAATAAACGTGTTCTCAGTAAGTCTATCAGTCTAGCTTAGACTGTGTAATAGGTGCTTTATCGTGCCAGCAACATATTGAGTCATTTTTACAGCGAAAGCTTTATATATGGCTAGGAGAAACGAAAAACCGCTCGGCATCTGTGTCACGAGCGGTCTACATTGGCTGTGCTATCAGTTACATCGTTCTGAGCGTCGTACCCAAGCTCGCGCGCAACGGCGCGCGAGCTTGGGTACGACGCTTGCAGGGTCAAACGCTTGCAGCAACGGCGCGCCGAAGAAGCGGCGTTGCGGGCAGAACATCGTCGACGTGATGATTGCGGGAGCGCGTTCGCCGGGGCGAACGCCCTCTTTGGGCGAGAGTTTCTCCAGCGGCACTTTGGCTTCGGCTGCGACGTCTGTGACCGCCTGTGGTTCGACCACAACCTGGCAACGATAATTGTGGAAGGCTTCAGTGCAGCGTCGGGTTGAACCCACTGCTAAACACCGGGGCCGCACATTTCAGCTTCGCTGGTTAACCATTTGTACGGAGTGCTTGGGCGGTGATTTTTTTTTCTGTTTCTCACACAGTATATGTGCATACTTATCGTTTCAGTGCACGACCTCACATACTTTATGAAGCCTGGAAATTTTGTTGAAACGTGAAGTTAATACTACGGTGTGCCCGTTCGTGGGGTATTCATGCGTTTCATCCCAACTATATGCTCTTCACGGGTATAAGATAACGCGTTAAAGGATTTCAAGTTTGATTTGTCGAAGTTCCAGCCACCAGGAGTGTTCGCACACGTAACGTTTCCTGGATCTCTGATACCATATATGTTTAGAGCTTAATACAAGTATTTTATAAGAGGCTGGCTCTATGATCCTTAATTCAGCCAAGCATAGTGATGAATGCTGCACGAATTTGTCCAACCTTCGTTTGTCCAACGTACTTGCGGGGATAACTAATACACGTTATCTCTCTAAATTTGGATTAATTAATTTTTTGGCGAAGCGAGGTAATGAGTGCACTGTCGCGCTCAATATGAGTTGCAACACGCTGTCTGTGCTCAAAATGGCGCCAACACTGCAAAGCGGCACCCACATAGAAAAAAATTGGTGAATTAAACTTTCTCAGTTAGCGGTACTTTCTGAACCAATTTAACGTTTGTCGGTGTCATTGTTCAGGATTGGGGTCACTTTAACCACAGCCGGCGTGTTGCAACTCATATTGAGCACCACTGTACGTGTCTACGCGTATTTATAACGAATTGCTGCACATATAAGGCAACGTTTACAGCCTTTAAAATTGTCAAATTGTGAAGTCACAAAGTCGTTTCATGCCAACGGAGCCAAATTTAGGCAAACGAGTATATTAGTCACCATTTTCTGGCTCCCTAAACCAATTTAGCCTCAGCTCCCGACCATATAAGTGTAAGAATTCCATGAGTGCATAATTTTTGCGCGTAATTACTTGTCTCATTACTAACTGTCTTACGAGGGAAGCACTGCATGACAACGACACCAGTCGCGGCGTACACGTTGACCTCTCCGTTTGCAATGGGACCTTTGCTACCCAAACAAGACGTTACAGCTTCCAGCACTAAGGCCGCGTTTGAATGCGAAATATACGGCGTCTGTGCAGCGTTAATACCCGATGGTAACGAAACCCTATTCAAACCAATGATGAGGTCACGTTTTCGATGTCAGCTAAAACCGACCTGACCAGTCACACGAGCCCCAAAAAACTGTATTTGCCTAATTAGAACATTGAGTTCACCCGCGTTCAAATCTGACTTGACCCACTCCCAACATTGGCTTGGCTCAAACCCAATATTTCGGCGGCCGAACACTCAATTTGCCATAATCGAGCAAATGACGAAGTGATCGTGTGATGTGAGATGGTTTCGTGAACAGGTAATAACCTTAAAATGCAAGGTCACATGACCAAGTTATGATGCCATCTGACGTCATGTGGCATGCACATTGAAATAGCATAGATGGACTTCGTTATGGCCGGCACGCCTAGACAAACGCCGCGCTTTCGCATTCAATGCACGCGACGAAGCGTGCGCGCTTTGCCACTGCGACATTAGCTCGAGGTGATGATGTAGCACCTCGTCTGACGTCATGCATCCGGTGGGCACACATTCCCGAAGCACACGAGGGCAATCGACGTTCTAGCTAGACAGGGCCTCTCATTGCGCGCCATCCACGCGTCTAGAATTAAAAACAAGCGTCGACTTCGGTGCCTCGGGCGTTCTGATACTCCTTACATTCAAGGCGTTGAATTCTTCATTAGCAGTCTACGCGTGAGAGTGCAAAACACAGGCCGTTAAATTTGTTGCTACACATCGTGCTGCCGCCTCCACGGCATTCTTTGACGAAATCAAGAAGAAGAGAGATGCATATCTTACAGGGGAAAAAAAAAGGTGATATACGAGTTGGTTCAAGTCCTGTCTTCACTAAGAATCGATGCCCTAAATCAAGAAGAACGCAGAATACGCGACGATCGCATTGGTTTACACGACTCAACACGTGAGAGGCCGTATATATACGGCTATCTCTTCTGTTTACAGGTTGTAATTTTTTGTTATCATGAACAAAGATTGGATGAGGACCGGCGCATGGAGCATGGTATGGCGACCTGCATGGGAGCGGCCCGCTACGTGCTAGCGCATTCCGAAGGTCCTTAATGAAGTTTTTTCATCCGTCCATGAACAGAGATTGTTGACCGAAGGCAGCGTTGCAATTAGCTTTGAGTCTCTCTGAAATGTTGGCAGCCTCCCTCGTCGCCTTTTTTTTTTTTTATGCTTCTAAATATTTTTACAGCAGAGCTGTCATGGCTGAGGTTCGGCGTGTATCGTAGATAGAAAATTATCATCAACATGAACCGGCTCGCGCTCACTGACCGGCCAAGCACTGTGCACAGATGGTTAACAAGAGAAGCTGAAACGTGCGGCCCCTACTCAGTGCTTGCCGCCCTGTTAAGGTCGAGTTTGCGCGTGGCGCAGATAGAAAAAGATAGAAATGAAAGGGAGAAACACACACACGCACGCACGCACGCACGCACACGCGCACACACACACACACACACACACACACACACACACACACACACACACACACACACACGCACACGCACACGCACACACACACACACACACGCATATATATATATATATATATATATATATATATATATATATATATATATATATATATATCAGATCTATAAAGGGAATAAAGAACGATAGAGAAGCAAACAGAAACAGACATAGACGCCAAGAGATACAAAGACACAGACTAAAAAAAAAAGTCACAGTTCCACCGCAAGGGTGAAGCAATGAATGCGATAGCAAAAAATTGTAATGTTATACGAAGTGAGGCTGGCAGCTAACTCTTTTTGGATCCGATCTCACGCAACTCTAGAAAACGCTTGTTTAAGAGAATTCTCTTCGCGTTGAGAGCGCAGCACGCAGAAGGGTACGCCGGCCCGGCCGTAGAGAAGGGGGAGATGAGAAGGGGAGATAAAGCGCGCGCCCGCGCCCGCGCTCGTAAAATCGAACGTCGCCCCCCCCCCCCCCCGCTCCCGTCCGCTGTCGGCCGCCGAGAAGGGGAGATAACGCGCGCGCCCCGCTCGTAAAATCGAAGGTCGCTCGAGGGACCCCCCCCCCCCTCGCGTCTTTTCACGCTCACGAACGACCGGCGGGCCCGGTTATATATATACATATACATATACGGCAAATGACGCCGACGCGGACGCCGACGCCGACGGCGAAAACCAGCCGCGAGTGTCCATATAATTGCTATCGCAATAAAAGTAAAAAAAAGAGAGCAAGCGTAACCATGTATAGTATACTATAGCAAGCGGTGGAAAAGAGACATGTGAGAGGTTAAAAACCAAGCCAAGCCTGGACCAGCTAGGTGCGCGCCAGCTCTGCTGGGACCCAGCCTTGCACGACTTAGCGCGAGCTGCGCTAATTTTTTTGTTACTTTTGTTTTTCTTTGCCGTATTCTTGTTTTAGGGGCGAAGCTGCTTAGGGCCGAGCCTTGTTGTCCCGTCACGCTCCACAAAACCGAAACCGAAACTGAACACCTGCACAACGAAAAACGAAAGCATCTGCGTAAAAAAACCGACTATATGTGTACATCAATCAAGTATATGACAGCACAATACATGATCACCTGCGCCGTCCGTCTGTCCGTCCGTCCGTGCATTCGTCCGTGTGTGTCCGTCCGTCCGTCCACCTGTCCGTCCGTCCACCTGTCCGTCCGTCCATCTGTCCGTCCTTTATACTAGTCGGCGACTTCAAAGTGGACATTATGGACCTTACGACCTAGCTTCGTCCCACTCGTCATCATTCCACTTCGTGGAAATGCGTGGATTTTTTATTTTCATTATTATTTGTCTTGTAATGTTTAACTTCTTAATATCTTTCTTACTTGACGTCTCTGGCTTTTCTTGTTATTCATCTCGGTCAGAAATCGAGCAATGCCACACCTATATGTAGGTTGAGATAGAGATAGGCAAAGGTAAGGCAGGAAGGTTAACCCAGTCTGCACCAGATTTGCTACCCTATACATGGTAGGGGGTAGCAGAAAAGCGTACTCTTATACAACAAGAAAAAGTTTTTTGTCGACTGTGGTTTTCATCAACATAACAGAACGTTCGCCGTGCGCACCGTGTGGATGCATATAAGGCGAACCTTCCAGTTTCGAGCACTTAACTCTAAACTGTCGCTAAAAGATGCTTGGCTGCTGACCCAGAGGTCGCGGGTTCGATTCCCGCCGCTGCGGTCGCAGTTCGATGGAAGCGAAATGCTAGAGGCCTTTCTACTGTGCGATGTCACTGCACGTTAGAGAAAACCGGACGGTCGACGTTTGCGGAGCCCTTCACTTACGGCGTGTCTCATAATTATATCATGGTTTCGGCACGTAAAACCTCAGATACTATTATATTACACTGTCGCAAAGATAAAACGCCCGATGGGTACGACAAATCACCGCCATTAATCGTGCCGACTTCAGTACGCTTATCGCAGGGTCACAAGGGACGACACGTAAGTTGACTGGGCGGTTCGGCGTTGGAAGGTGACGCACCTGGCAAAAATCCCGACTTCTTATCTGCAGTCGACGACACTTTGAAACACCTCGCGCGTGAGAAATGTCGCCGGTATTTGCCCATTACGCTGTTTCTAGTTGTTGCTTTTTTCTTCCTCGCCTCGTTCCAAGAAGTTAGATGACTGTGAGGGATATACGAAATCCGGAGGAGTTTTATATATACCTCGAACTCGGTATCACCAAAGTTATGTTCAGCACCGTGAAAGGCATGTCTCGCTGGGCGTTATCCCGGAACCACTGGACGCTGGTTCCGTTGAACGGAACCAAATTACAGTTTTGTTGGCACCTTGAACACACACACACAAATTTTCACAAGCAGTAGAGAGTGTACAACTGTAGAAAGTGTTTTTTGGCCTTGCTGCCAAGTACCTGCAATTTCTGTGGCACTTCGACCATAGGCCGTCGACTGATGCTGGTTGAGTTTCTTCAAGCAGCCTGGTCGGTATGTGGTCTCTTGACCCCAAATCAATATCGAGGAGAAAATAAACTAGTCGACCACATTTGTGTGTAGAAAGCTTGTGTATGAAGGCAAAAATAATAGTTAATAGCTCGTCATGAAAAACCACATGAAGTCTACAGATGATCTATGACCGTCTAAGTTCATTGTTTTATGAAGAAATTTTAGTCTTGGGGATAATTCCGAGAAAATACCGATATTTTACAAAATATGGCACGCACACGGACATGGAACACGTAACAGTTACCAACTAGCCCAATTATCCGTGCTACTGCAAGAAATCGATAACTGTCCAGCCGTGAACCACCAGATCTTTCACATTACATAATGTACACAGTTACATTTTTTTGTAGTATGAATATGCTTCCATAAATACAGCACAGCTTTCAAAATGTAATGCATCTGAAGTTCAAAGCGTTGTTTTCAAAAAATCGTTTCAAGAAAAAGAAGACATGCGTATTTGTCAATGAAGATATATAAACTCTCGTGACCATGGCATTCTACATAATTCTACATATACATACTTTTACAGAGAAGCCATCCACACCTTCTCTTTGTCTGCAGAAATACTTTTCGTGGGATGTAATATACTGCACACTTTTAAACAGGCACCAAACGCTTGCCAGTTGCAGTGAAAGAAGCGCGCTCGCCACCGATCATACAAGCGAAGAGTGGCGTCGGCGCCCGCTTCGCTATCTCGGGGCCAGATCGGAGCGACCCTCGTTACGGCCGGCCGGAGCGCAAAAAAAGAATTTCACGCATTAATAAAAACGGTCACGCCACGGAGTCGCTTCGCGAGAGCAGTAAGGTGTTGAAAGTGTCACGTTTCATCGCCACCGCCATCTTTTTTTTTTTTTTTTTTTTCTGATAGCGTGAGCACGGCGAGGCATGCGCAGAATTGTCGTCTAAGAGGAAGTTGGAGGGAAAGAAATAAAATTTTAAGCCGCCGAGAAAATAATAAAGGTAGATAAACGAAGCAAACTGTGTGCTCTAGATATAGATGAGAAATGTATTAATGGCCGGGGGTCGAAAGGACACTTACAGGTCACTTATGTGGAGGCTATATAGACCTTTTCAACGGAGAGAGGGCACCTCCTTTTTGGACTGGTGTTACGGCGATATTGTATATCAAGAGGTTGGCGTCGTTGCCTCGGTAGTGCATTCTTGAAGGGTCGCGCGTGTTTACAACAGCCCAGAGGTGATTATGACGGCACGGGAGCCTTCGTTGAAAAGGTGCATAGGCTGCCCTATATGGTCAAAGAGGGGGGAGGGGAGCAGAGATGGAGCATCGAGGAACATTTTATGCTTCAAGCACGAGAGTATCTGATACCAATAAAAAAGTTACGTGCCGGAGATCTCCACTAAATGTGAGAATCGTGAGCTCCATCCCACCGCGCGCTTGTAGATGAAGCTTCTACAAGATATTCTAGAGTGTAGAAGGCAGCAAACTAGAAGTCGCGATTCCAGCTAACTCGCCTGCCTTTCCCTAAGCTGCATGTCTTTTTCTCTCACCGGATGGTGATACCATTTCTTGAATGTCTTCCTGAGATCGCTTCAAACCATTTCATATGTCGCAATCTCCTACACGTACCACTCATTTAACTTCAATCTTATACACCACCCAGCTTATACAGGTTGTGGTGCGCCACCGATATTTCTTCGTCACGCTGGAGTGTCAGTATAGCCGGTAGCCGTGCACCAATAAATACCCTCTTCCAAAATTCCCGGCGAACACAAACTATGCTCAGTGGAGGCAACAACCGCGTCGCTCTGAGCATCGCGTCTGGCTGGCCGTGGTCCTCCGGGCCCGAGAGATGGCGACAGCCCTGGACCCCAACCGCACCAATCCTTCCATTTAAGTGGCCTCTTCCTTCTGGTTCAGGTCGTACGAAAACAGGACACATCGTACGAAGCCTAGGAGGCTCGTTCGCGCCTAACCTGTGACTCTGGATTTTATGTACACATGGTGTGCAAGCCTTGCAAGTGGCAGTCACTGCATTCTCTCTCCCTCTCCCTCTCTCTCACTTCTGATAACAGGCGTTGACAGGGGAAACAAGAGCTTGCGACGGCTGCACAGGTCGCCGCCGCCGCCGCCGCTGCGAAAAAAAAAAATAAATAAAAACACATTTTTCATGCTGTGCGCCTGGTTGAGCTCCGGGGTGTGTATAGCGCATGCGTGGCCCCCGCGTTCGCGCACTCTCTTATCAGCGGCGTTTAGCCGTCGTCGCGCACCTGCGCACAATCTGTATAGTACTACGCACAGCGTGCAACGACGACGTGGCTCTGCGCCTGTTCGTGCGTACACGTACGAACCCCGTACAAACGCAGTCGCGACGGTGTGGCCGCCGCCACCTCGTCCGGATGCCCGGAACGTGCCGAGAAGCCGAGCGCTTCCTGCAACGTGTCCCGACGCCCTAATGAAGATTCGACGACGCCTGTTCCCCCCATACGCGCGTTGTGCGGGTGGCTGCAGAATCCACCAGAGCCTCTTTTCCTCCTCCTCCTCCTCTTCCTATTCTGTTGAATCGCTGCAGCGTTCGCTCACCCCCCAACTATTCGCCGTGTTATATAGAATTAAACAGGACGCCATCCCGTCGCGCGCCTGCGGCGCGTTGAGTGGTGCCCACATCGGTTGTTGCTGTATATATTACAAACTTTGCGACGTGTGTGTGTGTGTGCGTGCGTGTGTGTGTGTGTGTGTGTGTGTGTGTGTGTGTGTGTGTGTGTGTGTGTGTGTGTGTGTGTGTGTGTGTGTGTGTGTGTGTGTGTGTGTGTGTGTGTGTGTGTGTGTGTGTGTGTGTGTGTGTGTGTGTGTGTGTGTGTGTGTGTGTGTGTGTGTGTGTTTTGATATGGGGTCAGTGGGGGGGGGAATGCGGGGGGGCCGCCCGACAATGAGTCGCAGGTGATGGTGGCGACAGCTCTTCTTCGCTCGGTTTCACTCGGTGGCGACGTCTGGCGAGAGGTCCTCCCTGGATTACGAGGCGCGGACTTGCTTATCTCCTCTCGACTGAAAAACTGTGAAATGGGATACGCTTTCGATATCTCTCGCAGTAGGAGTGGAATGTGTACGGGAATGGCTGACGTGTTTCGAAAGCCATTAAAGAATTCAGTCGACGTATATGCGTACACTAACAGGAAAACCTTTTTTTTGTTCATGTGATGTAGACTAAAAAATCTGCGTACTAGGAGTTACAGCTTGAGTGATACTGTAAACAAAAATGGAGAAAAGGTGGAAAACAATATTTTTGATAATGTGTTCGGGCTATAACTGGCTTATGTAATGCGGCTCAAGAACAACCGAAGGCCTTCGACGAAGGAGTTGAATTGTCGTATGCTTTAAGCGTATAAACTCGATTTAAAGCATCTTTAATGTGCAATGTTACACTCTAAGAACTCTGACTAGGGCCCGGAAAAACTCATGTTCTACAAACCGCCCCAGAGGGCGAAAAAGTCAACCGCGGGGCGTTCCGGCTTCAAACACTGGGAGTGGATCTACTAACCTCTGCGTTATGATCGCATGGGCGCTGCCATTCGCGCTATTGCACTTTCCTGTAGGGGCGCCCTGGTTGGGCCCAAATTTTCAATTCAAAATATTCTTAAAAGAACCGAAGACTACATCTTTGTATAGCGCTACACCTAAATAAAACAAATTGCGTCCTCAATCTTTTGTAATAGTTTTCGCTCCAGCTGACTCGTAGTTGTCAGGAGCCTATCGACATCATTATCCTCATTTCAAGATATACGGCGGCCAACGGCAGGCAACGGTTCGCGGTGCATTCGGATGGGTCTCGTGCTGTTACGTTTCGATGTAAATGTTTCGAGCCACTGCCGGCCGACACATTCGCTTTCGTTCTGTTCACTTTGACTCGTTCGAATGCTTTCGCGAAGCGCACTCAGCTGACTTCGGGGGGAACGAAGGGACCGCTGAAGCTTTCTCCGGATGAACACCCGTTTCAAGCCCGATAATATATACGGAGCGGTGAGTAAAAACACATTGCTTCAGTTTTTCGCCAATGAATTTGTTGGGTGTCACACGGAGGCGACGCATTGCAATATTAAAATTTTTCAACGTGGCATATTCTGTCGCCGAGAAAACGTGCGTTCCTTGCAGCGTGGCTTCAAGTGGGAGCGAGTTGCTGAGTCAATAGAACTGCATTGCGGAAGTTTGTCGTTTGGTAACACGAACCAGCCCACTGCAATAAAAGAAGGCAAATACATCACTAACGCCTCGCATGTATCTTCGTAACTAGCCCGTACATCAGAGCAAAAGACATACTAGTTATAGTTCGCCGCAGTCGCATTTGAGGAGCAAGGTTTAGAGGTCTCATTTCTCCACGTTGGCAGTTTAGCTTTCTTTTACCACACATTTAACGCAACAAAAGTTTCACATAATTATAAGTGTACTTTCACTTCAGTGTGATGAAGAAACAGTCACTATAATCAGAAATATTGTTTTTATTTTCTGCCATAGCCTCCTGGCCGGACAAGGAAACAGCTGTATGCAATGGGAAGGCACCTGCTACGTGACATGCCTTGTAAAAAAGCTACCCCGAGTGATACAACATGCTTTATAAGGTACGTTAACATGTATGTATAACAAACTGCTGTTTACTTGTTCACTATGTTTATACGTTTACCTTTGCAAAACTTCATATTCATGGATTATGGTTGTCAATATCTGGTGATGTCATTACTTGTTTTTTCCGGACTCCCATGCAACGACAGGATGACTACCTCCGAATGTCCACTCTGCCAGTGCAGTGAAACATGTGAGCGTCTGCTGCAACAGGTCATCTTGAACCACGCTTGCAATGCCGTATTTGTGAATGGTTTACCAGGCATCTCATGGAGGGGTGCTTAGAATCGTCCACAAGGATTAGCTGTCTACTGTGTCATGCAATGTACATTGCAATAGCGTTGAAATTGAACGCTAGCTCCGTGCATTAGTTACATTACGTGGCACTGCTGAGCTCAACGACGCAGGTTTTATTCCCAGCCACGGTGGTCACATTTCAATGCGGGCGAAAGGCAAGGGCGCTTGTGTGCTTAGTCTGAAGTTTCAGGGGAAAATGGAAGCTAGAAGAATTCGAAAAACTTGTGAACATGAGGTGTCGCTGGAGCATATGTTTCGACCAGCAGTCTTGCCTTCAAGGCTACAACTGTGTATCTTTAAACCCCAGGCAGACAGAATCAATCTGAAGTTGCCCACTACTGTCTGATTCATAATCATATCATGGTTAACATGTGAATCATCGGAAATTATAAATTACATTACAAGGCGAACATCACGGTAGTGAGGGGAATTAAGTCTTTCCGACATTTAGTTGTGCCCTGAGAAAGTTTACGAACTACGCTCAAAACATTTTTCCTTTAAATAACTGTGTTTAGATAATAGAAGTTTACAAAAAGATATGCCAAAACTTTACAAGGCTGCGCTCAATTACATTAGCCTTTCTACATATGTTCAATCAGATCCTTAAAATTATTTACAGCTAATAAAGACATTGTTAACGTGACGAGCACCCCTTACACCACAGCTTCACCAAGCACATTCGCGTTGTCATGATAGTGTTCATTGGCTGTGGTAGTGTTTATATATATATATATATATATATATATATATATATATATATATATATATATATATATATATATATATATATATATATATATATATATATATATATATATATAGGAGAGAGAGAGAGCAGAGAAACGTCCCGACTTTGAGCACACCTACTTCTGGTGTTGGATCAAATTAACGTGTCACATTTGTCGTGCCTACCACAATGAAGTGAAAGTCTGCGCACTTCTGTCATGAAAAAAAAAAAAAACCTAGGAAATCTAAGATGGTAGTTAAAACACACATGAACTTGACTGATCGACAGCCACACTGCATTGCTTACCTGCCCGCCCATCTTAGCCCATTTTGACCCGTCAGCACCCACTGAAGTTTCACACCGACGCCAGCGGGCATGGCATTGGCGCAGTTCTCGCCCAGTGGCAGCAAGGAAAAAATCGCGTCATCGCCTACGCCAGTCGCCTCCTTTCCTCATCCGAGCGCAAGTTTTCGATCACTGAGCGCGAGTGCCTCGCACTTGTTTGGGCAGTCGGAAAATTCCGACCATACTTATTTGGCCGCCCCTTTTCCGTAATCACAGATCACCATGCTCTGTGCTGGTTGTCGTCCCTCAAAGATCCTACTGGACGACTTGGTCGTTGGGCTTTGAAGCTTCAAGAATATAGCTTTGGCGTAACTTACAAGTCGGGCCGAATGTACCAGGATGCTGACTGTCTATCTCGTAATCCTGTAGATCCCCCTGATCTGTCAGCGCATGATTCAGACGCCTGCGTTTTCGCCATATCTGACCTCACCGACATACGCAGTCAACAGCTCAGTGATGGCAATCTGCGGTCCATCATCCGCGGTCTACGTTCTCACGACTCCGACCCGTCCCTCCACTTGTTCGTGCTCCGTGATGGCATTCTCTACCGGCGTAACACGAGCTCCGAAGGCCCAGAGCTTCTATTAGTTGTTCCCGCAAAGCTCCGCTCCACTGTTCTTGAACAGCTTCACGACGCCCCAACCGCCGTACACCTCGGAGCAGCCCGCACCTATGATCGCGTACGGCGTCGGTTCTTCTGGCCAGGCCTTTACCGTTCTGTGCGCCGATACGTTGCAGCTTGCGAGTCCTGTCAACGCCATAAGCGCTCTTCGTTGCCGCCACCCGGCCCACTTCAACCTATAGACATTCCTGCCGACCCGTTCTACCGCGTCGGCCTCGATCTCGCCGGACCATTTCAAACTTCACTGACTGGAAATAAGTGGATTGCCGTGGCTACGGACTATGCCACACGATATGCTATCACGCGAGCACTACCGACAAGCTGTGCTACTGACGTCGCGGACTTTCTGCTTCACGACGTCATTCTCCATCATGGAGATCCACGTCAACTGCTGACCGACCATGGTCGCTCATTTCTCTCAAAGGTCGTTGACGACATTCTTCACTCGTGCTCTACGCGTCATAAGCTCACCACTGCCTACCACCCACAGACTAATGGACTCACTGAGCGCCTCAATCGCACGCTGACCACAATGCTATCTATGTATGTTTCCGCGGACCACCGAGATTGGGATAGCACTATGCCTTACGTGACGTTCATCTACAACTCGTCACGCCACGACACTGCTGGCTTTCCCCCCTTCTATCTCTTGTATGGCCGCCATCCCACTTTACCTTTTGAAACTCTTCTACCGTCAGATAGCTACACTCCTACAGAATACGGCCGCGATGCAACTGCTCGAGCTCAAACGGCTCGCCAGATCGCACGGGATCGTCTTTCTGCCTCGCAGCTGTCTCAAAAGTCCCGCTACGACAGCGATCACCGGGCAGTCTCCTACTCCCCAGGATCGTTGGTCCCGCTCTGGACACCTTGCCGCCACGTTGGCCTGTCATCGAAGCTCCTCTCTCGCTATTCCGGGCCTTATAAGATCTTGCGCCAGCTTACTGAGGTTACGTATGAGATCGCCCCATTGGACAGTACATCGTCATCGTCTGTCCCCTCTACTGACATTGTGCACGTATCCCGTCTGAAGCAGTACTTCTCCGCCCACGATCGCACTCTTTCCTAAGCGCCGAGACGGCACTTCCAGCGGCGGGGGCTATATGTTACAAGACGTGACGAACAAGAAGGAATGCGCCATCGAGGCGATGAAGACGACGATTGCAATAGCGCTCGCGTTGTTGTTGTTGGTGTTCCACCATCCTGGCTGAAGGACTCCCCGTGTACATGGATGGATGGAAAAACTTTATTAATTGTCCGGCAGATTAATGGCCCGGGCTCAGGTCTCCCATGTCGGGACGTCAAGGCCTTGCCTCCCCGCCGCTTCACGGGCCTGCTGGACTGCCCACAGTTGGCCGGCGAGCTTGGAGCTGCGCAGAGCGGCTTCCCACCTCGCCGAGAGAACATCGGGACTAATACGTTTGGCTTTAGCCTCGCATTCCCAGAGCATGTGCTTAAGCGTAGCTGTGTCTGTCTGGCAGACCTTACAGATGCTGGTGCTATAGATCTCAGGGTATATTAGGTGATATAGCAGTGGATTGGGGTAAGTGCTAGTTTGCAGCTGTCGCCAGGTAACTGCTTGGGCTCTGCATAGAGTGCCACGAGGCGGAGGATAGCATCGCCGGGCCAAGTAGAACGCCTTGGTCAGTTCGTTGTATCCCGTAAGTCGATCCCGGTCCGCATACTCGTCGACAAGGCCATCGCCTCCTGCACGGGTTATCGCGTCGCGTGCAGCGGAGTGCGCTGCCTCGTTAAGGTTGGGGAAGTGCGGGCAGACTTCATCCATATGGGCGGGGATCCAGATCAAGGCAGTCTGGGAAATCTGGCCGGCATGCACCAGTATGCCAAGGGCTTCAATCGAAATCCTACCCTTAGCGAAATTCCGTACTGCTGTACGCGAGTCACTGAGGACAGTATGAGTTTCGGCGTCAGTCATAGCCAGAGCAATGGCTATTTCTTCAGCTACCTCCGTGTGTCGGGTCTTGACACTAGCTGCGTGCGTTGTTGTTTTCTCTGTGTTAATCACGACGATAGCGAATCGTCGTCCTTCCGGATAGCGCGCGGCGTCAGTGAAACGCGTGTTCTTATCATTGCAGTATGCTTTCAGTAGGAGTGTAGCTCTGGCTTTTCTGCGACCGGGGTTGTAAATCGGGTTCATGTTTCTTGGAACCGGGGCAACGTGTATCTTTTCTCTTATTTCCTTAGGTATGTCCACCTTGTCACCATGCTGTCGGTGGTACGTGATGCCCAACTCTTCTAGTATATGCCTACCCGTGCTGGTGAGAGTGAGCCTTTCGAGGTGTGAGATTTTCTGTTCTTCTGCTATTTCGTCCAAAGTATTATGAATTCCCAGTTGGAGTAACCTCTCAGTGCTGGTGGATTCCGGTAGGCCGAGGGCTACTTTGTATGCCTTGCGGATGATGATGTCAATCTTGTTCTTTTCGCCTTTATACCAGTTGTGCATAGACGCTACGTATGCGATGTGACAAATGACAAAGGAGTGGATCAGCCTGAGGAGGCTTTCCTCCTTCAGGCCACCTCTTCTATTTGTGACCCTCTTGAGAAGTCTGACGGCGTTGGTGACCTTGTGAGTAAGCTTGTTTATAGTTTCGCCATTCACCCCGTTGGATTCGATAACCATTCCAAGGACTCGGATGCGTTTAACAATAGGGATGGTGCCCCCCGTCTTTCGTGTGTAAGTGAATCTCGTCATTTGCTCTTCTTTTAACGACACTCTTGGGAGGCCTTCCCTTAAGGGTAGGCCGGTACAGCAAGAGCTCTGACTTTTTGGGTGAACATCGAAGACCGGTGCCAGCCAGATACTCCTCGACAACCTCAATGGCATCCTGCAGGGCCGTCTCAATCTGCTCATTGCTACCCATAAATGACCAGATAATGATGCTATCCGCATATATCGTGTGATTCACGTTACTCACGGCTTGGAGCCGTTTGGCAAGGCCAATCACGATCAAATTGAATAGCATCGGAGAGATTACCGAGCCTTGCGGGGTCCCTCTGCTGCCGAGCTCCTGTTCGTCGCTTGCGATATCGCCTGCTAGAAGGAGGGCTTTTCTTCCAGTGAGGAAATCTCGAACATAGTTGTAAATCCTCTCACCGAGGTCGATCTCAGAGATCTGTTTCAGAATGGCCGAATGGCTGACACTGTCGAAAGCACTCTCCAGGTCTAGGCCCAGGATTGCCTTGGTGCTGCGAGACTTGTTATCGAGGACCTGATGCTTGAGCTGGAGCATCGCATCCTGCGTCGACAGGTGTGCCCGGAATCCAACGATGGTGTGCGGATATGCTCCCGTAGACTCGAGGTAGTTGTTGACACGGTTGACGACGGCGTGCTCCATTACCTTTCCTACACACGAGGTTAGGGAGATAGGTCGAAGAGTGTCGAGACCGGGGGTTTTGCCAGGCTTGGGTATTAGGACTGTCTTGGCCGTCTTCCACTGCACCGGTATGTTTCCTGCCCTCCAACGTTCATTTATGTAATCCGAGAGCCTAACGAGCGAGCTCTCATCAAGGTTCCGAAGCGCTTTATTGTTAACACCATCCGGTCCAGGCGCCGAGCGTCCGTTGAGGTCATGCAGCGCTGCTCGTATGTCTTCCTTGGTGAAGCCTTCGTTCAGTGGTGTGTTTGCAGCACCGCAGTAATCTGCGTGTGTGACAGCTGGACCCAATGGAAGATACTTACGAATGAGCCTATCGACGACTGCCTGCTCGCCTACTTCGCGCACGCTTGTGTGGAGAAGCCTGGCGAGGCATTGCCTCTGATGGGTTTTGGTCTTTGCGCTGTCAAGAAGGTGTCGGAGAATCTGCCAAGTCTTCCCGTTGTGTAGGTGACCATCAACGGAATTACAAAGCTCATCCCATTGTTGTCTACACAAGGTGCGACAGTGTTCCTCAATGGCCTTGTTTAGCTCGGCAACCTTCTTTCTGAGCCTACGATTGAGGCGCTGGCCTTTCCAGCGATTCAGGATTGACGTCTTCTGTAAATACATTTCTTTATGTCTTTCTTTATTTCGGATATTCTCACTCCCGTGACATATCATGGTCCACGCACCAATGCATACTCGGCTGCCTAGCACCCAAAGGTGATAGAAAGGTATTTTATCGACCTTGCTGGTTGCCATTATAAACTACCATGTTTTTCTCTGTAAACCTCAGTTGAAAGCCGAGCGCCAGTCCTGTGTGCCTCTTGTTTATGTCCCTGCTTCTTATCGCTCATTCGTTTCACATCGAGAAAACATACTACAGCTTCCAAGCACAAATATATACTGAAAAGTAAATGACACAATAATAGGTATTTAATATATATGAACTTTATTTATCCAGCATTGGCACAGGTTCACATCATGCCCCACCAGTTGACTTTTGTGAGTGTTCGCTTGCAACAGAGTGCTCAAGTTTTATCGACATGTCTATGCGATACAGAGCAGTTTAGTGTTCTGTGCGAGCACCAACAAAGATGTACAATGCATGCCAAAAACTTAATTTTCTTATAATTGTGTTTCTTGAATCTGTAAGCATTCACCTTATATCTCTCTTGCTTTAGCATTCGCTCCATACTCAGCAGTCAGATTACTACTTGCGCCAAGAAATTCTAGCTGTATAAACTGTGTAACTGAACTATAACGAGGAACAGAACAAGCCTGAAATATTTTCTTCCGCCGATATCTTAAATACATAAAACCTATGGTATGGGCTCATGGCCGAGAATTTAAAAATTCGTGCCTACCCTGTCGACACAACGCGATATTGCTTAATTGTAACGCATTCAAGGTGACAGCGCAGGGCGATAAAGATGCATTATTGTACTCATCCGAGACTGTTTACGTAACAAATTTAGCAAAACTAAATTGCTCTCACTGCGCCAACTACCTGTCGGCGTAGCGCACGTTTCGTTTCCGACTCCGCACCATGCATTCACTTCGAGATCAACAGAACCGGGCAAGCGCCCACATTGCTAACGGCAGGATAATACCATTTGCGTAAAGCTACGCTATGAAACTCGGACGCCGCAACACAATGAGAGCAACTTTCGCTCAGCGATCTCGGTGTTCAGTTATATGCACTTGTTTGTCAGTTTTCAGAGTCGTTATACACGGGTTGGAAGTTTTAATCGAGTGTATGTGTGACTTGCTTTGCTCGAACCTGACTGTCTACATTACTTGTACCAGCTTCGGCCCTCGCAATAAACGATGCAGACCTGACTTGATTGACCTTGATTTTGCCGGTCGAGGCCAGTTTGGTCACCAGGCGACAACTGCACACGCGAGCCGCGATTTAGCAGCGACAATGAACAAACTACCACAGGGAGCGAAAAGCGCAGTAGCGCGGCCTGCGCAAACCAGCAGCGAAAATGCGCTTGTCCAATGATGATGATAGTACTTGCAGCGCCATCTCGCCTCTCGGTATTGCAGTTCAATACGCCGCGGCTACCCTTATTTCCGTACTACAGCCAAAGGTGCAGTTTCCGTTCTCTAAAGCGGTAGGTGTGCTCTGCTTTGACTCCCCTTTTATACATGTGAGAGTCACATGTGTTCACACTCTCTTTAGAGATGCTTGTTGACTCTCTTTAGGCGAGTCGTGGGACGCACGATATTACAAATGAGAGTCAATGCCCGACTCTCCTAAAGAGTGTCGACGTGCCTCTCTAAAGGTTGTACTATACATGTGACTCGCACATGTATAAAAAGAGAGTCAAAGGACACCTTTTTTCTTAGAGTGTCGTTTTGCGGAGAGCTAGAGTACATAGTATTCTAAATCGTCGAACATTTTTTTTTTTTCTAAACAGCGTCAAGTCAGACAACCTGCACAGTGTCGTGCTGTCCCACAGCTGGGTGCGTATAGTAACCTAAATCGTGATTCGTTAACCATCTGTTCTATACATGTATATGTTACATGTACAATAAAGCTTCCCCTTTTGAGACCAATGAACTCGGACATTGCCGTTCTAGCAATGTCAACATTTGAGCCCGTTGTATTTGTCTATTTCGCACCTTCACCGCAGAAAGCTGGTCAGGAGTGCACTTCCGATAGCTACGAAGTACCATATAGTTAAATGCACACATCGTGTTCTCGGCATAGCTGCCATTGGTATAGCTGCCTTCGTCGTGATGTACGCGGGGATCTTGGAAGGAAGCCTGAGCGTCTTGAGAGAAGTTTGTAAAGCAATGAAGAAAGAAACCTGGCAGTGTCCTGCAAGGATTCCAACTAGAGACCTGTGCACATTCCCTGCCAAGCATTTTTTGCCTGTTATAGCCACTCCGCCTATGTGCTATATACGATACACTCTAAACGGGGTTACCGATAAATGGGATTTTGTGCACCGATAGTAAGGGTTACCATGTTTAGAATTTATGCATTCGAAGCTCATGTAACCCTTAATATATAGGTGCATAAAATCACATTTATCGGTTACCACGTTTATAGCGTACATCAGACAAGAACATCGTATTTATAGTGACAACTGTTACGATTTATTGACGTCCGCTAGGCTTCCCTCCCTCTCTACCTCGGAGCGATGATGTCGGCACGTCGTTCATCTTCTGTAGAGAATCGTCTACCCGACTGGGTAGGCCATTTTGACACATATTTTATTTCAGAAATGAGGCTTGCCGCCCTGTGCAACATGAAACAGTGCGATTCTCGACAGGCCCAATATTGAACCATCGACTGCTGTTGCTACTACTACTACTACTACTACTACTACTACTACTACTACTACTAATACTACTCATACTAATATTATTATTATTATTATTATTATTATTATTATTATTATTATTATTATTATTATTAACATTGCCACTACGTTTGTTGGCTGCCTCTGTCGCATTGCTTTCTGTAAAACTGCAATACTGTTATCTATCTATCTATCTATCTATCTATCTATCTATCTATCTATCTATCTATCTATCTATCTATCTATCTATCTATCTATCTATCTATCTATCTATCTATCTATCTATCTATCTATCTATCTATCTATCTATCTATTTATCAATAACGCCCCATTCGTTTGATAACAACACTTTAATCTAATTCCTACTTCTCAAAAAGCCACACCACATGGCTTAGCTAAATATCAAACCGGTTTTGGCAACACCACGTGCGCTGCTTGCTGTTCTTCCCTCCCGGATTTGAAGACATGGACTGCTAAAGCTCTCTTCATGTAAATACGGCCGCACCGCACAGTATACATAACCCTACAGGCTTCCCAGATTCCTTCTTTAATGGTCACGCATGTATAATCCACCCGCTAAACGCGCGTCAGCGCCGACGCAGAGATATAAAAGGGGACGCCGCGGGCATCGCGCAACGCGATCAGCGTCCATTCCGACTCCACCTGTAACCGGCCCAGAGGGGGCGGCACCTGCGCGAATGATTTTTCTTTTCTCTTGTTAAAGTATGCCTCTTGTTAAAGTCGACGCCACGACCAGACTTAAAGGTGACTGAGGGCTTGACCCGGCTGGCAGCGAGCGAGCCAGCACAAACACCACGAAGACAGACAGACAGACAGACAGACAGACAGACAGACAGACAGACAGACAGACACACACACACACGCACACACACACACACACACACACACACACACACACACACACACACACACACACACACACACACACACACACACCACATGCACGCACGCACTCGGGGAGGGCGGGGGGTGAGGGAAGGAATGACTCAACATAGACGTAAAAGTGCATAGACTGAGGCTGTATTACAGACAAAAGAGAGCAGCGCCGCTGGCTATTCGAACTAAGCAACACACAGACAGACAAGGATATAAATGCAAACAGACTCACACACCGCGGGAATACTACAGACCACGACGATATGGATCGTTCCGCGGCCGGCGGATCGCGCATATGCCCCCCGCGACGCCACTCTCATGAAACAGAGGAGAGAGAGATCGGCGGCCGCTTCACATCTTTGCCGAAATCTCGCGCCGGTCGTCTCTGATTCCTCGCTCGCTCGCGCGCGGGGTATGTCGCACTCTCTCTCGTCTCTCCATTTGCTGGAAAGCAATTCGGTATGTGTGTGTTGCGGCGCGAACGGAATGGAGGGGGGGTGCTCTTGATTGGTCGCCCAGCTCCATACATATAAGCAACGTTTGTTCAACGTGGTGGTGGTGGTGGTGGTGCAACGAGCCGTTTGCAAACCCGCCCCGCGGCGCGAATGCCCGAAAATAAAGGAGCCGCCTTTTCGGGGCGCTTTAAAAAAAAAAACCGGCTTTCGCAAAACCACGCTGTGGATTTCTTAAGGACTCTTTCTCTCTCTCTCTCTGTAAGGCAAGTCCCCGTAGTTTGTTCATCACTTCTCGTCCTCCGACACGATCTGCTGCCGCTGCTGCTCCGGGGTCGGTTGCCCCGAAGGCGAACACGAAGGCAATGAATGCGTGCGCAGCCGAGAGGCCTTTATCTCTCCGATCACCAGGGTCTTTCGCCCTTCTTTCTACTGTTTCTTTTTCGTTTATGCTTCCTGGCTGCGATAGTATATACGCTATACAGGCGGCTCTCGGAGTGATCATGACACGCCGTTTCTTGAAACCTTATCCGTTCTCTCATTAGCTTTACACGCTGGGTCGGCGAGGTCGCGAAGTGCCCGATACTTCGTTGCTGTAGTCATACTGCCGTTGTTTTACGACTGATTTAGACAACGTCTATCAACACCTGATATAGACGTCTCCTTCCTTTTATTTAAATAGGCTTTCATTTTATGCTTTTCCCGCGTTCTCTACCTGAGAATGTCATTCACATAGAGCAACGATGAGCTAACCCAATGATATACGTATTATCGAGGTACAATCAGTGGTCAGGTTCGCCGGAAGCATATACTGGAGATATCGAAGCATGTATATATACACTGAATGGCAAAGCGGCAGCAGTGAAGCAGTGATGCTGATCATGTTGCGCAGTTTTCGCATTGAAGTCGCATTGTTTTCTATAGTTTCGAACTTAACTGAATGTATAGGCTTACTGCAAAGCATACCCTGACTTCTTCAACTGGACTGAAAAGAGTTGGCTACCTCTCATTATATATGACTAGGGCTAGCCCCAATTTAGCTCTAATAGTCTGTATGTGGTACAGAGGGGTGATGTGGTGGTAGCATTTAGTTCTACCGGCTTTGTGGCACGACTTGGAAGATAAGCGTCATCACCTGTTACTATGTTATTAACGGAATCTGTGGATGTTCTTTTGATGGTCTGCCTTCATCTATGTCGATCGATCGATCGATCAATCAATCAATCAATCAATCAATCAATCAATCAATCAATCAATCAATCAATCAATCAATCAATCAATCAATCAATCAATAAACTAGAGCATCTGCGGATTTAACAATGCATCTAGCGATACAGCCATCTATTTGTACGTCACAGTTTCCATTTGCGATCTATTCAGTTCTGTTCGAAATGGCTTGCTGTGTACAGGTTGAAATCTGTATCTCCTCGGCTATGCCATCTCGATAAGTTCTGCAGCGCAAAGAGAAATGGTTACCCAAGAAGAAAAGTGACGAAGTAAAGATAAAAACTGAAACTGAAAGAGTAAACTGAAACAAATGAAGAAATTAACATGTCAAGTAACGTTCACTAGCAAGAGTTTCACTAGCAAGAGTTCACTAGCAAGTGTTCGCTAGCAAGAGCTTACTTTGCAATAGCACGTTCACTTACACACATTTATGTTCAACTTTGATCCCACGGTAAACGGACTAACACGTTATTTCACATGTAGCAACACATAGCTGTTCCTCACAAGCGCTTATCTATAATCCAGTGTCGACTAAGAAGTCGTTTGGGAAGATGTTCGCCTCAGTCCATATTTGTTATTGTTTTTTAAATCTATTTATGCTATTTTATTAACCTATTTTCACCCAGGCAGCGTAAATCTCGAGTGCACCGACCTCCCCTTTGAGCGAAGGACTCATTCGACCTACCCATCAATCAGTTTTTGCGACAGTCATTGCCAGCCTTATTATTATTTTTTATTTTCAACCTCATCAATGATGAAGCGACGAAATAACCGCGCGCATCGGGCGGCGCGATCGGTCGGGTCCGTTCTCGTCCCCACGGACCGCGATATCAAAATGCGCCGGAATCGGTGCGACAGGTCGTGGCTGCTACAGTTGAGGGGGGACCCCGACTTTACAACGACACACCGCGTTGTGCTAAGTGCGCGGCGCGCTGTTATCGGCTGCTCCTATCTTCCCTCTCCAAAGACGCGCCGCTGACTCCAAGGACAGGTCGGACTAGCGCGCGGCTATTAGAAAACGAGACTTTACCTGCGCCAAGCGTAAGCTTATAGTAGTGTGCCGCAGGTCGATGTATGTCTGTGTGTGTGTGTGGCATAGGGGGGGATGGCAAAAGGGAGACCGGCGGTGGTGTGGCGTTGCTGATAGCTGGGAGATTGTGCGTGGCAGGTTGCTGCGAGCGTTCAGCCACGGCTCCTCTTTTTCATTGTCGCTTAGTGGTGGTGGTGGTGGTCAGCTCACAGCGTCGTATACACAAGAGGTCACGTACAAGAATGCCAATGCGAGAAATCCTGTACTTCCCTGGATATTTTCCTTCTTGTATTTATTTTATAGGACTCAGTTTTCTTATTGTTATTATTATTATTATTTTTTTTTTTGGCCGTTACGTGGTGGCTGCTAAAGCCCGTAGGTGTGAGTTGTTCCTTTAAATGGATCATTCGAGAAAGGAAGGCGGGGAGGGGGGGGGGGTTACCATATGAGAGAAGCTATTGTCGCATTGATGGCTCGCACTGACGTCACTGTTCAGTAGCTACGTGGTGGGACGCGAAGTTTGTGACGTTGCGTTAACCTTGTCAGTAATGTCGCACGCAGGTTCTTTAGTTATTCACGCGCAGAGCCCGGAAACATTTCGGCGGCGTAGTTGTCATGCTGAAGCGCGTGAACCGCCACGTGATTATGCTGCGTTGACGCCATCAAAAGCCGC
Organism: Rhipicephalus appendiculatus; assembly: GCA_030522465.1. Lineage (NCBI taxonomy): Eukaryota > Metazoa > Arthropoda > Arachnida > Ixodida > Ixodidae > Rhipicephalus > Rhipicephalus appendiculatus. The sequence goes on from JALIZH010012893.1 coordinate 2,934,923, forward strand.
CATGTGGTAATACCAATACGTTAAGAAGCTGCGTCTGTGACATCACATGCAAGCTCCGCTGAATAGCAATCATGAGTACGAATGGAAAATTAAAAGTGCGTAAGATTAGCAAAAGAAAAGCAAATGAAATGAAACAACCACATGCTTGGCGGGGGGGGGGGGAGGGGGGGGGGAATAAACAAGGCTTGCGAACACGGAGCACAAGATAAGATAAAAATCAGCGTAAAGTTGGCGTTCGTGTTGCATACGGTTACTCCTTTTTCGTAGTGTGTACTTGTTTGCACGCCTTAGTTATTTCAAGATGAATTCCCGACCTCTCTGCCTTTCCAATAAATTACTCTCTCTCTCTCTCCCATACCAGCTGTCTCAGCTTTCTATCATCGTATTTACTACAGAGTGCTACAAGAAGAAACTGCCGCGGGGGGTGTTTGCAGATAAGCAACATTTCATCGCCAATGGAGGGAGCCGCCCGTGTCGTGGAAGTAAAAAAGATAACAATAAAAATACCGGGTTGTTTACGCATTCGTTTAAAATGACTGAAACGCGAAAGACATCTGCTTCTCCTTTTTCTTCTCAGTCTATGTATTTATCATTACTCCCCGCCTGCCCTCCCAAAGCTGTCCGCACCTTACGTGTTTTTTCATAGCCTACAGGATCGATGACACTGCAAGTTTTTTTTCACCTCGGCCCGGATTTGCACTGCCTCCGTGATTTGGCCCACCTTTGACCAAGCGACCATGTCGTATGATGATGTCATCACGCGACGTCACATTATGTGATTTCAAGGTGACGTCACAAATTTCGGCGATTTGTCATATCATAATGACTCCATATGGTGACGGGTCCGCCGCGCTGGAACATTGGTTATGACGCTCGGCTGCTGACCCGTAAGGTCGCGGGTTCGATCCCGGCCGCGGCGGTCGCATTTCGATGGAGGCGAAATGCTAGAGGCCCGTGTACTGTGCGGTGTCAGTGAACGTTAGAGAAGCCCCAGGAGGTCGAAATTACCGGAGTCCTCCCCTATACGGCGTCTCTCATAATCATATCGTGGTTTTGGGACGTAAAACTCCAGATATTATTATTATTATTATTATTATTATTATTATTATTATTATTATTATTATTATTATATGGTGACGTCATCACGTGAAGATTTTCCTTACATCACTCGTGTTGACGCCGCCGCCGACGGTCAATTTTGTCGCGTTTGAGGATACATCTAAACGGCCTGACCACACGTACGCGTTGCAGCGCGTCAGCGCGTGGTGTGTAGACTCGGCGCCGCGCCCTCTCCCTATGAAGGGAGAGGGCGAGTGGCTACACGGAACTGCGCGCCCTTTCTCTCCATAGGGAGAAGGGCGCGACGCCGAGTCTACAAGCAACGCGCTGACGCGCTGCAACGCGTACGTGTGGTGAGGCCTTAAGGCTGTCGCCAGGGCCGTACCCAGGAATTTTTTTTCGGGAGGGGGTTTGAGCGTGAATGGCCAACTTTGCCAATGGGTGGTTGCTGAATGCGTGTAAACATTTTATTATCACCCAGAAAGCTAATGCATGAAAAAATTTCGGGGGGTGTCAGAACCCCCCTCAACCCCTCCCTAGTTACGGCCCTGGCTGTCGCGTTAATGAAGTAAAAGTCACCGGTGCGAGAGGGAAGGTCGTTTCAGTGGTGCAAACTGTCGGTGGGCGAGGGAAGGTGCGTAGGGAAAGGAGGAAAGAGAGAAGTGTCGAGAGAAAGCGACCGCGACAAGTGTGCACAATCGCGTCGTCGTCCACGACAACGAGTGATACCACCGGCACACCGCGAGCGAGCTCGATGCGGGCCCCGCGACACTTTTAGAAAGCGGGCCGCGCGCAAGTGTTGTCGTCGTCGTCGTCGGCCACGGTCGCCCCGCGCGAGAAAGCGCTGTTCGCGATGGCGAGCCCCGATAATGCGGTGCGACCGTCGCGAAGCCGGCTGCGGTCGCGGGGCTTGCGACATCGTGCCCCAACGCAGGCTCTCGCTTCTTTTGCCTCTCGACCCTGCACCTCGAGGGTGGCCCCTCTGCAGAGAGGAATAACACACCGGTTGTATACACTCTAAGCCGCAAAGGGCGAAAACGGGTCTGTGGTTCGTCCTTTTGGGGGGTAACTGCGTTGCCACAACCATTACTCCCCAAAGGATGAACGATTCGTCCTTCAGGGAGTAACTGTGGGGGGACCATCTGTTAGTCCTCGGTAGTTTTGAGGGACGAAATGTTGGGGTGTAAAGTTGCCCCTTTGTGGGAGTAACTGATTTCTTCATCTTTTTGCCTGGTAACTGCGTAGGCACGAGCTGTTACCCCTGGTGGGACTAACAGTTGCTCCTCCTCGATAAAAAAAAAATCAATTTATTACAGTTTCTGGTTGAATTACCGAGATTTTGGAGGTGGACATATGCATTTCATGACATATACAATCAATAAACAGAAGTAAATTCAGAAGTAAACTACAGAAAATTCACAACCAGCACACAGGATTCGAACTCGCGACCATTGAATCAGCAGCCACGTACGCTAACCACTACACCATGCCCCCGTACACAGCAGAGTGAAAATTACCGGGGTTATATATGTAGGCACCGTTTGGACAGTGCGCATTCTGACATGTTCGTCAAAGTGGCAAGATTCCTTATATTAGGCTTCAGCCTTCAGTGTTTCGCAAGCAACCATTCGATTTTGCCGTTTGTGATTGGTTTTTCTGCCAGCGTTCTTCGAGCGAATTTGCGCGCTTGGTGAATGTATATATAAACGTTCACATATATGCTCCTGTCGCTGTGTCAAGCTTGCTTGCTGCTTAGTGTACAGAACGCTGTTGGTTATATCGTTCAGCGAAAATGTCTGTTTAGTGTCAGAAAAACGCAAACGTCTAACGAAACAACGAAGTTTATTGAACGACTCGTGTCAATTCTGCAGCATCGTACACATGAATTAAACAACTTTGTTGAATACAGAAGATAGGATGGCTTCCCTGCATCCTATGAGAAGCAATGAAAAGTGCAATGTTTTATTCGAATGGATGCTGTCCAGCCGACTTCAGGAAGTGCAACAGCACCATCGACAGCTGTTGAGAGCGCGTTCGTAGCTGCAAGATGTTGAAGACGTTTCTCAGGAGGCGCAACGCTCTCATTCATCGATTCCCTGAAAAAGTAAATGCAGAAACATTCATTATTTCCGGCGTGCACTTGTAGCTACGTCACACGGCGACTGCTAGAAATGCCGCATGCCTAAAAATTAGACGAAAACTGCTCTTTCACTGAACCTGTCATAATGCAATCGAACAGTTCAAAATGTGTTGTGAATTTCAAGAAACACGTTCTGGATTTTAACTTTTCAAGCTTTCACAGGGACACGCTTGTGGGCCCACTTGTTTATCAATAAAGCTTGCACTTCATTTGAGAGATAGAAAAACTATATGATTCTTAGCATCGCTACAAATGAGGAAAGTCGCCGATGCGGTCGCCGACTGCCTGTGTTAGTGGTGCTAATCCTTTAGCTAGACATGCAATTTTATCAGCCAATCTTCCCAAATGACTTGTTTACCTTGCAATAGAAGACATTGAGCGGAGTTTACGTGAAAGTTCTTTCAGAAAGCCACGAAAACTTCTGATAAACAACGCTTATTTGTGCAGCGCTGAAAAAAAAAATTGAACAGCTGTATTTGCTGCAGCTAATGTCCTTCTTCGAGGTTACCATGTTTCGATGGCCCAGCCATCATATTTGTAGTTCTATAGCAGGCGGAACAGCACTCACGTCATCAACCATGAGTGTTTGGCTCGCGAAGAACGTGACTGTTAAATAAGCGGTCAGCGTTACATAACAACAGTACACAGCTAAAATCACGCCGAGTGATCGCAGCCTTGTTTACACTCACCTTTTAGGCGATATCCAGTCGGCCCGTAGTATTTCGATGGCGTAGCACTTCATTCCAGTAGCGGACCACGTTTAGCACAGCGCGAAGAACATTCAGTGCATCACAAGTGCCAGCAATCACAACCACGAAACGAGAACACATCCACAACACACCGCTGCACAATCGAGGGTTAGCTTGCCGCGCTATGACGAGAACACCACGCCGCGCATGGATACGGCTTGGGCGCGTGCACATTTTTTTTTTTTTTTTTTGTGGGTGCTTTCTTACATTTGCTTATTATTATGCCATATAAACGATATTACCTTACTCCTGCCATAGTTGCCGTAGTTGTCATGGCCGTGTACACTAAAACAAACTGTTAACAGTTGATTTCTTTAGCGGACTATTTCCTTACGCGCACGCTGACCATTCGTTCGAGGCCGCCGTTGCGCGGGAAAGTTCCATGGGCGTAAACGTTGCTCCCTCTGGCCTAACAGTTCCTCCCTCATTTTGCACACGGCACCCTCGTCTTGCAGTTAATCCTCCCGCGGACTAACTGTTCGTCGCGGGGACGAAATGCAGCAGTTACTCCCATTTTCGTCCTTTGCGGCTTAGAGTGTAGCTTAATTAAAAAAAAAAAATTAAGGCAGCTTCGCACTAGAGGTGCCAAGCCTGATGGTACAACGAAGTTGGGCGACCTTCCTTGTTTGTCTTTAATTTTCTTTCTTTCTTTCTTTCTTTCTTTCTTTCTTTCTTTCTTTCTTTCTTTCTTTCTTTCTTTCTTTCTTTCTTTCTTTCTTTCTTTCTTTCTTTCTTTCTTTCTTTCTTTCTTTCTTTGTCTCAATTTCTGTCTGTTTCTTTCTATTTCTTCGCTTCCCTGCCTATTCTTTTCTCTCTCTTTGTATCTTTTTTTCTCCTTCTTCCTTTCTTTCTCTATATTTCTCTCTTTGTCTGTATTTTCCATCTCTTTCACTCTCTTTGTGCTCGTTCTCTCGTCCACCCGAATTATTGCATCCCACGCCGGAGAAGTCCGCGCAGCGGGAGAGTGCGCGCCGAGCGCACGGGTTCGGGGAGCGAAGAAGAAGAAGAAGAGGACGCAGAGAGCGCGCGCCGGCCCAGACATTGCGTTGCACGCGCTAGAAAGGCAGAGACCGTTCATGATGATGATAGTTTTTTGTTAGCGCGATACGGCAGAACGCCGAGCATAAACAGCTCCGCTGTTAAAGTTCGTAGCTGGCCTAGTTGGTTCATAAATTAAAATACTGTATCTCACGGATTCAAAACAGAACAGATAAAGAAACGCACAGGACAAGCGCGGTTGTTCTATTGTGAGCATAGACGTGCCAACACGATGGGAGGGGGAGATCGGAGGTGGGGGGGGGGGGGGGGGGGGGGTGCACACCCTTATTCTTTATGCTACCAAGTCAAACCTGTCCCATAATTCTTTAAATTGCGTTGTTATGATCGCACGAAATTAGGGGAATCGTCTGAGGGGCTCGATTTTCTATATTATACATAATTAACGAAACCGACAGAGAAGTGAGCCAAGGAAAGCATATGGGACATTATTTGTGGTTTCTTCACTGTAGTGTAATGATTCTACATTAAATTGAAAAGAATTAAAGCGCACGAAAAATAACTCCTTCCGTCGGTGGGACCCGAACCTATAACCTTTGAATTAGGCGTCCGATGGTCAGCCATTTGGGCTGCAACGGAGGGCGCTCCCTCGTCCACCTTTTTTGTTGGGTATTCATGCGCGCTTAATGCCTGGGACTGAAAGCCAGCGCCAGTCGCTAGTAGCCCGGGCGACGAGTGTGGAACCCTCTTTTTGCCAGAGGGCGTCACGGGGCGCGTGATCTTTGCACGAGGTGGTGGACGACGAAGTTTTGATCATGCCTGTTTTTGACGATAAGAGCAGCCCAGTACCCCTGACGGTGCAATCCAAGAACTGTCTACATCCCATTTTCACCCCCGGATAGCCGGGGAACCAAGGGCAGGCTGGTGTGAGTAGCACATCATTGCTTCATTCTCATGTTTGCATCCGTTGCAAATTTTGTTTCATTTGGGACTCCACCAATGTTGGCATAGGTGTACGCACTGGGGAGGGCAGTGGGGGGGGGGGGGGGGGGGGACGCCTCCCCTAGTCACCTAAGAGGGGAGCGCAAAGTAAGCCCCATACATGAACATAACAGGGAGGTGGGGCGCTGCGACGAACCTTCCCCCCCCCCCCCCCGAAGGGAAATTCTGCGCACGCCTATGATTGTTGGGGAGATTGGAGGTGGGGGGGGGGGGAGGGGCTGTGGTGGGGTGTGTGCATCTTTTATATTCAATTTATATTTCAGGACTCATTTCCCATTCCTTCTTGCAGGGTGTAGCCGATCGGAGATATCATTTATCGTGTAACTTGCTCGTCCGTGCTTTGATCCTCGTCGACAACATGTTTCATTGTTTTCCCACCGAATGCAAATCATGAGGCTATTAAGGAAAACCATACAAGATTCTCGTAAACGCGCTTCCAGCTGAGAAAAAATAAAACTGTTCCGCCCGCATGTACTGCTGTTTTATTCTCTTTACGTCTCTTCAGAACCCTATGTACCAATCGCGGACGCACCCGTAGCCGAGCTAACTCCAGATTTCCGAAACAAACTGCGCTCTTGTCATCCTTGTCGCTAACTCCATGACGATCAGCATGTTTTCATTTGATCGCGTGCACTAGCGCGGCCTATCATGATTAGAGCGTCTGGCTGCCGCGCTGCTGGAATCAAAAGTTCGATCCCATTATCGGTCACGTATTTATTGAACATTATTATTAGTAGAAAGGCTCATGATATACACAGGCGGCCGAGAGAGCAAGTTGGCTACCTACCGCGAAGCACCTCGAATGTTTCGCAGTAAGCGCACACACGCAAACACGCACAAACGCACCCGCGCTAAGTGGCTGCTGCGCGGAAACTCGTCTTGTGGGGCAAACACTCGCGAAACGAACCACCCAACAGGGCCGATTTTAATCTCTCTCGAGCGGCGACGACGACGAGGCTGCTTGCGAGTGCCTACGGAGCTTGTTGGCAGGCGAGAGTCAGCACGTAGTTCATTAGTCATTCTCTACTATACGGCGTCTCCGTGGTTGTTTGTGTTTGTATACACAGCGCCCGTGTATACATACAGACCGGCGGTGCTTTGCCGGCCTATTTCGGACCCCTTCCCCTCCCCCCTCCTGCCTTTGAGCTCTCCCCCAATACGCCACCACACAGCCTCTTCTCACACCTGCCCCTCCCCCTCTTTCTCCGACCTCCCTCTCTCAGCCCAGAGGCAGAGGTATACTTTAGCTGTGCAGCTGCTACTGCACGAGAGGTCGCTTTCGTGTGTTGCGTCGTTCATTCCTCGTTCACTTTGACGCTCTGCCGACGAATAAAGGAAAGAAAAGAAAAAGGGCAGATAAGATTCCGATTTGCAGCGTTCTCCTGGAGATATGACTAAACGCGATCGTCGTTACGCCTCACTAAATGGTGGAAAAAGTAGCAATGGAAAGATAAGTTAAAAAGCCATTTAGTTGCCTGAAGAAGACGACGAAAAGCATCAATGGTACCTTGGGGTGATGACGCTAACAACGCCAATGTGCGAGGTACAACCACGATGAAACCTGAATTAGCTACCACTACTACTAAAGCTAACACTAATACTAATACTAATACAACTAAAGAACGAAGGATAGGCAATCGTGCGAGGGTCTCGTTTCCTTTCTTAGATAGTAGATTCAACGCACAAAGCCAAATAAGTCCACGACTACTACTACTACTATTACTACTACTACTACTACTACTACTACTACTACTACTACTACTAATACTACTACTAATACTACTCCTAATACTACTACTACTACGACGACGACGACGTTGATGATCATGATGCTACATTCTACGTATCAATAAAACATGGATTGAGTGTATGCATTTAACAGACCGTAGCTGTATTGTTCTGATTTTCTGCATTATACGGGACGTACTTAGTCAAGCGATTGCACTATACAGCTATTCTAACGTTAACAAAGGCAGTACGCGTCGCAAGAATCAATAAATAAAATGTTTAGTCTTACTCACAAGGCCTACTTTCGAACTGAATCTGCCATGGTCTCCAGGCGTGCAGCCACAACAAACGTGGCTTAATAAACGAGGCATCCGCGCATATTACTGCGAGAGATTTGAAACTCGCTTCGGATATGCATATGACGTTAGACACTGTGTAGAAATTAGCATGATGGCACTTGCTATGATACCCGGCAAAGTTGTCCAGTCGGCGCACAGAACTTCAGAACCTAGCAAAAAAAAAAAAAAAAGAACAGGTAGGGTACGGTACGAACATTACTGAAAACCTCCTGAGAAGTGCCTGAGAAGTGCCACCCCTCAAGGCGACACCGCGGGGCGCTCCCACGTGGGGACAGTTGGACCGAGCCTAACCGCCACATCTCGACAACCCAAAGGTTATTATGATACTCCAAGCTCTTGAGAGCCCAGCTCCAGGTTCGTTCCGTGAGCTCCTTGTCTCCCCGCAACGAGGGAACTGTGATCTCAAGCCCCTTGGAAAGAGGCAGTGTATGAAAGCGAAATTTGAGTAGGAGTTAGTCTGGAGCATCATAAGAGTCATATATAGCTCGTGGTCCCGTGAACTTTTTGTGTGGTGGGGAAAATACTCTCCTTTCCAGATAGAAGAGTTTTGTGAATTCGTTAAAAGTGAACATAGCGTCTCAGAAATCTTGGACCCCGAACTGTGGGAAGGCTTCTGCTCCCGCGCAGAGAGTTGGTACTCGCGCCTAGAAGTGGGCGATGTCGTTGAGGTTGGTGAGCGAGTCCAAATTTCGGCCCAAGTGTGCCGGGGAGCCAGTGATCATGGGCATAGTTACTGCCCTGTCCTTAAGAACGTCATGGTGCTCTTTCGCTATGGAGTCCGAAGCAAACGCCCTGACCGCCGATCTAGAATCTGAGTCGATCGGCGTTCTATTGTCATCCAAGAGTGCCAAAGCCATAGCAACCTGCTCCGCTTTAGGAGATGTGGTCCCAGTCACGGAGGCCGACGAGATGATGTGACCTCTGTGGTCTATTGCCTCTATGACAAAGTGAGATGAGCATCCATATTCGGCCGCAGCTACGAAGCAAAGCGATCGGGGTTCATCATTGATGTTCTTCAGGATCACAATTGCTCTTGCTCTACGCCTTCCCTGATTGCGCTGCGGGGGCACACTGAGAGTGATCGGCGCAACAAGAATGTTTTCGCTTTGCTCCTCGGTGATTCGATGACTTCTCTCCTCTGCCTAGACTGGGTCAATCAAGGCTACGCTTGACGGCGTCGTGGGAAGTTTCAATTCACCCAGTCTCCGACACGATAAAAAAAAAAAAAAAAAAAAGAAAACAGATTGCAAAGAAAAAATAAACCAACAGAATAAAGGAAGGAACTACAGCCGGCAATGATCAGCCACACAAATCACAGGTGTTTATAGACATCTGTAGACAGCTTCGCGTAAAGAGTGCTACGCATCACGAACTATACAACATCGGAGCCTGTAAGTGAATGTGTACAAATCGACAACTGATGTGCACCGGTGACTTAAACGCCTACGCCATCGTTAAGTTACGCGATGTTGCAATCCCACTTTGACCTCATCATTTACCTCCGTGGCCCACTTAATGGAAAGGATTTTTCCGTTCACGCTTTTTCGGTCACGCAGCTGGCCGTTTTCTTTTCGCTTCGCGGGTTACATCCTAATTTGCAGGGTGGCGCTTGTAACGACGTTATAAGCCCTGCAGCTTCTGTCCTTACGTCATTAATCAAGTTTTCCGTTTGTAGGACAAAATAGGTGGAACAGTCAAGCTGGCTCCGTGCTTGCGGTACCCTCGCCTTAACCGCTTGAAAGAAGGATGTACTTGCGGCAGGGCAGATGTCCCTTGCATTAAAAAGCGTTAAACCTCCGGTACATACGTCGTGTTTTGCGTATAGGCGCGTGCAGTGAATGCGGTGGATGCCGCTTGAGCGAGCCCACTTAAAGCGAATTATCGTTTGATACGAACTGTTTGTAATAATTAGACAGGCATTTCGAGAACCCTATAATAACGATATAATCCTCTATAACGCCTTGCGTAGCTGAAAGATTGGCGAGGAAATTTGCGCTTGTTATAAGCAAAAGCCTTTGATCGCCATTTTTATTATTATTACATCTCCAAAGCTATATACTAACAAGACTTACGTGGATAAATTACAGTTTCTTTATGTCGGTTCCCTTGAGGAAGAATTTGTATTCGGGTAAGCTCTCACGTCGCTACGTTTACCGTACGTATCTGCAGATGTTTTACGACGCTTGAGCGAAGCTTTCGTATTTTTATGTTTTTTTTTGCCTCCAAATAGTGGCATGTCTCTTGCAAATTACGCAGTAATGCCACGTGTTGTGTGTATGATCGTTGTAAAATACGCATTCTTACCTTCTATTTAGCGTATTATAAAGTGCATAAATTGCAATTGTATTGTTATAGAACTTTCTCAACAACACCTAATCAATTTTTTTCATAAAGTTATTTTTTCGCATTCTTCTTCTGGGGCTGTAAATATAGTACGACATCGACAAAAAATAAATAAATTAAAGATGAGAGAGGAAAAAAAATCACCAACGATTACGATACTGCCTATAATACGAATCCTGAGCGCAGCTTCGTGTTGGGGCAAGGCCGACTATGCTTGAAGTTTTGGCTTTCCGCAAGGTATCTACTACGCCACAAATCACAACTGTTGTGGAGTAGGACAGCACCCACTACGTCATTATTCGTATTTCTGCGGATAAGCGAGGCACCCGCGTTACACATCTGTAAGGTATTATGTGGACTGTGTTGATGCTGCGTGTGGCTGATGACGATGAAGAATTATGGCTGTGCACTTTGCAGTGGATGGGAAGCATTAAAACCACACACTCGTTGCGCAATTAGCATGGTGTGACGACCATAGGTCGGCAAGCTCACTCATGAGTCGGCTCACTCAGACTCAGATCGAGCCGTGAGTCTGACTCTGAGTGAATCCGGGTGAGTAATATTTTGGCGAGTTTGAGTCCCGAGTGAGTCCAGTTGAGAAAACGTTTAGTGAGTCTGAGTCCCGAGTGAGTCCGGCTTGAGGAAAATTTGGTGAGTCTGAGTCCAAGTGAGCCCTAAGCGCAAAATGCATTTCGTGAGTGAGTCTGAGTGGGCTCTAAATTTTTTGCAAATCTATGGTTCTATTGACTCAACTTCAGCATTACTATCAGCCTTACGTCAGCTCACGTTTATACTCACGCCGACTAACACACACTTCAAAGAACCAGTGTTCATATGCCTGCTCATTTGATCAGAGATGTAAGTTACGGAGGAAGGGCAGGAGTGTCACGACCCCCCCCCCCCTCATCCCAGGAACTCTTTCCCGGGAATTCTCGTTAAAAATATCCCATGTGAGTCATCTATTTCAATAAAAATGTCATTACTGGATTGCAACCACTGATATTTTCATATTTGCAGGTACCAGATCAAAAGGTGTCCAAGTAGAGCACCGATTGAGCGAGATATTGGTGTTAGGGAGTATTGACAACATGTTCGAAGAAGCCAATTGTAATTGGCTTCTTCGGTAATAGTTATGCGGTTGTATTCTGCGCTACGAAGAAGCAACGTTGCCTCCTTGTGTTTCATATACTGCTCGTACTGTTCATTATTATTCAATCCATGGCACCGTATCTACGCAGGTCGTTTGGTAACACCTGCTCCCGTAGCCATGAGGCTGTAGACGGGGACGCGTTGCTGATTTATGTCGTCACAAATATAGGGCGTGGCAGCGTGCGTTACACTTCGAGCTAGAAAAACATAGATTCGTTATTACTTAATATAGGGTCGGGCCGCCAACGAAGCGGCAAAAAAAAAAAAAAAAAACAAGAAAAACAAACAGTAATATCCGGTCTTGCTATGAAGAGGTCCCATAAATACATGTTAACATCGCCTTATACACAATTATATCGATGGTAACAACAAATATCAATGTATAGATACAACATAATTGAAATAGAGAAGCCGAGACACTTTTTACCTTAAGCTCTCCGCAGTAAACCATACGCAACAACAGAACAGTAAAGTCAGGAAAGTGCTTTGGGCTATGTATACACAGACTTCAACTTGAATCGCTCTTCGAACGCGTTGCTGCGATTGAACGGCACGTTGTGACATTGCATTGATAATGTGTTTGTGTATTAGTTAAACATTGTCACAGTCATAGAGTGAGCAGGGTCCTCTGTTAGGAGGACCCTGCTCACGCTTATGGTTAACATCTCCTTATAACATCCCCTTAGGGGGTGGGGATAAAGTTTTACCCCCCACCCCATCCGGCATTAGTCGAGTCCTACAGCAAACAAGCTTCTAATAAGGCTGCAGTAGGGGATAGTTGGTCCGTCTTCAAATTGTGATGCGCTGCCAGGTAGGACGCGGACTGAAAAAAAAATGAGAAAACCTTGCGTTCTTCCTCACCCTGTGTTGTTTCTCGTTTTTTTTTTTTCAGTCCGTGTCATACCTGGCAGCGCAGCTCAACATGAAAACAAGCTTCGAAATGGATGCAATCATGGAAAATGAAGCTACAGCGTGCTGCTCGCAACGGCCAATCTTTGGCCCCCCGGCTTTCCGGTGGTATAGGAGGCAAGCAAACAGTTCTTGAACATCGGAATGCAGCATCAGAGTTTGTTGGCCGCCATTATCGTCAAAAGCTTGCATGTCCATGTAACACTCAGCTTAAACAAAGACGGAACAGGGCCGAGGGAATAAAGGTAGGGGGCAGACTTAGCCCCCCCCCCCCCCCCGGATGATATGGTTCGGGGGGGGGGGGCATCTTCGCCCCCCCCTACCCCTTGTTCGCACGGTCCGCGGTCTTAGTCGTATTGATCTTGGGGTCGGATAAACGCAGCACAAGTTAGACGAAGACACAGATAGACACAGACAGACACAGACGAGCGCTTGTCTGTGTCTATCTGTGTCTCTTGTTTTCGTATATTACGTCGCGCTGCACTTCTCCCGAGTACGAACCAACTCGCCCAAGTAAAAGATTGATCGATTTTTGTGGTGTTTTTCATCGTCTATTCTCCTATTTCACTCTTTCACAGACCCCTCCCCGTTCCCGAGTACATGTAGCGTAGCAAATTGGAGATCTCCGCTAGTTAAATCCTCCTGTCTTCCATTTACCCCTCTCTCTTTCTCTCTCCCTCTCTATCTCTCTTGTACACACACACACACACACACACACACACACACACACACACATATATATATATATATATATATATATATATATATATATATATATATATATATATATATATATGCACAGTGAAAGCTCCTTCGTGTTGCAACACTTAAGCCCACATAGCCTTCTGCAGGCGCGGAAAGTAAGCCGCACCGACCGCTCGACTCTTAATTCGCGGAAATTAGCGGCGCAAGGCGAGACGACGCCCCAGGCCTGTTCTTGCATGCCGCATCAGCCTCACCAGCCTGCAGGGCTCGGAATAAACTTGGCAGGCGAGCGTGACGACGACCTTTCGTTTCCTCCTCGCGCTCTGACGTGCACGCGCGCGTTCGCGCACTCGCAGTCGTGTTCTTGAGCACGCCTATGGATAATCACTGGCGTTAAAGAGTTATGACAGATGAACTCATATCAAAGGTTCGGCCGCGCGACCTTACACCGGCGCTACGCAGCTCTCTTCGTTGAAGCTTTCCACTTCTATCGGCGGCGTCAGAACGTGCACCGCTATATGGCTAACGGTGCGAGCAAGATGGGAGCCGCGATAAACGTTTGCCGTTACATCTCCGATCGCTTATCTTGAGACAAGAGTTTCGAGGCGGATACGAAAAATTAAGGAGCCCTTGCCCTATCGGGAAGATGGGCGCTAGCGAAGATTTGTGGGTGCGTGCTTGAGGTCATAGGTGCGCGCACGAGTGGGGGCGGCCGCCCCCTCTGAGTCCCCTGAGAGGGAAGGGGGGGCGCAAAATCCGCCCTGTACATTGACTTAACAGGGAGGGGGCGCGCTGGACATTACTTTGCCCCCCCCTCTCAAGGGGAACCCTGCACTTCTATGCCGAGGTACTACTTTATCTTTCTTTCTTTCTTTCTTTCTTTCTTTCTTTCTTTCTTTCTTTCTTTCTTTCTTTCTTTCTTTCTTTCTTTCTTTCTTTCTTTCTTTCTTTCTTTTAGATGTGAAGCATCTTATGGCGGAGCTTAATCCGGTGTGCGGCGTGACATCCCTTACTGCGCATGCGCAAACCCTTTCAAAAAAAATAAAATAATAAGAAACCACCTTTCCCCCTCACTCTCCTTTAGGCATCCCTCCCCGCGGCAACCACACCCTCACTGCGCATGCGCCTCCCCTCCTCTCTCCCCCTCCTACGCTCTCCCCCTCTCTTTTCTAGGCATCCCTGCCCGCGGCGTCCACACTCCCCACTGCGCATGCGCGTCCCCTCCTCTCTCTCCTCTCCTACGCTCCACCCTCTCTCGCCTCGCGACGCCGACGCAGGCAGCGTCTGCTAGCGAGTTTCTTGGTTGAAAAAACCGACTGCTCTCGCTGCACAACCGTTCACTGGCCACTCCGTATATATGGCAATGGATTTCGACCTGCAAGGTGGTGCCGGTGGGAGATTTCTCCTGTGCATTGTTGAACAATAAAAATTCGCAGCGTGCGCGTTAACTAAAAGCGGACTGCGGGTCTCTCATTGCCCATTAGCAGCGATTGACATGTTCCAGTAGGAAACACCGCTCTATCACTGCGTGCTTTGCGCCTCCCCAGTTTTCTCTCCTGCACAACGCTGCGATGAGCGCCAGCGTCAACGCCGCCGCCAGTGTAAGCGTTAGCGCCCTGCTGCTTCACATCTACACATGGTTCCCTTTAGCGGTAGATGGTGTAATTTATTTATTTATTTATTTATTTATTTATTTATTTATTTAGTTATTTCTAGCGCATCGCGCAATGCTCCCTTCTGAACTGTCTCCTTCCTGGGATCTTCGTCCACGTGGGTAGCAGCGTGACACTTCAGTTGCTGCGAGCAACATCGGCGGTCATGCGTTAATATATCCCGGACAAGAATGCATGAAATGTGGCAACATGGTTGACAAGAATGACAAGTCACCTCGATAGAAGATCACAGTGCCATATCAAACACGGCTGATCGCCGACCATTCGAAACCGGCGCATATACAAACACGCATGTGAATGGCGCACCTTCGACGGCTGCATTTTTTGTATATGCTCGCCTGCGCCTGGTTATATCTTAGTATACACGCATTCTTGTATGAGCTCGCTTACGCTGATTTCGATGACACCATCGAAATCGGTGAGTTTTAACGAGCTTCACTTGAAAAAAGAACCCTCTATATCTATCCGAGCGCGTCATCGACATATACATGCCTAGCGATCGCAGCGCCAATATTCTCCGCGGTTATTCGCGTGAGAAACTGCTTTCTTAGCGTTTCGTAGTGCTGAAACGATCTGCTTGAACGTGTGCTACACCGAAGGCACAGGAAGGACCGGAAGAAACGTGCGAAACCAGACGGCAAAGGATAAAGGCCGGAAAGAGAGGACGCTCCGCTCCGTGGCGCTAATTCGCGTTGTCACGGTCCCTCCATCACGCACGTCCTGCGCGACGCTCTCGCGCTGTTCAGATGTCGCCGCGCTCGCTATCTGCGCGAGAACTTTCGCGTCGCCGGTTCACTTACGACGCGCCATCTTTCTGTCGCTGCACTATACGCGCTGCATTTTGTTTCTTTGCCTGTTCATTGCACCCGTGTAGACTATATCGCTGCATCAGCCACGTATGCTACGAAGCCGACGCACGCCGAGCAGCAGCCGGTTGCAATTAGCAAAGGTTCACCCCCTCTTCCCTCGAAAGGTGGTCGCCTGTGTATCGCATTTCTTTCTCTCTTTCCTTCGTGTTCTTGTCGCCAAGTAACGAACGGCGCCTTTTCTCGGGAGTGTTGTTTTTAGTACAAACTGCCGCGGCTGCAGCGTGTAGACATCCTGCTCGCGTAGAAAACCATTTGTCACTCTGTCCTAGTGCAACCCCTCCCTCGGACCATCTCTTCGCCAATCTTGCCTGCGTGGAGGAAAGAAGAAAGGTGAAGAAACGAAGGGCGGACGTTACTGAAGAAAGTATACGTACCACAGCTTTCTTTGGTCGTGAACGCAGGGTGGGCTATGGTGTATAGAGCCAAGGGCAACGTGCCAATAATCCACGAGACAACTGGCTACAATGATTCAAGGTGCACGCCTTTACCGTACGTCCGTTGATGCTACGCAACATTAAATGTTGCTCGCTGTTCGTTGGGTATACAATGGCGAGGTTAGATCTCGAATATGTATAGTAGTAGGCTTATTAAGAGTTGCCAGAGAGAGAGAGAAAGCTTTTGTATGTGCAAAGATAAGAGATCTTCCTCGTAGGTTGGAGCCCTTAGTTTGGGGTCCCATTGCCTAGCGCCAATCCACGTGCCCGCTGGATGAGCCGACGCTGCGCCTGCGGCTGTGAGATGGTCAGCGCAGTCTCCCAGGGGAGAGAGAGAGAGAGAGAGAAAAAAAACTTTTATTTTCAAAACCCAAGTCCGGGTCCGAGGTCTAGGGTGAGCTTTCACTGGCCTCCCCCAAGATGGTTCGTATATGGTTGAGGAGATTTGCCCACGAGGAGGTTGTTTCGCCCAGGTTCGCAACCCAGGCCTCCCATGTAAGTATGTTAGAACGGAGTGAATGGCGTTGTGGCGTATTGGCTCTGGGGCAGTGCCAGTATGTGTGGGATAGAGTCGGTATGGAACCGCACACTTGGCAATGAGGTGTATTCGGGGCTTGTTGTATTTTGTGTAGTGTAAAGTCATTCGGTAGAGAGTGTGTTTGTGCTTGTCTCAAGAGCGCGGTGTCTTGTCGCGAAAAAATATCGGGCGGTCTTGGAAGCTCTCTTCGGGCTATTCGGAGGGACTTCAGGCGGGCCCTTCGTTCCTTGTGGCGTTCAGCGCGGTCCACCGTCGGCAAATAAATCTCAGGCCAACCCTGGGAAGTATGTGAACACCAGGGTATTGAGGCCTCAGCGTGGTTCTGGGAGTTGCCCAAGGAAGAAGAGTGACCTGGCGTCCACTCCAGGCGGACTAGTACAGCGGGATTGCGATGTCCATAAGAAGTGAGTTCAGCCAGTATGTGTGGAGGGAGCTGGTTTTGGAGGAACGCCCGTAAGGCTGCCTGTGAGTCTGTCCTGACAGTGATTTCGGGAGAGGCGTGTTCATGCTGCGTGATTGCTTGCGTTATGGCCAGTATTTCTGCTATTGCCACGGAAGGAACGTCATGATGGTGTTTTACGATTGTGCGACCACGTGGGTCCACGGTTGCTGTGACTGATTTGCCGGCTCTAAAGCTGGCATCGGCGTGGTATGAAGCCGGATCACTTCGAAGCTGTCGGCGGCAGCGTGATTGGCGTCTTTGAACATCTCTTTCAGAGTGCATGTGCTTTGGTATTGGTCGAACGTCGATGTAAGGAAGTGCGTCCCACGGAGGAGCTGGCAGTGGTATAGGTGGAAGATTGGTGGTATTTTGTCCCAGAAGTTCTAGTAAGCTACGGCCCTGGTTTGAAGTTGTCAGGCGGTGGGTTTGACTTTCTTCATGCATAACTAGTCTTTCGCTTAAGTTATTGTAAATAGCTGTCGCATCCACGAAGGCACTTGCTGCATAGCTTGGTACCCCAAGGGTTACGCGCGTGATGCCTCGAAGGAGGTTGTTGAGTTTGCGAAGTTGGGTCGCGGTGAGATGCATGTATGGAGGAGTGTGGGTGGGCGGGAATAGGGGGGTAGCCCGGTGCGTGTATACATTCCCAAGTGCAGTGATAAACTGTGGGCTGCGCTCCACAGTAGTAGCAGTACGCTCCTCTAAAGAAGCCTAAAGGAGCCGTGGTACATGCTTGCTAGGTCAGGAGTCAGGAAACATTGTCAGCGGTAGCTTTCTTCATCACGATGGGTTATCCGGTCGAGTTTCACTAGACAGCCATCGCCTGAGAACCTTTATGGACATCCAGAGTAAAGTTGGTTCGCTTCTACTGGCCTAGTATGCAACGCAATACAGAAAAGTATGTGGCCAGCTGTGATAAATGCCAGCAATTCAAGCGACCAAGTACTGCTCCAGTTGGTCTCCTTCACCCTGTGACGCCACCCTCATCACCTTTCGAAATGGTTGGTGTGGATCTTCTCGGGCCCTTCCCACGCTCATCAAACAACAATCGTTGGATTATAGTCTGCGTCGACCATATGACGCGTTATGCGGAAACCAAAGCGCTGCCAACGGCCACGGCAATCGATGTATCGAGGTTCCTCCTCTCTTCTGTTATACTGCGCCATGGACCACCTCGGATTATTGTCAGTGATCGTGGTCGCCAATTTGTGGCCGATGTAGTGGAAGAGCTCTTGCGTCTCTGTGCTTGTCAGTTTCGCCACGCCACCCCGTATCACCCGCAGACAAACGGTCTCGTCGAGCGCACTAACAGAACATTTATCAACATGCTTTCGATGTACGTCGACGCCAAGCACAAAAATTGGGATGACATCTTGCCCTTTATCACCTACGCCTACAACACGGCAAAGCATGAAACCTCTGGCTACAGTCCCTTCTATCTTCTTTATGTCAGGCCACCCCGCTGCTTCCTTGACACCATTCTGCCATTTCATGCTCATGCGGACTCTTCTATTGCCCAGACTCTCTGCCGCGCAGAGGAAGCACGTCGCTTAGCTCAGCTCCGTACCTTGGCGTCCCAGGACCGCTCCAAGCTCGCCTACGATTCACGACACAAGGATGTGTCGTACGAAAAAGGGGACAAAGTATGGCTTTGGACACCTCTTCGCAAGCGCGGCCTGTGTCAGAAGTTTCTGGCTCATTACATCGGCCCTTTCGTCATCGTCGATCGCCTGAGTGATGTCACCTATTCCATTGCTCGTCTCGTATCTCACGGCTACCGTTCTAGGCAGACGCAGCTTGTTCACGTCGCCCGCCTAAAGCGCTGTTATACTCGTGACTCTTAGCACAAGTGATACTCGCCCAGGGGGCTTCGTCTGGGAAAGGGGAAGTGTTACGCTGAAGCGGCAACGGTGAGACGAAAGAAGAGGAGAACGAAGTGGGCTGTCTTAGAAACAATCGGTGTCGGCGTGGCTACCCTTCGCTATTCATTAGTTAATAAACACACCCCATCGTAACAAAGTTATAAGCCTAGATCTTATTGGAAACGCTGCCTGGAATACCGGCACACTAGGATATGGTATTTAGTCCGTGTCAATTGCTATGGCATGTATACGGTACTGTGATCAACGAGACTCCAGGCATATAGGTATACCACCATTCATTCCTGTAGCCCATGCAGGTGCATAAGATGTTGAGTACCAGTTTTATGTAGAACAAACGACGAAGATCGGCAAATGGCACCAGAAAAAGAAAAAGATAGCAAGGAAGGCTGGAAAAGGCCTCTCAGGATCACACACAAAGAGCGCAGATGCATCAGAATCCCACGCCCCTTTGCTCGAAACACTTGTACGCAGGCGGCGCGTGTGATCTTTGAGATGCTTTAGACCCTTTCAAACTCCTTGGGACTGCTCAAAGAACCGAGGAACAGGTTGGGACAGGTTGCGCATGCAGAAAGCAGACATTGGCGGACAAACGCGTGGTAGTTGACGGTTGCTAAGGGTGATGAAGTTTCCATGGAACGGAGACCACTCAAGCAGCATTTTGGTTCGAGCTAGTATGCGAGTCATTCTGGTGGTCTTTGTTCCCTTGCGATGCGGTTAATTTCCCCCGAGATCCGCCAGGCCTCTCTCGTATCCACATGAGAGCGACGTAGTCGCGCTGAGGGCCTATGCACTCTAAGAAAAAAAAAAAGTCATCTGACTCTTTTCTGAGAGTTCTGGTTTGCCAAGTACGTTAACTTGTGGGTCACACGACTCTCAGAAGAGAGTGTGATGACTCCCAAAGATAATTAACGTGCCTCATTAAAGGGAGTCATATACGTGGCAAGCCAGAACTCGGAAGAGAATCACAGGACTTTTAGTTTTCTTTTTTTTTTTTTTTTTTTTGAGAGTATTTTCTGCTCTCATACCTGCAGCCGCAGAGCCTTCCGCGCTGTCAAAGTGTCCGCGGGCTGGCGTTTTCCCGCAGAAAGTTCTCGCGCTGCCTCAAGTTCAAATCACACATCCGCCGCAGCCGCGCCTCGCCCTCTCCACCATGGCGGCCTCTCGCCAAGAGGCGCGGCGCGCAGCCGGCGCTCCTCCCGCGGCGGCGTGAAATGGCGGTCGCGATTGGACACGCGCGTTACGCGCTTGCGCCACGCATCAGCTGCTGCTGTTGCTGCAGCTTGCGTAGAGACGCGGCGGCGCCGAGCCGAGGCAGCACAGCCAGCGCCGGCGCGCGTTTCCATGTGCGCATACGCCTGTGTACGTGGTTCGTGTCTGACAGCGAGAGACGAGACGTAGCATCCGGGCGTGCGAGTGTCCCAGCCCCGGAAGGAAGTCGACTCGCCTCATTTTCCTTTCGAAAGACACGAACGCGTAGCAACACTCTTTCGAGGCCGTGACTGTTCCGTCCCGTAGATGAACGCGGCAGCTAAGCCTGGTAGTGTCGAGATTATGTGTGTGGTACAGTTACATGGAAGGGCGTCAAACGCCGCCCCATATACGTACTGAAAGACCGGAGAACGACGACGGAAAGATTTGTGGGAGATTGTCTTTCCCCTCGAGCGACGAAAGGCCGCCACATTTTGGAGCGTCAACTTTCACGCGCACATGTGTGTGGCCCTTGCGCGATGTTGTCGCGCCAACCGGGTCCCCCCAGGCCGAGTTTTCTAGAAGGATCGTCTTCCTTTCCCTTGGGACACCCCGCTAATTTCCTTAGTTCCATCAGGCGACTCAACCTTGTCTGGCTCACCCGCCCCGGAAACGTACACCCCCTCTTTCTCGTGTATTGTGTTCTTTCCCTCACTTTGTTGTGTTTTCTTTCTTTGTCTTCGCTAATTAGAGTTTTCTTGCTGTCATCGAGGCTACTATACTGTTACGTGAAGACGACGAAGACGTGAAGACAGTTCGTGATGCACTGAAGACGGCTGAAGAAAGTGGCGCCGCTTGCCAGTTGATCGCCATATTTGTCCCAATTGGCCTTAGGCCCGTCTTCACAAACGCTCCTCGACTCGAAACTCGACCTCAAGGGATCCTTGAGGACTGTTTCTCGTTGCGATTTCTGCAACGCGAGAAGTCTCGAATATCCCTCGAGCTGGAGTTCCGAGTCGAGGAGCGTTTGTGAATACGGGCCTTAGTGTGGACACACCCTGTCAATAGTTGTGTCCGTGTACTACTGGCAACTTTATCTGCAGTCAAACGACTCCACAAAAAAGTGCGCTGGACCTTCAAAATACTTCGTTATGGAGGCCATTTCGTTGTAAAGGTTGTGTACCGTGATCATGGCGATAAAGCCGCATTGGTGTGGATACACCCTGTCAATAGTTGTGTCCATGTACTACTGGCAACTTTATCTGCAGTCAAACGACTCCACAAAAAAGTGCGCTGGACCTTCAAAATACTTCGTTATGCAGGCCATTTCGTTGTAAAGGTTGTGTACCGTGATGATGGCGATAAAGCCGCGGAAAGCATCGGCCTCGAGCCCTTGGACTCGGGCGACTTCCTCGACTCGGTGGACGGACTACACTTGTTGTTCTGTTTTCCAATATTCGCGCTCCGCTATAAAGTAAACGCAGGCAGCCGTATTGCCTATTAGTCTATACACGAAGCCTTTGTTCTCCTATAGTACAGACTAGACAGCTACCTTTGTTCTCCTATAGTACAGACTACGTAGCCACACACACGAGTCGCACAGACTCGTACGAGCTGAATATGAAGAATTTACGTTCTCTTTTCTCGAGGAAAACAAAAAACTGTTATTATTCTTTTGCTATACTCGACGTAAATGCAAGACCTTGGCGGTGTGACATACACGAGCAGTGAGCTTCCGTTGGGCGTTCTTGAGACTTCTCGGAGGCAACTATATATTCAAGGCCGTGTAATTAACTTTTGCAAATGCACATTGTGCACTATGGCGTGATTACCACACGCAGTATAGTACCGTCATATCTCCCAAGAGATGAGGGGAAGAAAGAGACATACAAGTCGAGTCATTTGTTGTTCTCATTGTACAGTCGTATAGCTCATTTTATTGTTCACACACACACACACACACACACACACATCACTCTCATCCGTCCAGGATCGCTTTTGTCCCGTTCTCACGCTCCTCTTTGAACAATAGTGCTACAGCGAGTGAAGTTTATATGTACAGTCACGCGGATTTCTTCTCCCGGAGCTGTGGAACAGAGCGCGAGTCGTAACGGTTCTTTGTTTTGTTTTGTTTTGTTTTTTCTTCTTTTTTCACTTCCCGCACTTACACGAATGCACTTACGCAGTGACGCGGACAGAGGTGAAAGTACATGCTCACACACAAGCACAAACACAGAGCAAGGAAAAAAAAAAGGGGTGCGAAGGATGGGAGACATCAGAATTTCAGCTTTAGTCACAGGTCGATAGAAACGCCACTGCTAATCAGGAAGATTTTTTTAACAACAACAAGAACAACAAAAACGAGATTCATTGGTGAATTCTGCAATTGGATTACAATAGACATTGAAACGAAACAAAGGTTAGACAGAGCGCTGCTTTCCGTAGTGCTTTATACACAAGTACGTTCGCGAACCAAATTTATGACTTCATCAGGACGGAAACCAGGAAATCAACGGTACTTGACTAAGAAGAGCGTTCTCAATTGCATCTATAGCACATCTTTCGTGTACGGCCATAACTGGATCGAAAGCTCTTTGTCTGGAATTTTAGCCAACCGGTCACAATTATATGTGTTAGGATATAGCTACCTTGGTATCACTTTTCTTTGTCATGTGTCAAGTCCTCATTTTCAGAGGGTTTCAGGTCTTGGGCGCCTAAAGTCTGCCATACACTAACTGCCGGACCCAAACCGGTTTGCAAGAGTATACGGAAGCAGGGTGAATGGACTTTGGGGACGTATAAAAGCTCCTTTGGGCCCGTAAAGCTCCTTTCGCTACGTAAAGGTCCTTTGGGTTGGCCCGAAGGTGCAGCATCAGAAACTTCATATTGCATTCGTGTGATTTTTCTCGTATTTCTAACCTCTATAAGGTCACAAATGTGTATATGTACACATTCTTGAGAATGAAGTTGGAATACAGCGCTTATGTCTACGCGTACGTTTCCTTCGTTCCAGTGCAAACGCACTCGATTACGTATCGAGGAGCAGTGAGGCTTCGCACTGCTCGAGCAACGGCGCGAAGCCGATTTCACATACGTCACAACGTTTCACACATATACCAGTGACGTCACCTCGCCGTCGATTGCACGGTATAGCCGGAGACCAACCGGAAAGAATACAATTTTATCCAATGCGAGCAACAATACATACGTAAGAACATGGGAAAACTAAATCGAAATTCTGATGTCTCCAGATCCCTTCACATTAAGCAACCGTCTTTGGTAAAAGACACAGATCGGGCGTACAATCCTGAATGCTTCGTGAGCGCTGGTCGTTTTCGAGCAAAGCCTGTAACAAGATCGCTCCCAATACTTTCAGGTCTCATACACTACTTACTATACATTTTTGGGCTTTGCAGCCGCGCAGTAAATGTCGACCGTTATACCATAGCACTACCAAACAAGAGATGGCGCCACGTGTCCTGTGGGGTCAGCAATTTTCGGCGCCTAAGAACACACGACACTTATACCTTCCACGCGAACAAGCTTCGAGGCCGGGCATTCACATCGAGTTTGTTTGTATCCATTGTACAGATTCACTGCACGAATATTCGGAGAAATTACTCCATCGATAAGTACACGCGAAATCGCGATAATCGAGCTCAAAGCCATTACTCCCTGATAAGGGAGTAACGAGTTGCCAACACTCCCTTTTTTTGTTTTCTGTTCGTCTTAGAGTGTGTCTGAAGCGTACGGTTTGACGGCTTTCATACTGGACCTGCGTTCCTCATTAAAATAGAACTCGAATTCATTCTCGTTGAAGCTGGTCGCACAAATTCAGGTTCACTGAAGATTCGAAAAGCTTTTTCACGAATGACACTGAAGAGAAGCAAAAAGCGAAATGGCCAGGTAGTTATTTCTGCATACCGTATTTTCATTAATTTCTGCGGTTGATTAATTCGCTCTAACGTAAATTGAAACGCTTTCGCGTTCAAAAACCTTGATCCTGATATAGAACTACAGCTTTTCCTTCGAAGTGATTTTTTCTATTAACTGGTCTGCCATCATTAATCGCGTGGTCAGCGTCAGAATTGGGTGGAAATTCCTTTTACGAAAAATCCCAGCGCAAAAGATATTACTGAAGATTTAATCCCGTGGATGTAATAGCGGAGCAATAAATAAGCACAACATTTACCTATATGGGTTCACGTGCTGAGCGAAAGCGACACCGCTATTTTATTTTTATTTTTTTCGTATGCAGTACATGCCAGAGCCTGCTGCATCTGACTGCTGAATGCAGCCGAGAATATGTTGGTTCTCACTGCCGAAATTTCAGGAATAAATATAAAATAAGCAACCCCCCCTCGCCAGACGAAGCTTATACGTCGGTGTACCTAGCACATGAATGTTTACTGTGCCGAAGACCCGGAGAAGATGTTCAGCAATAAAAAAAAATGAAAAAAGAAAGAGAGAGAAAGATGATGTTTGGATTGCTTCAAATAAGAAAAGAACAATGAAGCTGGTGACAAATGCTGCAAAGTGCGCACGACAGCATGCCTTGTGCTTACTTATAGCTTCACACACAGCTGTAGCATATCCAGTGATATTGCAGCTAAGTTTTGTACACATATTTATATATTTATACTATATATACTTGGGATACTTATGTACATCTCAAGTGCTGGCGGCCGGCAGTTTATGCGGCGCGTTTCGTCAGTACGGTTTCCTTCTTCAGTTCTCTCAAGACCATCGGCTGTGGGAGAAAATGTCGAAGCGATGTTGATGATACTGCGTTTCAATTGCAAGTAAACGTATATTGCCGGAAAACGTATCATCCCGTATTTGTTTCAACGCTGTCGGGACATATAAAAAAAAGGAAGCTATATGTTTGAAACGGAAGACAGCGCCGTTTGGTTCTGCTGCAACAAACCGTTACCATTGCGAAGGCCTTTTGTTCAGAAGTATGTGCAATTTTTTTTAAAGATAATGTACTTTTGCCGCAGATATGTGGTTATGCGACAGAGTCCGCGCAACAACGTGACCAAATGTTTTTCCTAGAGTACACACAAAATAGAACTGCAATGAACGCCTAATTACAATCGAGCCAATAAATACCAAGTCCATGCGTCATCTAGCGCAGTTAGGTGTATAGTGCAGCCGAGACTGACAGGTCCCGTACTAAAGGAAGTTCTTTCGACATTGTCACGTAAGGTCATATTTTCATAAAATATAAATTTCAATGTATCATATATAGATAGCATCGAACCTGCCTCAAATGTGGGTTCTTTCCTCGAGGTATGCGATTTCAAAACAGAGTCGGCAAACGGAGGATTTTTTAAAATCATGACACGTCGCTTTGCTTCGGAATTTTCACCGAGAAACGACAGTATTCTGACAGAAGCTTGGTCGCGAGGAAAACATCGAATTCTTATCTCCAGAACGCAGCGGCCATAAATCACACTCGAACTGTTGTTCACAGAAGCCTTAAAAAAAAAAAAAAAATCAGTCAGGCTATAGCGTCAAACGCTCATAGACGTATGCACTAAAATGATCTGTGCTATCCCGGCGTAATTAAATGGGGGTCAGAAACCTTGCCAGGTCCAGCGCTACGCGCTAACAAACGACCGCGACTGCTATTATTCGGATTGACTATAAATCTTTACGCGTTCACTATACGCGGGTTTCTTGTAAACAAGACCTCATCAGATGTCACTTATACCGTTGCTCTCGAGTTCATCGTGTTCGTATTAAACGGTTACGTATACAAACTTTCATTTTGCAGCAGAGCAAGAAGATGACAAGCGCTCCTACAGCAGTTGAAACCAGCCGCCCGAAAAAAAAAAATCGACATACAGGGTACAGGAACAAAGTGACGGACACGCATACACATCACGCAAACTCGTCCCAGCAATATCGTCCACGGTAGAAGTTCAAGCGCACATCGTCGGCAAACGGGCGGAAAGTTTGACCAGCAAAGCTTTGCGGTCCGTCGATGCTTGCGCACGTCCGTCGATCACACACTCACATATGCACCCAAACATGATACGCGCACATACACACACGTAGGGACATTCTACGAGAAACATCCATGCTGCAGAGGCGCGCATTTTGCACACGCGCCCACTCCGTTTCACTGACTTCGCGAAGCACTCTTAGCTTTGAAAGCCTGGATGCACGCTGCAATAAGCTTCGTTAAGTTGTATGATGGGGTTCAATCGGTTAGCTATGCAAACCTATTGACTGTCACCGGATGGTATATTAGCACGCTGAAACTATTGGTTGCATAATGTGAAAGCAGTTGCAGTGAAATGAGATGAACCGGTGGGGAATGAGAGGGAGCCACATGCGGCTCCTCTGTCAATGTTTCGTTCGGCGAATGTATTGGCAGGCGGCACGAAAACACGCTCTGCCGTGCACCGTCACTTCGCTCATGCTTCTTCCCAAGGGATCTTAATACTTTGATGCTATCCCCGCACGGTTGTAAAACAACGTCTAAGGAAGAATGCTGTACACATTTTTCTTACGCAGCAGCATGAGCAGAAGCTGCGATCCACCAACACGGACATGCTTAAACCGGGAAACTTTTCGCGAGTGCTTCGCGAAGGCATCGCGACACGGTAGAGGGGCGCGTGCACACACGTCAACATATACAGCAGGGCGTCTATGTACACAACACGCATTGCACAACACATCATCCTGTACTAGCAACCGGCCTTGCTGTCCTGCTGCGCGGCCGCCATGGCAGCCGCAGCCGCGGCGGCCATCGAGTCTCTGCGACGCTGTTCGAGTCCGTTCACAATGTTCTCGATGCTCCTAAGGTCGTTCGAGGTGGACCGCGACGACGACAAGAGCGGAGGCGAGGAGCGTTTCCTCGACGCCGATGACGACGTAGCAGCGGCGAGCGAGACGCCGGAGGCGAACCCGCCGGTGGTGCTCCTACAGGAGGAACCCTCCGAGGACGAGTTGCAGCCGCCGTCGTCCGAGTTCACAGGCGTACCGGGCTTGCTCGAGCACGAAGGAGCAGCGGACGACGTCGTTCCGCAGTCCGGTATCAGAGGAGGGGGAGTCGTCGACGAAGGCGGCGTCGGGTGCCGCTGGTGTTGCCTCGGAAAGGCCTCGAGAGGCGACCGCGGATCCGGCGGCGGGGAGCCGTCCTCGTCGAAGAAGCCGCCGCCGCCAGGCCGGAACGGGAAGGGAGACTGCTGCGACGCCGTCGCCGCCATGGGACTGCCCGGTAACGTGTAGGGGGAGAAGCGGTGCTGCTTCAGCCTGGCGGCTACCTCGGAGTAACCCGCCGGGTTGAGCAGCGGGTGGTTGGCCGCCATGAGGAAGGAGAGCGCAGCGGGAGTGATCGCCGCACCGGGAGACGTCGGCAGGCCTGCGGCGGCCGCCGCGGCGGCTGCGGCAGCGCCGGGGAAGAACAGCTGCGGCAACGTCAGGCCCGGCGGGTACAGTGACGGTGGGTAGAAGTACGGCAGCAAAGGTGACGGCTGCGGGAGACCGGAGATCGCTGTGCTCGAAGACAGCTTGCCGCCTCGGTCGTGAAGGTCGATCGAGCCGGTGCTGCTGAGAGGAGAGCGCCCGTCCAGGCGGTCGTCGCGCCGGTCATCTGCGGTGACAGGTGTGGGAATGTAATTAAGAACCACGAAGAGGGACGCAGCGCTCGTCTGAAGTGGTGTTTTCATAATGGACGTATGGTCCTATCGTATAGCGCATCAATGTCCTATAACTTTATCGAGAAACCCCCCTCCCTCCCTCCCCCCCCTCCCCCCACTAAAATTAAAAAAAAAGAAAATAGAAAAAGAAAACCTTTCGATTCATTCCGTTTCGCCCTCCTATGAATGAGACATGAACAGCTATACTTACTCAGGGGATTGTCATCAGTGTTCGATATCGAACATCAGTGCTTCCGGTGCACTCCCGCACTGTACACAGTTTATGTAAAGCTTGGGAAGCTGTTAAGTCCGTACCGAAGTAAATGTAGCTCAGCGTGATCTTCACTATACGCTAGGCCCGTCTAAATGTATCTGATGTTTACGCATACATTCCCTCTTGAAACCGCCACGAACATATACTACTGATATACATGACACTAAATATAGCATGTTCCTGCTGCAGAGTTTTCCTATTGGCTCCCAACTAAATCACAATCATGCACATTTAACAGGCTTCCCTGACGCCCACGAGGGTGCAAGCCGCGAATAGGTGCGCTTTGTTTGAGTAGAGAGACTCTTACCGTTGTCCCGACCGGGGCTCGCACCGAGTACGCCGTCCGGCCTGAGGTCGGACGCCTCGCCGACGTCCAACTTGTCGTCGTCGTCACTCGAATCCTCCTGGCCGGACACCAGCGTCGTGTGGTGATGATTGGTGGCCGACAGACGGCTTACCCAGCGACGAGCCCTTGGGAGCCACCGTGCAGGGAAGACGGCGCCTGCTGCAGAAGCATCGCCTGTCTCCTGCGACGAAGGGAGGGCGAACCCAACCGTGGGCTTCCTATAGCAACTGGCCGTGGTGTGAACGACGCGAGCGCCGTGTTATCTTAATACGGCGATGAAATAAGCAACACGGATCAGAAATCATTAGCGACACATCCGTCACGGATCTGACGTCACACTAAGCATCAATGCAACCTCTCGTTGTTTTTGCTCTTCGCAGAGCGACCACTGTAACAGGCACCGTGCATGCGCTCCTCCTGTAATGGTGAGCACCACGAGAAGAAATAGGAAAGAAGCGCCACCGTTCTTAATGGCATCAAGCCTACGAGTATCGAAGTGCCAACATCGTGAAACAAGGTTTAAGCGATCTATTGTGTTCCGGTGGGTCACACATATATATATATATATATAGCTGCCTAACAAAAATAAACCAATAACATTGTTTCATACAGAGCTCTCAACGCACATAAAACGCTAATATATGTGTGCCGGTTCAAGTCTATATACTCTTCATGGTTTTCAGTTTTGAACTGTATTCCTTTCGTGTTACATTGATTCAAGTTTAATTCAGTTTACTTGCGGGCAGACCCGAATAAAAATGGTTTACTGTAAAACGCAATGATTCGCAGGAGCAGTCGAAAGAAAGGCTGGGAACGCAGAATTCGATCCGAGCAAATGAATCAATCTGTAGGCCGTCCGACCTTTGGTATATACAGAGGCACAGATACAATGTTGCCGCCGTGTCACGTGCGTGCCATATATAATATATGAAACCTCGAGTATCCTGCTTTCTTTCTTTAACAAATGCGTGCATTGCTCTCCCGAATAATAAAAATATATGAATTGCTGCTAGCAGATTAATACCAATTTCATCCCTCCTCGCAACAGTCGTGAGTGAAATTTCATTCGATGCAATATATCCCACAGATTTATTCGTAAGATCAGATTTATTGTTATTACACGTTCTTCATATTCTGATTCATGGCGGATTTCAATATTCCATTCAGTGAAATTCCGATGACTATATACCTATAAGAGAAGATTATGTAACATGTATGAATACCTCTCTCGAGTTCGACATCTGACTTGAAGAGAAATTGCGGCGCAGGTAATTTTCGAAAGCGGCATACATCTCTAATGGGAAAAATTCTTCATGTACACTCTGTTATATTATAATTTTTATCTTGTTTGAAATCGTAGACAAACGCAGCAGCCCCCCGGAATTTGCCTTCTCGTTCACTCTGCACTGACATTTATGACAGAACCGCAAAAGATAGCGCCTGTGGCATAGGCGAGCGCGACCAGTGCAGCGGCATTAACAAAATTACTTATCGTTAAAGCGCTGGATTTTCCGATTTCGTCATAGACACGCACGCATTTCAGGAAGCCAGGGGGCACTCGGAAACGTGGAAAGAAAGAAAGAAAGAAAGAAAGAAAGAAAGAAAGAAAGAAAGAAAGAAAGAAAGAAAGAAAGAAAGAAAGAAAGAAAGAAAGAAAGAAAGAAAGAAAGAAAGAAAGAAAAACCCATTCGTCAGGCCACCAGCACGTGTACAAAGCTCATTACCATGGGAACGCCCTCGTTAATGGTTAGCCCCCCTCTTTGAGTCATGAACGACGGTGAAGACAGCGAGGCGCGCGCGCCCGTGCTCGTCGGGGTTTTATAGCTCCGAGTCGAGACGCGGCCGTTTCCGAGGAAAAAGAAAGGGCCACCAGCGAAGCCACGCGTACGTGACGCGGCGAGAGCAGCAGCCTCCGACAAACCAGACCGCTTATTAATAGAACCGCGCATTACCGCGACGAAAGTAAGAAAAATGAAATAAACAGGGAACGCTGAGGAAGCTATGTAGGGCGTTTATGTGTGTTTATGTTGGGCCTAGAGGCCATGGGGTTGTATAGCTCATGCGAGAAAGAACGCGTCCGCACGTTTATGTACACCGCCTACGCGCTCGCGCTGATGGTTTTGAGCGACGTGATGACGGACCGGTTAGGGGAGCTTGAAGAATAAACGAGAGTGAAAGAAGAAGAAGAAGAAGAGAAAAAAAAAACAATAAATGGATTAACGGTGTATGAACAGGAAGCAGAGGCTACGTTATGTTAAAGCGCAGCTCGCTCACGCTCGCTCCATCAATTCTGGCACTGCACTTTGACGAATGGTGGCCGTGCGAGCGCGTCTAATAGTCGTATAAATAGTGGTTTTATATAGGAAGCGGCCTGTCTCGTTACGCCGGCACACCGAGCGTTTATGCGTGGGAGACCACGTAGAAGTAGTAGCCTACACGCGGCAACTCCCTCTCTATAAACCTGACAGACATTCCCTTTATTATTAAAGACGATAGTCTTTCTTGGGATAATTCAACGAAAAAAATTGCAGTCTGTCTCTCTGTCTGTGTATTTGTCTGTCCCTTGATTCAGCTACCCGGCCCAAGTTTAACCCCTTGCTGAACGCCCAGCCATCTTGCACAAGCGGCTGCGTTCATACTTGTGAACATTGTCGATCAAAAAGCAAATATTACGCATGTCTGAGGCGCAACATCAATACGTAATTATCACGTGGTGTATTCCTTTAATAGAAAATCTATTGATACTTAATTATAAAGACCCTAGTGTTTCTTAGGCTGCGCTGAAATTGCGACGCTATGCACGAAAAAGCTTTGCAGCGGCCCTGGGTTCTGCACAAGCTCACGTTTCCCGATGCTACTGCCAGATGGCGTCCATATTTCACGCAGCGCCTCCTCTATTTTATCAATGCCAGCCAGATGCGGCCGATTCAACATAGAGGAGGCGCTGTCTGAGGCAAGGCAAAACATAGTAGTACGGCCGGCAGAATCTTTCGACGAAATTTGCAGCGAAGCACGCAGATACGCGGCCAATTTTTTTCTCTCTCCGTCTCTCAGGAGACCAAGGGACGCAAAGTCGTATGTGCGCGATTACGGGAAATTCCGTAAACACGCTTCTCCGCAACACACATTTCGCTGAAATGTAATGGCGGCATCAGATCACAGTTCAAAACGTAAACTACTTACTGGTTCCACATTCTGCTGCTTCACTTTAGCTGACAGTTTTGTCGCAGGAACCACGTCCGCGTTTTCCGTGTTACAAATGACTACGCTTCTAATAAAACTACCACGTGGGAGAGCTAGCTTTACAATTAGGAAAGGCGGTCACGGTACCGGTGACAAACTGTGTACCCCTTTTTACGTGCCGAGGACAAAACGAAAGTATAAACGTAATGTTCATAAAGCGGGATGACTTCGCCGTACGGCAAGTGAGTACTGCGGCAAAGCATACCACTGTTAGCATCAGCGTGCGCAGGGTTCCCCTTCAGGGGGGGGGGCGAAGGTTCGTTGCAGCGCCCCCCTCCCTTATTAAGTCAATTTATAGGGCCGACTTTGCGCCCCCCCCTCTTAGGTAACTTGGGGGGGGGGGGCGCCCCCTCTGCCCCCCCTCGTGCGCACGCCTATGACTGTTAGCAACGTACAGGCAGGGGTTATAAACGAGCACAGAAACAGAAGCGGCAGCTGGTAGATGAGTTCCTTACGCGCTTGCCACTCTCTCTGATCGACAGACAACGAATTTTTTTAACTTTTACATATAGCGTCAAATTGCCTGCGCTGGGCATGACGGCAATCGTACAGCACATCGCACTTTGTACGTATATAGAGCAATTAAGTACACGGTTGTCGTTGTCGTGAAGCGGCTTATCTACTGTACAGGGGGTCCTGTCACACAGAAAACGTGTTCTTGTCACAGATTCTCCATACAGCTGCTGCTACGGCCGTGGCAAGGACGGTGACAGCAACATGCCGTTGTTTGTGGAGCGAATGCGAGCCGACAACAACCTGTCGCGCCACGTGCGCGTGAAAGGAGTCATCGTTTTCGCAAACGCAGACCTACCTACGAAAACGTGTCCTTACGGCTATAGAATTACTCTTCATACGAACCAGTTCCAGACAATTACATGCCACCAGTTGTACCAGGCCAATCTCGACGTTGAATGAGGTTGACAAAATGAAACCTGTCACTGTTGCGAACAAAGTTTGGAAGTTTGTTTATGCAGCGATCATTCGAGCACTACGCTACATGTCCATAAAGCAAAATGAACACGCCAACTGAGGATGTTAAGGTATTCAATTCAGTTCGGGGGTCAAGGGGTGCGAGCGCCCCCCCTTGGAGGAGTCAGAGGTGGGGGGAGACACCCTTGCCCCCCCCCCCCCCCTTTCCCCCCTCTTAGCTGGCGCCTATGGTCCCATGACATAGAGAAACTAGGACAAACGCTTTGCTAGTTGTTCCAACACCACTGCGCATGCTTCGCAATAAAAGCCAAACCGGCCACGACAGTCTAGTGGTTATGGTGCTCGATTGACCCGATGGCCGCGGGGTCGAATCCCAGACGCATTTTCGATGGAGGCGAAAATGCTTGAGGCCCGTGCACTTATATTTAGGTGCACGTTAAGGAACCCCAGGTGGTCGAAATTTCCGGAGCCCTCCACTACGGCGTCCCTCATAATCATATCATGGCTTTTGGGACATAAAACCCCAACAATCATTATTATTAGTATGATTAATAAAGGCCCGTAGGTATGCGTAACGGGGTCACGATGCCCTCTATAGGTTCATAATGCTGCGCGATCTATAGGCTCAGTATACGAAGGACGAAGTGTCGCTGCGCGCCACGGTGATAATGTGCGCGTACGACCTGTGTCGGCGCATAATGCGATGCAAGCGAAGCATGCATGTGCGCGACGAATGAGGCAAGCCACGCACGTCCACGTCGTTGTGGGCGTCGCGCGCAGAAAAGAACGCGTACGAAGGAAGGGCGGGGTGTTGATTAACGGGTACGCTTCATTATTCGCTTCAGCGCACAATTAACCGGACGGTTTACATACACTGATCGCAAAAGCGGCGCGGGAGCACTTTAAAGTGCGCTCCTAAACGCGAGAATACGAACAAAAGGTCAAATCTGGCAGAACTGCAGCAGAAACGCGCGGAGGCAACGTTGTAAAGCAAGAAGAGTGACCCGCGGGTTGCTCAAATAAGCCGCGAGGTGGAGCCGAGGCGCGATTTCAATAATGGTCGCTCCCTGCCTGCTGCCACCCGGAGAGGCAGAACGCCCCTATATATATCGTCTACACACATGTACATTCGCGTAGCGCGGCGTATGCTGCATGTGCTCGGAATATTACGCCTACGCGTAGACGTTAACAGCTTGTTAATGAATATACGTGAGTATCGTAAGCGACGAAGTGCGTATAATGTATGCCGGCGCTGGCTAATTAACGACGCGTCGGGTCCCTCTTAAAAAGCTAATGGGCGCGGTCGCGCGAGCGTTTTGCTCGCTCCCAGCGGGGGCGCCAACTGGAAGCATTGCGCATACGCTGGTCTGATCGCATATTCACGACGATGATCCACGCAAGCGACGGCACCGCGTCGTACGCGCGTCGTGCGCGAAAGAGGTGCCCGAGCGTACTCGTATGACACGCGTATATAGCGAGTACACCGCTGCGACAGACGTGATCGGGGAGCGCGCTTAAACGGTCGCGACAGTCGTACCATCGGTCTCTCTCTCTCTATGCCTCGTTCGCCAAGTCGCCTTCGCGGTTGCTGGAGGTGAGGCAACGCGCCGCGTGCGCAATGTCATACGCAATGCAATATATGCACTGACGGCGTGTCGAAACAGGGCGACGAATCGTTTAGCGCGCTATAGACTCGACTGTCGAGTCCGGGACAAACGTCGATGCGCGACCTATCGCGCTCGGTAAAACGCGTCGTGCATTGAGTGTGGCCCTTTAATACATAATCAATAGCATACGCTGCTCCTGTGAGCGAAGGCTGAAGAGTGACGCATAGGGGCGTGGATGCGAGGGAAACCGCCCACGTATACGAGGCAGCATGCGAGGTTCGCACGAACGCGTGGGCAGCGACCGCCATCGGCACGAAACGGTGTAACACTCACCGACATACCAATACAAGTCACATAAAAGTGCGAGCGCACAGCGCCTGCCAATGTCTCAGGCCTTAATGTAACATGTTCCAAATATGTATCGCAATAAAGCGCTGCCACAGGCCTCTATACCCCATTTACGAACCCCGTGTGGTAGTTCTAACTGTATACAACGAACAGGCGGAGTCACATCAAACACACTGTAAACCGTTTCACACCCTTAAGGGTGGATTTTCGATAAAACACCCATCGGACACCCCTTTTTTTTTGCCAAGATTATCCAAAAGGGTGGAATTTCACGTAAACAACCCTTTGCGCACATTTTTTTCATTTTTGGGTGTACTATAGGTGTATGATCACAAATTACACCCTAAGGTGTATGTTCACAAATTCCACCCAAGGGTGTTTCTTTGAATGTTACACCTATTGTTCTTTTTTTTTTTTTTTATTTTAGAAGCATCATTACGTATCACATGCCAACGGATACAATCAAACCGCATAGCAACTTTTCGGTGAAAAGATCGATGTGTCGGCTTTTGTTTTCATTTCACTTTTTATTCGCAGACATATACCGCGCTATATATTACATTTAATGCACCACTCTCTTGTTTGCATTATTCACAAGATTCCTCACACGTTCAACGGCTTCATGGGTTGACTTTGTGTGATTCATACTAAAAAAGTATTTTGCAGCCCCTCGTAACCATTCATCATTCTCACTGAAAGGATGGTAAAAGAGATGGTGTTGCGCTTAAACATATATCATGAAACGATTACACACTGTTTTCGACAGGTCATCATGCGCGTTTTCTAATTTGAAATCACAATGAGCTTTTCTTTTAGAACACCTGTTTTATTTACAGTGGGGTGCACATATTCCTGTACATTGAAGTATTTCACATCAATTCACAAGTCGCTGATTTTATCAGTGAGTTATATTTAAACTTATGATCACGAATCAGCTCAAAGTGACAGTATGCAGCGTACGTATTACCATGAAACTAGGCATGTTTACATTGAACTGTCTGCGCTCACTCTCCTGCAGCTGCTGTACACGCATGGCACGCCGCAGCACAGTTTAGGCGCACACCCGCTAAGCACCGCAAGTAAACTTCTCCAATGGGACGCATCACTCTGCGGACGCTTTATTTTTTTATTTTCTGTTTTTTTCTTTTTTTTGTCGAGGAACCCTCGTGGGTCGTACATTGTACGCGTGAGCGATCACAGACGACACTAGTACAATGTACCCGTGCCACAAGAAGGAGGAACCGCAGTTGACTTGTGGCATTGTGATTGACAGGTTCATGATTTCTTGTCGCGCTGCGAATAACGAGACGAGGACGATACAGGGACTACAGGACAGGTGGTGCGCAAACTCACAACTCATTCGCAGCGCGACAAGAAACTACGAACCACCACCAACTAGCCCAATTCATCGCTCTGCTAAATGTGATTGACAGCCCTTACCATTGCCTCACAATGCACACAGTGATAGCACATTCGTATGCTTGCACGAAATTCACCACATGAAATAAAAGCAAGCTTCATTGCTACTGCGTCGGTAAAAAGAGCGTATTCTCCAAGATATCTTATCAGCGATTGCTGAATGGTGGAATGTTATTTAAAAACAGGCTGTTAGCACAGCAGGGGCGTGGCCAGACTTTATGCAGAAGGGGGGGGGGGGGGGAGAAGGGGGGTCCGACCCTTCTGTATGTAAGTACATTTTTGCCAGTGCTTGCACACATGCGGGTCCAAATAAACGTAGAAAGGGGCGGGGGGTGAGTCGAATACCGAACACTATTCCCTCCCCCCCCCCCCGCCCTTCACTAGCCTCCTAGTTATATTTATTATGCACAGGTAACGAACTCTTAACTCCAACTTGTCGAAACAATGCCCCGACGACGCTGTACTCGGAAAAAGAAAAATATGAATCTCGAAGGCTACGAATTTGCCACCTGCACACGTCAGCAGTAGCTGAAAAAAAAAAAAAAAAAACCGCTTTAAAGTAGTATCTGGGGTTTAACGTCCCAAAACCACCATTTGATTATGAGAGACGCCGTAGTGGAGGGCTCCGGAAATTTCGACCATCTGGTGTTCTTTAACGTGCACTGACATCGCACAGTACACGGGCCTCTACCATTTCGCCTCCATCGAAATGCGACCGCCGCGGCCGGGATCGAACCCGCGACCTTCGGGTCAGCAGCCGAGCACCCTAACCGCTATACCACCGCGGCGGACGCGCTTTAAAGCTCTACTAGCACAAACATGTTGTTAAACATAACATATTACAATATGTCTTGGTTTTTTGTTTTGAACGATTATTATAAAACGGCGCTGCTAAAGTCAATTCACTGGTATAATGATATTAATCTCGGAGGCGATGACTTTCGGTTTCGGACTCAGGGCAACTGCGCGTCACGATCATCATCAACAGGCGACCTTTGAATCTGTTTTAACATGTCGTGTGCGCGTTTGCTGCATGCTAACGGTGGCGGATTGTTCATCGATTCACCTGCTTTCTTTTGGATGTGTACTTCGACGGCTTCCACGGTGACGTAGTTCACGCGTACAAAAGATATAGTGCGTGTCACTGCAGTCTCCGAATCCGTCGTGGATCGGCAAGAACGGAACAACGACTTCGGTGCGGCGCAGTGCGTCTCCTCTCTCAACGGCTTCCGTTGAAGCTAGTGCTCGCCGCAAGCTGAGTGCTTCCGATCAAGCATTCAACGAAGTGTACGCTGGGGGGCCACACGGAGAGCGCGTTTGGATTTGGTCCTATTGCTGAAAAGGTAAGCTTTCGTGCTTGCGAGCAACGAAGCGCTACAAGTGCATGCCTGCCAACTCTCCCGATTTGCCCGCGGGACTCCTGAATTTCGGCGAAGTATGGTAGTACAGGCGCGGCGATAAGTCTCCCGAAATATAGCCATCTCTACGTATACGTAAAGAAAGTAACGATGACAAACGAGAGAGGTCCTTAAATTTTTTAACGTTGTTTTATGGTGTTCGCCATGCATGGTACTTTGCTGTCGTGCGAAAGAACGTACACGCGTCGGCAAAATAAGTCGGCACGGGCGAGCGGCGACCAGAATCAGGTAAAGCTGCATCGCCGCGCCGTTTAACGTCTGACGAGACATCGCAGTGCGCGTGCGCGTCCTTTCACGCTCGTAGCCATGTCTTTTTACGAGCTTGCAGCAGGCTAGGTGATTACATGTAGCGTTTCGCGGTAGGGGTCGCTTTCTTTGTTCAGTCCATCACGTGCAAAGTTCGCCCGTTGCACGTTGGCAGTGAGTAGTACACCGCTCGCCTCGCATTTATCGATAGATCACGCGTTGCAGCCGGACCTTGTCTGGTAATCGTATGCTAGTAAAGTGAAGCATGTTTACGGCTCGACGTCTGTTCGTTTTTGGTGCCCTCGTTTGCATTTCAGTACGATAAAAAAAAAAAAAAAAAAAAAAAAAAAAAAAAAAAAAAAAAAAAAAACATGCACAGAAGGGAACTAATTCTGCATATGTGGCATTGGTTTGTCACTGAGACAAGATATGTTGTCTTATAAATCGTGAAAGTGAGCACCGCGCGCTTCGCGCCAACCGTGCCCCCCGTCGAATTGAGCGCGTGACATACTGAACATGGAAAGCGCCCCTACCGCAAAACGCTGCATTTATTCAACTATTGCGCTGCAAGCGCGTACAAAGACATCGCTGCGAGCGTGTAAGGACGCGCACGCGCACTGCGATGTTTCGGCAGACGTCAGACGGTGCGGCGATGCAGCTTTATCTGATTGTGGTCGCCAGTCGCGCGTCCCAACTTATTTTGCCGACGGGTGTACGTACTAAGATTAGGAAGGGGCTACTCGCTGTCAGGTGAACACGGCAAACTATGTCCCTTCATTGCACGCGCCGTATAATTGCGTGCACCAGTACGATCGCTGACGTCTCAGAACTGTAATGGACATCATTACTAGCTGTATGTAAGGTTACTGCATTCCTCTAGCAATAACGAAAGGCAGCCAAGCAACAGCATCCGCGTACGCAGGGTTCCCCTTCTGTGGGGGCGAAGGTTCGTCGCAGCGCCCCCCCCCCCCCCCCTACCTATTATGTCAATTTATGGGGCCGGCTTCGCCCCCACCCAACTTTCTTTCACCTTTGAGGTCCCCGATTGGCAGGTATGCAAGTGTGTTGCACGAGAATCCGGGTCCGAGCTAGTTGGTAAACGACATGCTGAAACTGATAAGTGCACCAAGACAAGGTAAACGAAAACGAACTCGCAGAGAGCTACTTCCTACTGATATTTATTGCAAAACGAAGACGCCATATACGTGGTTTTCTTCGCTCATCACATGGTAAAACGCATGCTTGAGAACACATGATATCGAAAAATTTTTCTTATGCATGTAGCCTTGCTTATTTCTCTAAAGATAAAAAATGTTAACATTCGCACAAATGCAGGGCGACGAAGCAAAAATCTCTTGATATCATACAAGAATAGTTTTTGACCAAGCACATGAATATGCTATCGAAGGCAAAATTCACTATGAAATTAATGGTGACATGAAATTAATGTGGGTTTCAAAGTAGCAGCCAGCACAAATGAATAGGAATGAAGCAACAAGGAATGGGACCTGAAGATGGTGTGCATCAAGAGGTAAAACCTAACTGAAAAAAAAAGGGAGGTCGTCAGAAGATAACAACGAAATCCATTGGTTTTGCAAAAACGCAAACACTTTCTTCGAGAGTGACACTAGAGTGCTCGGTCAAAAAACTTTTCCTGCATGATAGCAAGAGATCTT
Source organism: Rhipicephalus appendiculatus (assembly GCA_030522465.1). Lineage (NCBI taxonomy): Eukaryota > Metazoa > Arthropoda > Arachnida > Ixodida > Ixodidae > Rhipicephalus > Rhipicephalus appendiculatus. The sequence continues at coordinate 2,974,248 of JALIZH010012893.1, forward strand.
ATCTTTGTCATCCTGGTTCCGTGCAAATGTTAAGATTTACAATATTTCGCGAAATAAGCTAGACTAAAAAAAATTGCAAAAATTTTTCAGTGGCCTCTGTTCTGAGGCATGGGATGTTACCACATCATAGGAAAAAAAACTACACGTATGGCGTGTTAATTTCACAGTACCAGTTGGAAGTACCACTTTTTGTGTTTGTTTTCGTTGTCCTTTTCCTGATGCGCTTACCGTTTTCAGTACGCAAGTGTGTCTTTCAGGCCTCTCATGTGCTGCTGTGTTAATATGACACTTTTATTTGCTTCATTCATGTCGATATTGAGTTACCAACTCGCCCAGGCCACCACTTAATATATCGCCTTCCTCATGTGACTGTCTCCGACTTAGTGCGCGTCCTTGTTTTTGCAGTGCACTAATCACGTGTCTATTTGCCAGTAGCTTGCAGCCACATTTGCTAAGAGCATGGGCTGTCTCCTGTTTTCAGTTGCCATCTTTGTATTTGAATCGTTTAAGTAGTAGTGACACGATTTCGAGCCCTCGCAAAACGGACATTTATCGTTTCCTTGGCATGCAGTGTTAACACTCCTCCACACCGGAGTCAGACACCACGTATGAATTATTTTACTGAAATACAAATAGACGCGAACCTTCGAGGAAGTAAATTAAAGACAGAACAGAAAGGGCGTCAGTCACACGCGGGAGCGTCAGTCAGCGCTCCCACGTTTAAATGCATATATATACCCTACAGAGTGGACAGTGGGATGACCGCCACCGTAGCTCAGTGGTAGAGCATCGGACGCGTTATTCGAAAGTCGCAGGTTCGGTCTCTGCCGGTGGCAAGTTATCTTTTCATCCACTTTGCTTTCTTCACATTTACATTAAAATTACTTCTAATAACATCCCCTATAATTTCCTTGGCATCAATGTCTGTTAGTTCTAAATAATATCGTCTGTTACATGGATATTTTCAGGAATTGCAAAAATATAGTATTTATCTGCCAAAGGCACTGCATCGAAACAGCTCCTCATGAATACACTCGAAGCAGAATAAAATTAGCGTGTCTTATAGATTTTTGACAACAGTGAGCCTCACTTGTGGCCTCGTAAGTGAAGTAATCGTTTTTTTTACCAATAAGCAACCTGTGAAAGACTGATTATAAAATGATCCAGTATACCTTATTTATGTAACTGGAGTAGAAGTCTACAGGTGAGCTTCAACAAATACACTGTGCTGTGTTTCCAGCAGCGGTGATCATTGTCTAAGCGCTATTTATCTGCTCACATGGGGGCTTGCTCGGTCATTGGTGCATATGGGAAATCTCCCTAAAGAGGGAGGGGAGTGCTTGCTTGGGGTTTTACGCTAGAGCAAGTTTCATTTAGTAGATTGAACATCTGTGCTGGGTACATGTCTACGAAAGGATCCTTCAAGGTAAATGATGAATAATGCTACTCTTCTGTCTGAATTGTTAACATGGTTTATATTTTGTTTATCACCCATTGTAGTGGCTTACTGGTTATGGCGTTCTAAGCTAAGCAAGAAATCTTGGTATAAAGGCTGAAAATTGAGTATCCTGGTACATTTCAAACCTTTTGAGAGGTGCATGATATGATTGAAGAAGCACTTTCTTTCCCCACCATGTACCTTTGCTAACATATTGAGTAAGCCATGGTGTAGACTAAAATGTAAAAATGCTTGCCTACGGAGATGTGCTCAGCAACAAACCCAAGTGGTGAAGTAGTACTAGAGCTTTCTATTATAGGGTACCTCATAATGAGATTCTGATTGTTCCCAATATTTTTAAATGTTTAGTTTAATGTTATGCATGTCTTGTATGCAGACTGTTGAAAGGACAGCGCACTACATCGTCTTCGATGGACTGGGTGCTGACGATGCAGTGCACTCTTCATCACATCCCGAAAACTGCTGTTTCAGGTTCACGCCCTCACTCAAAGGGTTGCAGCAGTGGTGGAAGCTCCTCGAAGGGTGCTGCAAATACCTTGTACATTTCTAGAACATTCCTCTGGTGCGAAAGTTTCCATCTCAATCTACGTGACCTGCCTATTTATTTTCCCAAAACAAGCATCAGTTTGCCACAAGATTAACCGCGGTACATGTAGAAAACTGTACAAATGCATAATGTTAACAGCATTGCATGGTGAAGTGTAGACAGCCTACCTGTATGTAACTTAAGAGGGCGATTCACAAATAGTGTGTCATGAATGCAGCAGAAGGTTGTCTGTTCATTGAGCCCTCTATTTACCGCAAAATCTATTGAAAGGCCTTCTTCTTGGGCACTGGTATGACCCTGCTTTTTTTAACAGTTCTAAGCCTGCTGCGCGAGCTATAATTCTTTACATGTGCAGCTGTGGCATTCATATCTATTTACAGTACATGTTTAATGTTTGTAGCACTCTTGAAACGTAGGTTACAATCTCGGCAGGATGTACAAAGTCAGTCATTAAGCTTTGCTCTGAAATGGGATTTACCCGGTCTATTTCATTACTGCACCTACCGTTTCCAAAATAATATCAGTTTACTTGCCACTTTTTGCTCACAGCATATTAATCACAGAGCTTCCAGAAATTTTTAACGATAGGTGTGGCCACAGCGAGACGTGAAAGCAGTGGTTTAATGAGAGAGCGGACTATAGACCAGTAGTAGGCTTTGTTGTGCTTTAAATGTGCACACTAGCTTTTACAACTGTTCTGCAACCATGAAAGCAACTTCTACTGGATAGGCCTACTGTATGCACTAATGCAAACACGTAGCCTGAAAACACATGATGTATAAAAGCCACACGCGAGTTCCTTCTATGCAGAAACTCTTTGCAGTTCCAAAACCTCTACTGTCAAATTTGAACAAGCGTCCCCTTCCCACCCATAGTGGAAGATAATTGGACAAAATTTGGAGGGCGGCCTTTGCTCGGTCGCGAACAAAAATTCGATATGGTGGCGGAAGAGCCTCTAAGAAAAAATGCACACCTGTGCTCCTAATGAAATGCTTTATTAAATACGCATGAATTTACTGTATTCCCTGAACAGGAGGGAATCCTTGCGTTAAATTTCATGTGTTATGACAAGGGGGGGGCATGACAAAACACATGACACGTGTAATGTCATGTGTTATGAAAAGACGTGCGAACTGTGGCGTATCAATGTGGAGATTGCGATGTGATTGCAATGTGATTGCAATTACTTCAGTATATTAGAGAAATAGGCATGCTGCACTGCACTACTGTTCTTGCTGTTTGTATGCTTCACTGCACTGTACTTGTGAGTTGCATTGAAGCATGTTAAAACCAGTTCTTCATTTTAAAGTGCAAATAAAGGTTCTTTGTTATATTTTGATACACATGCCTTGGTCGTTAGTGCTCCATGCCATGCAATTCGCATCCTATTTGATGTCTTCTTTGGCGGCAAATGCGATGCCGCTCTGCGCACTCGAAGAAGGTCTCTGAACTGCCTACAATTTGTCTCTGAATCCTGTTCGAGCTCTGTGTTTTATAAAGCTTTATTTCATTTAGCACTATGGATAACTGTGTGAACGTCGTGCTTTGTGAGTGTGATTACTTTGTATATTTTTGTATGTAACCTCCCTGCTGTAATGCCCAATGGGGCGATGCAGGTATGCTATAAATAAATAAATAAATAAATATGTGACAACACATTTTGAGTCATGCCTTCATATTCAGCTACGATTACATTGTGTATGTGAGGGTCATATATCCCGTGCGTCATATGCACCATAAAAAACAGCGCTGGGGCCAGGATTTTCCCACTGTGGCAGGAGCCACTATGATTAGTCTAGTGGCCATAAAAGGACTAGAGCCCGTTAGCTCTACAGGGTCAGCTTTCTAGCGCTTCCATGGGAGCCAACTGGGAGAGGGGTACCGCTCAAATTATGGAATTTTTTCGCATGGGCGTTGGGGCGTAATTGTGCATAAACACCCCTACACCCTTTTTGCCATATGGGTGTAATCTTGCTATTACACACCCATGGGTGTGAACAAGAATGTTCACACCCATGGGTGAAAATTTGGAAATACGCCCATTTTATAGGTGTAATCCTGCTTGTTACACCCATTTTGTGGGGTGTAGGGGTGTGAGTTATAGACACCATATTACACCCATATGGGTGTAATATGGTTTACAGTGCACTTTCAGCTACAGCTAGATTCCGAAGGCTATTCGACGCTGACCGACAGATTGAAAGCAAGAATTACAATATGACGACTATGGAAGTATACCGGAACATGGCCAGTGACGCTAGTGAAACAGAAGCAACTGGGCATAATCAGTATACCTGCATCAAAATCGAAAGTATAACGAAATACGGCCACTAAACGCGCTGCATGAAACGGCTCCGCCGAGATTCACATGCTAACGGCGGGTAACGGGTCACCCAGTTGAAGGCTTACGCTCACTCGCCTCGATCCCTATTAACGTCCGCGCGGGGACGGCGCAAATGGAGTCTCAAAAGCACGCGGTTCGTTTATTACGTGACTTTCGCAATGCAATGACGAACTCCGAGCTTGGGGCGTAGTGGATAATTGCCGTTATACGACCCCGCATGCGTATACACGATTGCCTTTCTTCCGTGGGGGGAACGGTCGGGGCACTTCGTTTTATTATGGAGTTAATGACTTCCAAGAGAAGCCTGTGGGTTTGTGTTTCGTGAGCGCTTATAAGGGGTGAGGAGGAGCCGGGTTCGAATATAGCTAAGAAGCAAAGGTAACGAAAAAATAAAACGAACAAACTGGTGCGACGATAGAACCTGTTCAGCGGAAGCTTGAGCAGAACTTTATGACATCATGCAGCCCAATCGATCCTGGCAAATCACAACGGAAGGTTTCAGAATCGCTCCCGCTTGTCAGTCAAGATAATACGCCGTTAGCGGGTCGGTCAATCATTACGGGCGATAGCTATATGGCGTTTTGGGTCTAGTAAATATACGGACGTTAACTGTATAGTGTTTGAACGCTGCTATGCGACGAAGACGACTTTCCAGTGAAAGGAGGGAGGGGTAGATAGGAAGATAGAAATAGAGAATACATGAAAGGAAGCCGGGCCAACGCGACGTGTTGTCAATCAAAATCAAGTCCGATTTGCTGAGAAACGCTTACAAAAACGATTTATAACAGCCGCACAGAATGTTTACGAGTTTACGACCACTGTATCCGCAGGCGTTTCGGCTATCCCCGTGCATGCTGTGTCACAGACAGTTGCTCAGGGCTAACAGATTGGCGAGGGGCATAGATCAGGATAATTAACCTTGTTCTATATAAATAAGCTAGCCTTGTCACCTTCATATAGTGCGCAAAGTATCACTCCACGAAAACCTGTATACTTTAATCGATAAGTTGTCTAAAAGCTATATCAAACAGATTGTTGCAGAAAGTACATGTAATATATGCGTATATAGACAACTATAGTGCATGACCAGGAGACACGTGCTGTCTATAGATATTCTACGGATCACAAAGTAGAGTCCTTAGCACAGAAGCGTGCAACAATGTACAGTGAAACCTCGGTGATACGAATCTCACGGGACCACCAAAAATATTCGTATCATCCGAAATTCGTATCACCAGAAAGCTAGGAAAATTAGCATGCGACAACAGAAAGCTGGCGTACATTTTCATTTATTGTTTTTTAGGGCCGCAGCGAGGTCAGGAAGAAATCTGAATGATTGTCACTTCAGTTTTTAGATGTCAGCAATCATACCAGAACTCGTAAATATACGGCCCGTACGCGCGTGTTTAATTAATGAACCAGGTGTGTTGTGACCCGCGACAGCAGTAGCCCCTTTCCGAATTTTAGTATGCTTTTTTGCGTGACTCCGGAGTACTGCGGTGAAAGTAACAAAAAATCGCTTTGACGCGATTGATCAATGCAACAAAATTCCAGAATTATGGTCCTATGTTATGCTTTTGTTATCGCGGAGGTGTTGGGGATGTTTTTGGGAGATTTGCGGCCATGCCTGCGTAAGTGCGACCTCAACAGTCGCGCATGTTGACGCTCGCGCGTGCTTGGCGCGTCTTCCGCGCCAGCGCGGACAGCACCTCTTCGTACCTGGGCGGTAGCGTACGTTCGTATCAAACGTCGCGGAGTGAAAATCGGTTCGCAACAACCGTACTCCATTACATTGCAGACCAATGGCCTCGGCCGGGACCAAAGAAAAATTCGTATCACCCCGAAATTCGTATGAGCTGTGATCGTATCACCGAGGTTTCACTGTATAGCCTTTCATGAAGAGGGGTCGAGCGACACTCACTTCTTTTCCCTCTTGCCGGCGCCAGTGTCCCGAAATCCCTTGGCGAACGGGTTGTTGTCGATCTTCAGTTGGGTTATCTGCGAGAAGAAAACGAAAAAAAAACATTCTAAGGAGGCAAAAGAAAAAAAGACGCAATATTTATTGTCTGAAGCAGGCCTTTCGTATACTGTAACGGCATGCTCCGCAAGACATATTCTGATCAGCTGAAACGATGGGAGTCGTAATTCAATCCACTGAATAGCTAGCAATCTCGTCATGATTCACGCAATTCACCCGTGCACGTGAACTATATATGTGCAAGGTTACGGGCTCCGTAGTGTGCCAAGTTCTGCATTAAACGCAACTATATATATGAAGGCTCAAAGCATGAATGCTATTAATAGCGCACCTTGCACACATTACACAGTGAAGAAAAACTACGCTTCAAAGAAAAAACGGCGTCTCGTGTACGTTGAAATAAAACGGCGTTGAAATAAATCGTGAGCCAGGCAAGATAAAAAAACAGATTGTTGGCTCTTGCGATTTCGCAATGCACATGCTTGTAATGCACGACATGGGTGCGCTCTGTACACTCTTAATCAGGTCCTGGTTAAATGCTGGCTATATGCAGGAAACCAGACGAAAAATATCCGGTTTCCTAGCTATATCTAGCACTTCGAGCGGGACCTGATGAAGACCGTAGGCTCGGACTGGCGATGAAATACTTAAGGCGTAAACGGCGCGCACGTTACCACAGTGAGATGTAACACCAAGTTTGCAGGCTCGAAACGTGCCCTCTCGAATCTGAAATGTCGATGCGTATACACGAAAGTGCCTTCTCCCGTGAACTCTTCATCTAGATTCAATCGCAATCGGGTTAATTCGGCATGTGTCCTTTCATCCGCAATGACGTACACGGAATGAAAATCATCCTGTCCTCATATTCTGTTTTCACCCATAGAAGAAATATGCATACGCCGGCGACGTCTTCGGTGCGTATTAATGAGTATGTTTATTTTTAATTTTCTTTTTGTACCATGCGTCCTAATAACCTTTCGGAGAGCATTAATGAGCTTCCGATTGTTCTTTTACTTCGTCTATTTCGTCTTCTTGAACTCACTCGTTCAGTGTGCCTCGCCCCCCTTCCGGCTCCTGGAGCGGCGTGCGTGTCACATCGGTCGCGAGACAGCGCCTTTCTTATCCAGCTCCCAGAGTAAGGCCCCCACGCGAACCATCCTCGCACACCGCGCACCTTGGGACTGCACTCGCGTATCCGCGCTGACATCAAACACCGTTCAACGACAGAAAAAGAAGCAAATAACGCCTTACGCACAAACAAAGGAACGTAGACGAAGCGCACGTGAAAGAAGGATCGGGCGGGAGATACGACAGGTCTCCGACGGAAGGTGCCGTGCCGTGCCCAGGAGCCAATCTCTTCCTTCCCGCGCGACACTTCGCTGCTGCTGCTGTTGCTGCTGCTACTGCTGCTGCTGCTGAGGTGTCGTGTCGCGGCGCCATCGCGTGATGCTCCACGGTCATTTGGCGCGGCGCCTGGACCCGAGGCTAATGACGGAACAGAGCGGCGGCGGCAGCCAGATCTTCTTCTTCCTCCTCTTGCAGATGCAGTTCCTTTTTCCCGCTCGATTGTATCTTTGTTTCTCCCCTGACGCGCTTCGCTTATATAGGTGCCGCGTTGCTCCTTTAGAGTCGCTGAAGCCTCGGGGCCACACAGATCTCTTGGGCTTCCCGGCCGCCTGCTCACTGCGCTGACGGTCATGCACGCGCGCGTTGCTGCGCACTGTACTATGGCGCGAAAAAAAAAAAAGTGTTGTACAGAACAACTTCGCGCGTATTTTTGTATGCGTGTCTAAGTGCACATATGCGCATGAATGTGTGAACGTATCTGTTGTGATTGTTCAGAAAAAAACATGTAGTCTTGAAGCGATGCAAAGGATGTCATAAGCGACCTCTAGCAGAAGCGCGTCCAACCAGAAATGTTTGCCTTATATGTGTTCACTGATATTCACTCACGTCATAAATTGGTATAATGACACCATCTAGATTCTTATCAGAAGCGAACGCATCAATACTGTGGCGGCCCTGTCACGCTCCATTGGGCATCGACATGATAGGTATTTATGTAAATCAGCAATAACATTCAAGTGCACTTCGGCGCTTGAATGTCATGCACGTGAGGAACTTGAATTTCAGTAGAGACTCAACAGAGTGCGAGAAAATGTCAGTAGAAACGCCGCAGTTCCTCAATAACGACTTTTGTAAGGGGTGGGGTACGTTACCACTGCTAGTGTTCTCATTCCAGCATTATTATCTTTGGGAAATTTCCGATGAAGACTTGCCCAGATTCCATCGCAGCAGCATTACATAGAAGATGAATTAATTGAAGGTATTCGCGTTAACGAACGTGCGGTTACTCGACTCATGCTCTGGCTGTGAAGCTATCCCTAAAGGCCTGACCACACGTACGCGTTGCAGCGTGTCAGCGCGTGGCTTTGTGACGCGGCGTCGCGCCCTCTCCCTATTTAGAGCGAGGGCACGCGGCTACACGAAGCTGCGCGCCCCCCTCTCTTCATAGGAAGAGGGTGCGACGCCGCGTCAAAAAGACACGCGCTGACACGCTGTAACGCGTACGTGTGGTCAGGCCTTTACACTTTCGCAACGCTATACATGTCACTTCCAGTAACTGTGTCCGAATGTGGCAACCATGGCAGATCCATCATCGGTAACACACCCTCTGAATAGTGCACGTCGTGTACTATTCAGAGTGAATGTTACCGATGATGGATCTGGTTGTCACATTCCGTCACACATAGTGTTAAGTGGCGTGTACAGTGTTCTACGCGATGCTCGAAACCGATCGGTCACCATTTCGTGCGACAGCTGACACATGCGGAGTCGGGTGCTGAGCTGCGCCTATCACTCGAATTAGGTGTCGCGGCGTCATATGTCAGTCGAATCGTTCCCTGAACGAATTTGCATGATAAATTTGTACTCGTTCCCTCGTCAAGAAAGTATCTCTGCGCTTATTTGAATGCATAGACGTACAATAATTTGCATTTTATCTGCGCGTACACGAGCTCACATGGAAGACTCAGGAGCAACGAAATGTAATGCATAAAGACAGACTGTTCTCACTATTGATTCCAGCGTTTCGCTTCATATCTGAACGAGTATGCATGCCCATAAGCTCTGCAATATATGAGCCATCTTCAATTTTTGCGAGGAATAAAGAATCAGTACACGTATGGTATGCCCAAGTAGGAAGTCACGAAAGCCTAAATAAGATTTCCATGATTCGGACATTGCTGCTTTTTTTATCTATTCTGCAATTATCCCATCCCCAAGGGGGGGGTCCGTTAACATGGTTCGGCCTCTCTGCCTTCTTAGCTTACTTTTCTCTGTCTCTCTCTCTCAAGCAATAAATTCGGTTGCGTCACACAAGAGCAGTAGAGTATAAATTTAAACAACCGATAGAGAGTTTCTCAGGAAGATGAAGCTGAACTGATAGACAGTGGTCGTGGAAACGTTGTTTCGCGTACATCCCTCGTTTCTCTCCTGAGCTTTATTCTCAAATGAAGGAGTTTATTCTCTATCCGTCTCTCTGTCGGTCAACAGCGATGTAGACTTTCGCAAAAAGTTCCCTCAAGCCACGTGCTATGACATTAAGAACCGATTGTTGTAGTATTCAGACGCGCACGGAACAACATGGAGCTTGGGAGAAATGATTGACAGCGGCCAACAGTAGCCCCGAGGAGGACAAGTTGGAAACACTGGTTCCACAGTCTTCCTTGGATTGATCGGGAACCAAGTAAACGTTTCGCGTAGACATTTCTTCAGCCTCTAGGGGGGACGTGAAAAACAAATCTTTAAATGTAGCTAGTATTGTAGAGCGTACGGTCCATCACGGAATCAAGAGTATACCCCTGCGCAGCAATGACCTCATAAGACATGCGCTTGCGTACGCACCGTGCACGCAACAACCTCCGGCAGAATACGAAGTCTTGCAGCGCACCCGTATTGCGCCCTTCTTTCAAGGTTCTGGTCCCAACGTTGACGCTGAGCAGATGCCGTGCGCTTACGGGTAGGGGTGGAGGGTCGGCAGCTTGTTGTGTCTCGGCGAAAGAGGCAGCATCTTTGGAGGGCAAACAACCGCCCTAATCGCAGGGCCGTGTTTGCCGTTGGCCCTGCGCCGGTAATGAACGCGCGCGCCCATGGAGCGGAAGCGGCTGACGGACTCGGGCACGTCAGCGTCGACTTCATATTCCCCGGCCGACGCAGATGCACTTCGTCTTCCCGGTCGCTCTCTGGGAATGGAGTTGTTCCTGGGGCTTCCATCAGCCCGCTCCTCTCCCGCTGACACGCCCACCACGGGACCTCTCTCTACGCTTCTATTCTGTTTATTTGCACCGGGTACGGAGATACTACTATAAGGCGTTCTCCTGCCGTGATCTCCCGTGGAGCACCGCGGCAGGTGTGAAGCATAAGTCAGTCCTCGCACGCGATTCTGTAAGGGGACACGCCGAGCGGAGGCCGACGTCTTCTGTGTCTGCTGCGTATAGGACCTGCGGACGTTGTTTGGACAACCGCACTGCGGGTGACCGACTATAACGTGCTTGAAAGGTTTCCGGCCATTCGGCGCACTTGTCGAATTTTAATGGACGACATGTGGTACTGAAATGGCCCATGATAAAAACAATACTGTGCAAGGTTACATTTATCGAAAACGGAAATGGCATCACAGTGTAGATATACAGTGCCCCAGCTATCACGCAGCACGATAAAAAAATAAAAAAGAGGAACGGCGTTACGCGAAGGACGCCTTTAGTATACATTGTTCCCAGTCCACTGGAGTAGCCACAACTAACTTGTTCGTTAATGTTTAATTAATTAGTCATAATTATATTTGTTTCTCGACAAGTACTCAGCTAATTATCAAGATGCAAATGAGGTATATGTAGGCACGTTCAAATGACATCTAACTGCGCTATTTTCAACAATGTAATAATTGAGTGCTCATTTTTTCCCCCGGTTGACGAAGAAAGCCCGCGAGATCTGAAATGTGACACGTGACCAGACTGCAGTGCGAATCGGGAAGCAGCGCCCTCAAACAGGATCATTGTGAAGTAGCCAGTACCAAGGGGGGGGGGGGGGGGGGATGCAGAAAGAAAAAAGGTATGGATCGCCCTATCTGCCACTCCCATAGTAGCGCTCCGGCCGCGTTATCAATAAGAACAGTCGGCCGTGAGATACGAACAACGATAGTGGCGTACAATCGAGCCCAAGGAATCCATGCAAAATTGCGACGCATGTTGTGAGCGCCCCAGCCCGACCTCAACTCTTGCAAAAGTGCCGAGCGCTGTATCTGGCAACCGACGACAGGAAAAGCGGTTGCTTCCAGTAACTATATATTTAAGGGCGCTGCTTTCTTTTGCGGATGGGAGCGTAGTCACGCGTTCCACGTCTCTACTGAGAAAAATGAGGAAAAAATCAGTCTCAGGCACCGGAGCTATGAATGCGCGAAATGCGCATAAACTGAGAAACTTTCGCAAAGGGAGGCCCACAAGCAGATTCTGAGGGCTTAAATCTGAACAGTACCGGGAAGAATCCCACGGACGGCGACAGATCAAGACGGGACTTTGCGGTACAGTTCTTAATTATGCACTACCAACTAGCCCATCAGTCTGTCCTTTTGACCTGAGGGCTTGCACTATACACACGTATACGAAAACGCGTATTTGTCGCGACTAACAATGCCGTCCCAAGAGGTATCTTCTTTTATGCCACTACCGTAAGGAATAATCAGCTCAACGAAACGGAAAGAAAGGCAGAGATAGCAAAGCGAACTTCGACGCAGACATCGAGGAAACAGAAAACAACAAACGATACCTCCCCGCTCGTCCGACTATTGCGATGACCCGGCGACATGGCGCAGAGCGAATTATTCATGCCGATGCCAGCGCAGGTCGTGCGTCATCATCTCGTAAAGCGGCATCGGCTATACGAGAACCACGCGAGCCCCACCGGTGACGTTGGGCTCGTATAACAAGGAACCTAGATATACAGCCGTGCCGAATCGGAGACGAAGTCGTCAATTTTGGCCAACGACACGGCCGTGTCCGTGTAAGCGGCGTTGCAGGTAATATCCGGGCAACGGTTAAGCATATTATTGCATTCTTTTTATGGTACGTGCGCTACCTCTGCTGGTCGTGCCGTGTGCAAGGTTATCGCTACTCACAGTAGATCTTCAACTGGAAAACGCTATTAATTATACGGGACACCTTGACTATAGCGACTTCACGGAATGTGCTCATTTCGTGTATGAAAGCGATGATATTAGAGACTTTGTAGCCTGAAAAAACACTGACACCGCCTGCGGAATCGGAGAAATGGAATGCGCTCTACTCGCGAAAACCATGAACTGCTTATCAGGAATTCCGGTTAATTTTAGACTACTTGGGGGTTACCTAAGATGAACTGAAATCTACAGGTACACGGGCCTTCCTGCATTTCGTACCCATCGAAGTGCGGCTGCAGTAGCCGGCAGTCGAACCCTCGTCCTCGAGGTTATTTACAGCAGCGCTATAAGAAGTTCCCCATGGATGCTTTCGTAAGCTATTTAATATGTTCGACTGTACAATATGGCAACGTCGTACCTCTGCTTAAAAGCTATAAGCAGGCGAGTAATGCGAGGTAGCGTATAGAAAATCCTTCATGTTTATGTGGGCGTAAACCATAATGATGATGATGATGGCAAAATAGGTTGGGCATTGCCACAGATGGACGATATCCTCTATCATTGACGTTAGCAGGTAGCAGTGTATAGATAGAGCAAAGCCTGTACTGACAACCCCAGTTCAACGTTAAAGCAGGAATGGAGTTTGGAGAGTCATGTAACGCCACAGCCACGGCGACGTGGTGCCACCTCGCAGTGAGATGAAAGCGTATCACAAAAGGGCCTTTGTCTTATACGACTTGTACTTTACGAGCGGCAATGCTGCGTGCACACTTATTTGCCCGCTCCTTTCGCTTCCGATCTGCATTTCGGATAAACTTCTTTGCATGGTTGAGGAACCCATCCTACCTGAATTGTCTGTACATCTTGTTAGCATTACGCAGACAAATCTTCGTTTACCCGCAACCTTGTCCAGAAGCCGCCGCGGTGGTAGAGTGGTTACGGTGCTCGGTTGCGTAGCGGAAGGTCGCGGGTTCGATCACGGCACTGACGGTCGTATTTTCGATGGAGGTAAAAATAGTACAGAGGCACGTGTATTTAGATGTAGGTGAAAAAAAAAAAAACTATGGTCGAAATTTCCGGAACCCTCCACTATGAGTCATAGTCATATCCGTGGTTTTGGCACGTAAATGACCACAAATTATTATTATTAAACCTGCCTTCCTACATAATTCATGCTCGTGTAGTCAGCGACTACGTTTATCTCGTATAACATTTTATTTTATATATATTTTAAAATTTTGTGAGGAATTGGAGGAAACGCAAATACGAGGAACCTAAAGTGCAGCCGAAATATGTTACGTGACTCGAATGAGGAAAGACTGTGACGCTTCCATAGAGACAAAAGAAACAGAAAGATACGGGCAGAGGCTCACTTAACAACGACACGCAGTTTCATTTTCCCATCCGCTAATGATGAGTGTCGCAAGGAAAGATTAAACTTCGCTTCAAGCGCCACCACTTTACAGCCAGCCGTCAGAGAAGCCTCAAAGTGGACAAAACCGCACGTCCCTCTTCACGGCATGCGTTATTCACTAAATGACCATTTTTCGTAGCAGCTATAGGCTTTTCATTTCGTCACGACGCAGCGCCTGGGCTTCATTGTATGCAGTTCGTTTCTATACAGGTTGTCACAGCGCCGAGATTCCTCCCCACACAGTGTTTCGTGCGTCAACATCATGAGTGCCGCTATGGCGCAACGATCGTGGTGTGGCACGAAGATACTGCAACCGTCGCGCGGGCTTGACGCGCTTTGAGCATTGCTCAACGAGACTGTCTTTTATATTGCTCTAAATTTAGCTATCCCGGCAGTTTTTTTCCCCCGGCAACCGCAGCTGTAAATTTGTACTTCGGAATGTAGACATGCGGACGTTTTAATTTACTCTAAATTAAGTGCGGTATGGGCAGAGGGAGTGGGGAGAGGGGGGTGTCTGCGGCGCTCTGTATGCCTTAAAGTGCAAAGCTGGTCTAGTTGGAACTTCGAATACGACATTCTCCACAGCAAGGAAAAAAAAAAATTGGCGAACCTCACACTACGCCACGCAAGGATTGGAACAACAGCGAAGCTGGAAGGTTCTGAAGACTAATCTGGTTGCTTCTAGGTTGTTTCTAGGCCTTAGCTAATTGATGAAGGTTGTTTGCAGGTTGTTTCTAGGTGGTTGCTAGGCTTTAGCAAGATGATGCTAGGTTGTTTCTGCGTTTGATTCTCAGCACAGAGAAGTTCGAGCTAAACCACGGACAGTCACAGACACGATACAGATGTCCGAAACTCCAGAGACAAATACTCGCGCTGAAACCACCTCTCATAGATCTACGGACACGTCGTCGTTGGCGTAGGCCTTCCATCGCTTCGGGGTCTTCTCGCAGCCGCCGTTGCCTTTCCCGTTCCCTATAGTATTCTCTCGTTCTACATACTCGGGTTATTCGGTTCGCCACCGTCGCTTCGCAGCCATTTGCTGGGCTAACTGTTGCCTTGTTCATTCTTAGTCGGACCAGTATTGAGTAGTGGGATTTATCCCCTTTCAGTGGCACATACCCGTTTATGTTGTTGATGATAGTTTTCTAGATCGACTTCCAAGGAACGATTTGCTAAACGGCTTCGCTGTTAAAACAAGAAACTTAAAGATGTATCCAGTAAAGAGGAAAACACAGGACAGTGAAAACTCTGGAGGCATTCCTACTGGAGCTGTGCACGGGCTGAATTTTCAAGCCCGAGCCCGGCCCGGGCCCGCTGGCTGCGTCGAAGGCCCGCCCGAGTCCGACGCTAGAGGGATGCGAGCCCGCCCGGCCCGGCCAGACGTACAAAAACAAAAGCCCGGGCCAGGCCCGGTCCTGCCTCACATTATGAAGGTTTGTTGAGGAGACAAGGTGTCGTTGTCGTTTTCTGATAATGTGGCATTTTATTCAACGTATCAAAGACGAACATGAGCCAACGACATGTGACACTCACTATATGCAACGATTACAAGTTGTCGTGTAAAAATCAGCTGTCCAATGATTCGGGCTTCAGTGAAGTGCGGCGCTCCCGCGTCGCATATCCCGCCCAACTGGAGGTCCGTTTGCTGCTCGCGCTGGTATCCGCAGTGAACGGAGCTTCGGTTGACAATTGACAATATATTTTTTGCAAGCATAGTAAGCTTGGGGTATATTTAGACTGTTTGTTCTTTCAGAAGTTTAGTACCTCAGATGTGGAGAGAGGATTATTCCGTGTATAGCTAATCACAAAGCTCATCGTGTGTGACTTCACTTTCTCTCCTTGCGTTTAAAGTGGCTAAAGGAAAGAACCGAGAAAGGGGATGGGGGGCGGTCGCGGAGAAGGCGCTACGCGGCGGAAAAAAGTTGCAGCACAACGTCTATATTTTGGGCCTGATTCGGGCTTTGCATCGGACACGGCCCGCCCAACAAAAAACAATGTACCCTGAGCCCGGCCCGGGCCCGAAATGAGAAGACGTCGGCCCTGCCCTGAACCCGGCCCGCGGGCCGGGCCGGGCTCGGGCTTTCGGGCTATCCGAAGCCCTTGCACACCTCTAATTCCTACTGCCCTGTCTTTTATTCTTCTCTGCTCCATCTTTAGGCTTTATTCCCCTCCCCGCACTAGAAAATGTCGTGCTCTTGCATAATGCTTTCATAACCTGCAACAGTATACTCCTCCCGTAATGGTGCCGGCGTCACGGACTGCGTTCACAGTATCGGATGTATAGAAGCTTACCAGGTCCTGGGTAAAATGCTGTAACTATAGCGAGGAAACTAGACCTTAAGGCTTGGTTTTATGGATATATATAATTAGGCACTTCATGCAGGACCTTCATGGTTTAAGAGTGCATGCCAGGCGCGTTGAGAAGGAAGGAAACGTGCCTGCTTACGCTCTGGAATATGCTACCGATGAATTTTGTTGCAACGTTTTGTCTATAGCGCTTAGATTAAAAAAAACAAAAAAATGATCCGGCTGAAGCGCACACTTCACTCAATTCCGCATTTGAATTCAAAAACACAAGCAGGCAAGCAAGCAAGCAAGCAAGCAAGCAAGCAAGAAAGAAAGAAAGAAAGAAAGAAAGAAAGAAAGAAAGAAAGAAAGAAAGAAAGAAATGAAGAAAGAAAGAAAGATAGAAACAGGAAAAAGGTATTCTCTTGAAATTTGACAGGTTTAACTGCATGATTGTATGAGTGATAGTGTGATACATCGAAGTCCAGGATAGCGAACAGGTAGCTCCTGGTTTGCTACCTTGTACAAGAGAGAGCCAGAATAGCAGTAAGAGAAACAACGTTGTGCTCTATATAAAAAAGCCTATACCTTCCATGGAAACGATTCAAAACAGGCAAGTATTGGTTCAGGCGGTTATGAAAGCCAATTAAAGAAGGAAATGAGTGCCTTTTTACGCCGCAGCGACTTCAAATGACGCGCAATAGTCCTAGGCCTCATCCCTGGACCCGGGATCTGCTAATGTCCGTTCATGTAGCTGAGGGGACGCGTTTGTCCGCACACACACACAAAAAAAATCGCTTAGTTATAAGCGATAAGATTTTTTGGCGTGAAGTATACAGGCCATGTCTCCTGTCAAGGCAGCCTGGCTGATAAACCACATAAGCCTAACTATGTGCTCCGACGGCTTTGTCATTGTCGCTATACGTGTGCATGGTCATGCACGTGTGAGCCAGATGTTACATGCACATCTCGCCTTCACGTGACTCGAAGAGCATTCACATACGGTTTACCTTACAGCCGCCAGCCTTTTGAGCCACGCGCGACGGCTTTATCAGAGAGCTAGCGCCCATGCCTTATCTGACAGAGTAGCGTCACGAAAAAAAAAAAAAGATAATAAGCAGGACGCAGCATGTTCGGAATGCGTGCGCTCACATTCTCACGTGCTTTCTTTTTCCTTTTGTTCTGTTTCTGACGTGTACCCCCGGGAAAATTGGGAATTCAGTCAGCAGAAGATGCTGTAGCCTATGTATGCTTCGGAATAGGTCAGATGAAGGACGAAGTGCTACACACATGATAATAATAATAATATCTGCGGTTTTACGTCCCAAAACCAAGATATGATTATTAGAGACGCCGTAGTGGAGGGCTCCGGAAATTTCGACCATCTGGTGTTCTTTAACGTGCGCTGACATCGCACAGCACACGGGCCTCTACCATTTTGCCTCCATCGAAATGCGACCGTCGCGGCCAGGATCGAACCCGCGACCTTCGGATCACAGCCGAGCACCTTAGCCACTGCTCCACCGCGGCGGACAAGTTCTACACAGTGCGCGGTAGATACCGAACGAACGTACAAAATGACACCCCGAAACGAGGAGGTCTTTCGGTTTGAGAAATGACTGATAGGAGGACCCATATCAAACGTAATATCTATGAGGTTATATATAGTGGCATGTAGGAACAACAGATCACACACCTTCTCGTTCTGGTAAGCGGTGACGGCGATGAACTCGGTCTCCTTGAACACGTACGTCCTGAACGTGCTGTAGGGCAGCTTGAGGATGTCGTTGGCCCGGAACCAGGTGGAACCGCGGCTGGTACTTGTGCATCGAGTTCAGGATGGTCTGCTTGAAACGACGTGGGATGGGGAGCGTAGGAAGAGAAATATCAACGCTTTAGCTCAGTGCGACCCACAAAAGTTGTTAGTAAAGTCTTGAAATGAGTATGTTGTCAACAAAGTTTAAAGATGGCGCTTCAAGCGAGAGACGGGACACGTGCAATGTTGTGATTTGAGCTTCGCCGAGCGACAGAGCGTTATTTCTCTGTATGAGTATAGAGTAATCGCACCATCTTGTTAAATTTGAAAAAGCGAAATTCCAGCTTAATTATTTTTTTCTTTTTCTTTACATATTTTCTTGTCCGTACTGTGATTCTCCACCAACTGACGCAGTCCAACTTCAAAAGCTTTTAAAGCACATATATAATTAAAAATGCGTATTTATGGCGTACTTATGCAACACAACGATAATCGTCATTTATCTTGAGTCCTTTCCTTGCGATAACGTCGCGTGCTCGGGTCGCGAACAGCGTGCGGCTATAAGAGAGACATAGCACTCCTGATACATGGGAAAGGTATTTCGAGCGCACGTTTTTTTTTCGAAAAAGGAAGCACAAGAACACAGTGATGACGATTATTATTGCGCGGCAGAAAGATGCCCCAAGTACTCCTGTCTGGCTCAGAAAGTAGAGAAAAGATGACTAAAGTCTTGCTCATTTATCATGGTTGCATCGGTGCCATTATATTACGGCCGTATACGGGAACGTAAATGCTTCAAAAAAGTTTTTCTTTTATTTCTGGACGTGTTTGAGACGGAAGAGAAGCGATCTATAGTTTCGTTTTAATTACAAGCACGACACGTCTTATCCAATCGTCGTACAAGTATTTGCGAACTGTGAGCACCGAAACCACCGCTCTCATCTCAAACGTGGAAAAGCTAAACGCCACGCTAGTCATCACGCGTTAACGCCGAGCGTTAGCTTCTGTTGCTGGCGCATCCAGTTCTCATACGCACGTTTGCAAGAGAGAGAGAGAGACGATATATTTCCTCGACAGCTTCAGCATACCAGTGCATAGCACAGCCGTTTTCATCTCCGGTCTGACGAACGTCACACCAGCCAAGCCTTAGGCAGGCACGAAACCACCTCCGAGGGTATGAACTCTATATATCATCATAATCCACGGGAGCTACAGCGCTGTAGTAAAACTTCTACCTGCAATGACGCATGACAAGCCACAGGTCCTCGTGGCTTGTCATGAAAACATAGCCAATCAGCGCGTGCTACGACTGGTAAGGGACGTACGCCACGCTTCATTCGACTGAGCTCTTAGTTCGAACAAAGTAACCAGCGTATATCGTTATAGAGAATGCAATAAAAGTGGCCGTATGACCCCCCGGGCGAATCATGAAACTTGTGACGCGAGTGTGAAGGCTCCTGACAGGTTCTAATACGACGCCTCCTCCATTCAATCTCTCTTTTCCTTTCTCGTTCTCTGCAGAGCAGGGCTATTAGACCAGCATTGAAAAAGGCCGAACCCGCATTAGCTATAGTAAACCTATTTCATGTCTTTTTTTTTTTTTTTCTTCGCTGAGAGGAATAGCTCTGTGGCCGTAAATATATCTCAACGCGGAGGCGGCGTCTCGCGTCACTTTTTTTTTTTTTTTTTTTTTTTTTTTTTTTTTTTTTTTTTTTTTTTTGACGTGGACGTGTCCGCGTTCAGAACAACCGCGGTGCCACGAGTGACAGTGTGATTTATACGAGTGTAGCCGCAGCGTCGGTCACGCTACGCAGGAAGGACGAAGTCTACAGCCAGAGCGCTTGACTTGGAAACCATGGCTATCCATGGCTCTCGGCGTTGGATATATACATAAGTTTCATGTCGAAAGAATGTTTTTATAATAACTTTCGATAGAAAACTGGAAACAGTGCGAAACACGGTACAACCGGACGGAGACGGACTCTAAGCGCTGACTTTTTTTGTGGTTGTAAGTCCGCGCTTAGTCTTTCTCTGTCCCGCCACGGTGGTCTGTAGTGGTTATGGAGCTCGACGGCTGATCCGAAGGTCGCGGGATCGACTCCCGGCAATCACGGCCGCATTTCCATGCAGGCGAACCGCTTGAGGCCCGTTTCAGATTTAGGTGCACGCTAAAGAACACCCGGGGGTAAAAATTTCCGGAGCACTCCACTACGGTGTGCCACGTAGTTGCATCGTGGTTTTGACGCGTAAAACGCCAGCAGTTATCATGTTAACGAAACAGGATAATCCGTATGACGTCAAAGGCATGCAAACTCTCGAGCCTAGAGCAAACACGAGGGACATGAGTTGTGCTTTGTCTGCTGTACACCACGTCTTGCCAAGAACAAGCCTGTCCACTTTTCCTCGTCGACACGCTTGGCTGTCGCGTGCGTGCGCGATTTAACCCAGTGTGGTGGGTTTCCTGCTGCGCATGTATAGAGATAATAGCGTGTAGTCGAAAACCGCGATGTCCCGATAGACTGTACGCTCGGTGTAAACTGACATTGGCTCAAGTGTCTTCCAAAGATATCAGCCTGGAGGGAGAGAAGCGAAGGCGAGAAATAAACTATTCTCTTGCTAGTTAGTTGTGATTGTTATGCCGACTGGCCGAGTAACCTAATATCGCGCCGTTTTTTCATTGTTCTCCCACCTGTATAAGCCCTGCCTCTTCAATAATAATAATAAAAAAGTTGTGAGTTACCGTTGTGTCCTGCGTGTTTCACTGTGCCCTATTTTGGGCTGTTCTACCATAACGTTCATGAACCACCTAAGAATCCTTGTACATTCTCGCATTCTAACTCGGAGTAGTGAAGGGGTATTGTCATTAAAGACGATTACAACACAAAAATGTTCTCAGGCTAGCAAGAATTTGTAACGTATGCAACCAGCATGCATGTCGCTTGCAGGAGGTGCAAGTAAACAAGCAAACCAAAGTGCACTCGTCCAATGAGCAAAGTTGCCGTAACATGCACCAAGACGGGCGGGTTGAGACGTTTGTGTGATACACCCCCCCCCCCCCCCCCCCCTTCACTCTTTGTCTTTTGTAACTTTCAAATTCACCTCTTTCCCTTTGCCCAGTGTAGGCTAGCATACTGACTGTTGTAATCTGGTTAACATCCCTGCCTTTCCCTCTCTCTTGTTCCTTAGAAGGAGCACTGACATTAAATTTCAAAGTCGAGATGTGTCCTTCATTCGATTGCTCGCTATGCATAGGTCGTCTTTGCCAAATTTGAATGCCGTCCGTCACGTGGAAGTTATTTTATTTCGAGGGCAAACAGCGTATGAACGGTCAACGGAAAACTGAATGCCTTGTGACATCGACACTAGTGCAACGTGTGAGGTGTGATAGAATCACACTTGTGACGTACGCTAGTGATACGCTAGTAACAATGACGTCGACGGTCTGAGTGTGTTACCTGCCCGCCGAGGCGCGGAAAAAGCGGAAAGTGCGTGTCCTTTCATGCATTTCCAAGCATCGAACCTCAACGCAGCCAGTGTTGACTTCGTACGGCGCGCCGTACGAAGTCAGACTTCGTACGGCGAGGACGACGATGTTGACGACAAAGACATGGCTGCACGTGTGCTTCTAGCAGACGAAATGTCAGCGATGTCAGCTGGACGTGACGTCACCTTTTTTTTGTGGCAGCGGGATCAGCTGGGGAGCGGCCCCGACGTGGCCGCGAGGTAGCGCTACCAGCACTACAATTTGGCGGGTTTTCCTCCCGTTTTGAATCGCGTTCGATACCGGATATATTAATCAACATTACTGATACTTATTCGTCCCTCCGCTGCATTTTGAGTCGAGAATCGTTACTTGGGGGGTCGATAGCTACTCGCGGATGCAAAAAAATCCACATGCGTAAATTTGATGTCAGTGCTCCTTTAAATTTACTTCCACAAACGGTTGGACAGGCAGCAAAGCGGGCGGTGGTCATCACAAGTCTGTCTAAGACGCGATCGTGAAGAAGGCATCGAAACATAGAAAGCAGTGCCAGGCTTCCGCATATAGTTCGCTGTCCAAGCAAGATGGCCGCCGACAAGCCTGTCTGGAAACTTCGAGGGAAGCATAGCACGCGTGGGAAAGCTTGCTCGCGGAAATTTGCATATCGTCGATTGGGCTTGCGAGAGTCGGAACACCCATAGAGAGAGAGAGAGCGAGTTAGATAAACCTTAGCGAATACTACACCTGGTGGCGGCACGCCTTTTAACGGCCCCAAAAAAAAGTGCAGCGGTGGAGAGAAACCTTAGTAAAGGCAACGTGAAGCTGTCGTAATAGAGTGTGCATAGTACCTCGATGTGTGGCGCTGGCGATCGGTTGGTCGCGCCCGAAATATCGCGCCCACCTTGTCTCAATTCAGTCGATCGCCTTACGGGGGGCGACGCGATCCAACCACTGCGTCGTTCGTCGCAGAGTGCGCACCATTAGCGGGAGCGAAGATCGAAGGAGCCATTAAGTCGTCCTCGCAACCGTTATCTCTTCGTTGCCATTTTCCTTTTGATTATTCGCCGCCTATATCGGCTGCTTGTCGTCTGCGTGTCGTCGTCGTATGGCAGTATGCCGTTTTTAACGAGCCACGGGTTCTCGAGTCGCTCTGTGTAGCTACATATCGAAGCGCGGTGCCTTGTAACGATGGCGTAAGTGTGCGGTAGACTTCCAGATAGCGATGGCGCCGAAGGGAGCAAGAAAAAATAATAGACGAGAAGTGTGTTGCAGGTTGGCGAACACGAGAGAGGAAAGCAAAAAGAGAAGTGACTCTTTTTTTTTTTGAAGGGATGCTGTCTCCAGCTCATTGAGTAGCTTATTTAGGAGTTTATTTGTCGTTGAGTAAATTACGTGTGAATGTGTGTTTTTGGTATAGCTGGGGTACATATGTCGAGAGTGCGCACGTGCACGCACACGCACACACGCACGCACGCACGCACGCACGCGCGCGCACACACACACACACACACACACACACACACACACACACACACACACACACACACACACACACACACACACACACACACACACACACACACACACACACACACACACACACACACACGCACACACACGCACACACGCACACACACAACACACACACACTAAAGCAAGAAAGAAAGTGAACATCATGACGGTGAGCATGCCAATGAAAATCCGGAACACGTGCTCTGAAAACTCTCCTAACAACGCAACAAACTTCAACAAGTAGGATGTTATAGTTTCAGTAAGACTTGTTGTTGGGCTAGTTGGTGCATTCTTCAAGGAAATTGTAAGACGCAAACCACCAAGGAAAAGAAGCGAAAGGAAAGTGGTCCTTTTGCCTGTTTTCCTTGTTAGCTTGCGTCTTACAATTTCTTGAAGTTACATTTTTCAGCTGGCATCTTCCAGAACGCCAGGAAAGTGAAAGTAACGCAGAACGCATTCCCTCGAATGGCGTGTTGCCCCGTGTAACACGCGATACACGTATATACAGTGCTACAGCAACAATCATTAACGGGATGTTGCATCACCTCTGCTTCTTCTTCCCTCCCGAAACATTCACGCGTCACGCGTCGAGCTGCATGTCTACAGTACACGTAGCCCCAACGAGCACTCGCCGGGATCCTGCACGAACCGTGCACCCAAGCTTATACGTCCTATAAACCTGAACGTGTCCACTCCAACCGCAGGCACACGAGCTGTGACCGCGTGGCGTAGCTCGTTCTCAAACGAAGCGCCGCTGAAACGAGACTACATAGATCGGCTTGGTAGAGAGAGAAAGAGAAAAAAAGGCTTACATTTAGAACGCGTGAAAGGCCAGGTCGTTCTCGACGCGCGCACCTCGGGGGAGAGAGCCGCGACTCTCGTGGCTGCCGACAGCGCCCGGACGTGACTATAACGACACCGCAGAGGTCCCCGGATCCGAGCACCCGGCTCGCACGCCCGACCGCAGAGACGGGAAGGCACACGGCGCCTCCGTGGGGTCCTCGCTGTAGTATTATAGTATACGGCTGTGTCCCGTTCACAGAGCTCACGCAACGGCATGGCTGCTGCAGTTATAATGGCCGTGCGCGGCGTCGCCGTCCGGCGAGCGCCTGAAGCGACGCGTCTTCCCGAAGAGAGCGCTATAATAGGACCAATTTGGGAGCGGGCACACATCCCGCGGCTTCGGAACTCTCAGGACGCGAGCGCAGACTCACGGACCGACCAACGACGACCCCTATCGGACTGCTGTGATGCGCTGGTCCTTCTGTATAAGGGAGCGTGGAGTAAGGGAGTGCCTGTTATGTGCCCACGCTTGATCCATAGAGTTAGTTGAACTCGTAATGGTGACAGGCACGGTTGCAGAAGCACGCGTTGCGCGTACGTATACACGCCGTATGCACACATCTGCGCTGGGAGATCAGACGTGTGGGTGTGCTTTTATACGACCAAGGTAAAGTGAAACACGAAAACTATCGGGAAAAATATTATATCCGGTGGATATATCCGGACGGGATGTATATAGACTTAGATCCAACCACAGTTTGTTGTTTACAGGTTGTTTACGTGATGCGAAGAGCCGCATAGCTGTTTCATGAAACACAGTGGCACCGCACGAAGTACAACCAAACAAATGACAAGGCGAAATAAGGTACAATAAACCAAATAGACAAGCCAATCGCAACGCAGAAGTGAACCGAAAACGTGCAGGTGCGCAGGCGTTTAACGTATGTGCAATTATGTATATTCGAACTTCATATGCAAAACACATATTCCGTCTACAATTAAAAGGCGGTGTATAAGAAAGAAAAAGAAGACGCGCATGCAGTGTGCTTTCGAAGAACGTTGTAATGAATGCTGCATGGCGTTATGAAAAGTATAATATAAAGTATATTACTGTGTATAAGTCTCGATCGTTTAAGCCACCGCGTCACTTCGTGCCGGTATAAATACGAATTCCCGCCATCGTACAGCTCCGCTAAGTTCGAGGACGTGTGGGTTCGATTGCCAGCCGCACGTGCTGTACTTAGACGTGGTCGAAATGCAAAACGAAAAAGAAATGAATAAAAAAAAAAAAACACCTCTGAACTTAGATTTTAGGTGCACGTTGAAGAAGTCAATGTCAAAGCTAAACCGTATACTTTTCCACAGCAGGTGACGCCTTATAATCATACCATGATTTTCACATGTAAGATCCCCAACAAATTTGGATTTTGCCGGGCGTCCCGGCACTTGCGTTTCACTGAAACCACGCATACCGCGTCGGGTTTCCGTAGCCAGAATTTTTTTTTTTTTTGGGGGGGGGGGGGGCACTTGTTGAAGGCCTTGAAAAACCCGTATTTTCATTATTTGTTTATTTTGGTAAAACAACCCCCCCCCCCTTCATCCGAATCTCGGGGGGGCTAGACCCCCCCCCCCCCCAGGCTACGGGCCTGGGCGAAGGCATATGGTCAGTGCAACAAAGGCTTGCTCTGAACTAAAACGGCAGCCCTCCATGGGTGCACGCGTATATTCGCACGCGGTGTCATCGGCATAGTCAACGAACAGACGCACACGGTGAGACCAACCGCACGAGATCCGCACGGCGCCTCCAAAGTCCCTATATTAAGTTTCTTGTTTCTTAACAAGCGTATCTATGCACTTAATGCGAATCTGCCCAGAGGAAGAGATAAGAACGCTCGGCCCCCATGGGAAGCACGGTGACCATCCATTGAGAAAGCCAAGCTGCACGGGGCGCCAAAGGCGGCGCGAATGGAGCGGCTCCCTTCGCCACTGCAGGTGTCGTGCCAGCCGCCGCTATACTGTGAGATACAATTTAATATGCATATGTATACACCTTGCATCCAGGGTGGAAGAACAGGAAGTGTGGACGCGTTATCTCGCGCTGTTTCTTTTTCCTTTTCTTTCTTTTTTTTTTTTTTTTTTTTTTTTTTTTTTTTTTTTTTTGTCGGACAACTATAACGTATGCATGTAACGGACACTCCGAAAACGTTATAAAGACTCGTTCCGAGGTCGCCTAATCTGTTTAAGTTAGCAATTCATTCACACCGAATGCAGCTAGGGGGACGCTTTGCGAAGGCGTGCATATCTATAGTGTAGCTTAATGAAAACTCGCCGGTTCCTATCAGCCCAGTAGGCGCCCAAGATCTCGCGTGAGAATGCGACAGGAGCGGCGACAACGGAGCCTCGAACTATATCTCTTCTCTCTATACAGGCCATACGCAAACGTGTCCTCAGCTCGGCAAACCTGATTATACAGGCAGCTTCGGACATCGTACACAGCAGGTTTCGGAGCTGGTATCGTTTCACGCATTTGTGTACGTCTCAGCAGCACCCTCATAGGCATGCATGCAGGGAGCGCCCTTTGTGCCATTCGGAGGGTGCCAGCGACGGAAGCAACCTATTTGAAAGGTGCGTTATCTCAGAGTATTGATATAAGGGTGTAAAAATTCGGCGGATCCCACGCCACGTGGAAATCGGTTTCATGCAAAGCAGCGGTCGAGTAACTGTCCATGCTGAATTTTTTTTTGCTTTGAGGCAACTGTTACGAGGTGGATCGACGTTAAGTGCAGTAGTTGTGGGCACATTGTGGGCTTACCAGGAACGTCCACTACACCGGCGTCTGCTGGTGACTACATTGGGTAACTTATGGTCTGACATAACGTCAGCACTCACGTTAGAGCACAGATGTCAGTGTTATCAGAAACGAAGTGCGCTTTGCGATGTGACGATGTGAATATCACACGTAACTTTCGTTTGCGTATTCCCCTGGGGTCGATCAACGCTTGAATATAGCTTGCTGAATCATAGGAATACAAATGTAATGCTTATTAGACTATTATAAAAGTGCAGTCAACATTGGAACCACAACTGAGGTTAACCCGGCATGAAGTCTATGTCATATAGGTATACATATGTAATGTTTATTGCTTTGTTATAAAATTAGATAGCCAGCATTGCAACCACAGTTGAAGTCGCACCGACGTTACGCCTGTAGAGTGTCTTTTTCCAAAGCAGTTTCAAGACATGGCATGGCTCTGTGGCAGAATACCATATTGCTACGCAGAACGCTTGGGTTCGATTCCTGCCAAGATCCTGATTTTTTTTATTTCTGCATTCGTCGGGTCTACGCTGTTTATGTCAGTTTCTCTTAACACTCCCACAGTTAAGTTACTGATGTCTGCCCTTGCCGTTCCGGGTAGATATAAACTGTCAATCACCTGTGGCGCATAGCCACGTACCGCCGCCCGTGGCATACGGTTATGTGCCACACGTGTCTGGTGGAAAGGGTTTGACGACGTGCGCGACAGGATTTCCCCGTTATTCATGTTAAGACCAGACAGTCATATTCCTCAAACTTGCCCTCCCATACCAATTTTGGTCTACACCAAGTTAAAGAAGATCACGAGAGCGCCCAGACGTAGGCCGCTAGACAGGTAGATATGTAAACAGCGACGCTACAAAAGTGCCTCTGCAGTTCGCTAAGAAATGCTTCGCATTTAAAAACTTACAAGAACCTTGTGGCGAAACAGCGCAGACAACGGGACGAAGAACATACAGGACACAGCCCTTGTGCATTACAAGAACCCGTTTCACACCATTCTGGGCGTAAAATGTTTTACTGTTGTGATAATACATGCAACTGCGACGAAAATAGTTCTGCGGCACGAATTGATTCCTTCGGAAGCTACCGGTGCGAAGCAGCGCGTTTCGATAGGTCAGTAAAATCAGAGCTCATGCTATAACTGTTGCATGATTCTGCTTAATTATAGAACGGTGTTCCTTGTCGGGATTACGCCAGCAACACACCGATCATGAACAGGGCCTTGCGAAGACACTTGAACGAAAGAGACTTCAAATTTCATCTCCTTTTGCCAAGATAACCTCGCTCGGAGCCGAAAAGTACCGTTATCGTGTCAGCACGACGTGAAGAGAAGCGAGAGAAAAGAGAAATCTGCTGTAGCAGCTCCTTCACGCGACATGGTCGCTCGGGATGGTGTGAAATGTAGTGGCATCATCACTATCACCATCATCACACCACCACCATCATCATCATCATGCCGCCATACTCAACGAAGATGTCAAGACTCCACGGCAGCACGCCTTCTATAGAGCATCCACCAGAACGCTCCTAACACCAGCTGAGCCAGACCTTATAGGCTACGCGACGCCTCCCCCTTCAGTCGACTGACATTATCGAACGTCCTTCTTCATTTCGTCCTTGTCTCGGTATAGCTTACGCTGTGGTTCATCACACATAACCGGCTTGCACAAATTTTCACGTTGTTCAGACTGACAAAGAGCCAGCACCGCTAATCTATCTTTCCAAGCACTCCGGCTCGTTTCGACACTTTGGCACGACATATATTCGTTGCAGCTACGTCAAACCAGGTATATGCGTGAGTGAGTGAAACAACTTTATTGACGATCCGGCATAAAGGGGGGAAGGGGTAGGGGAATTAAAGCGAGACACTAGCGTGCTCGGACGTCCCGGAGCAGCGTAAAAATGCGGTTTACGTAGGTACTGTGCCTTACTCCACGCAAAGTGAAAGTATTTCCTCGAAACCGGCCGATCTATTAGAATATGGCCGCACAAACGTAATCTCTGGAACAACGACATCTGCAAAGTCCATTTCGCATCTTGATGGCACATTCGATCGCGATCGATAGTTTCCCACCGCTCGGTGCCCGATGTATAAACTGCAATGCGCTAAAGCAGTGTTCGCCTCATTCTATAGCACACACACACGGACGAGAAGCTGCTGGAGTAATACACTGCTGCAGCTGCCTGTCGTTCTCATAAACGACGCTACTTGCACTCCGCGCACGGAGCGCGCGATTGATCGGCCGCGGCCCGCGATGCGAAAACTCACCTGCCCGGACCCGCACCGCGACCGATCACCGCCGAGCGATCTCCCTTTCTGGCTTTTTTAAAAAATTGACAAACAAACAAAAGCATATCGTTCTCTTAGCGAGTTGGCAAAACGACGTCCGCCTATAGAGATACCGACGCGACAGCGCTGAAGCCACGGACGCTTCCCAAGGCGACGACGACAGCGAAAGCGGGATAAGAGAGAGAGAATGACACCACAGGTAAATAAATGTACACAAAACCCAAAGAGCACGGAATAAAGAGCGATCGCTCCCTTTCTGCAAGCGGCGTCGGCGGCGGCGGTAGTGCTAACGTGTTCATACATAAATATGTTCGCGAAAGCAGTCGTTATAGCACCCGCCGTACCCTGCCCTCCTCCTTCCCCTCCTCTATTCCGTCGATGTGTTTGTGTTGTGTGTATGTGTGTGCGAGACACACCGCCGTAGCCGGTATATACATTTACGCAGGTCGGCGGGGGGGGCCCCCCGCTCAATATACGAGGGAAGTCCAAAAAACCGAAGTCGCGAGAAAGCGGGAATAAAACTCGAAATGAGCGCGAAACGGATAGGATGCGAGAGAGAGAGAGAGAGAGAGATGCAGTCGGAAGGAAGAAGGAGCTATGCTATGCTCCGCCGTCGCCGCTCCTTATGTAGCGCGGCTCGTCGGGCAAGTGCGGCGTCGTCGATTGGCCGCCGATAGACACTCGGCCTCGCGAAGGCGCGTATATTTGATGGCACACGGCGGTGGGGGGCACATCCTCGAGGGAAAAAAAGAAAAAAAGAGGCGAGCGCGCCGAAGGTTAAGACCGTTTGCGGTTGCTGCTGTGCTCGCGGCGGCCGCCGGCAAGATAAAGACCGCGACCGCCGGCACCTCCAAGCCTGATGTCCCTCCCTCACCCCCCCTCGTCTCTCAGCGGCGAAAAGAAGTGCGGTCTTCTGCGTGTTTCTTCTTTCTTTCTGCGCGGCATGTTGTGCGTCCGTGTATGTGCATGTGTGTCGTTAGCGCTCCGAGAGGAAGGAAGGGAGCTCTCCACGACAGCCGCGGCGAAGGTAGAGCGCGCGCGCGCGTTTAGTGTTTACCTGACCGCGCGGAGGGGCAACGAGCGGCGGCAAAGGTGGCGTGCCTTACCCTCCCCCTCTGCTCGCACTCTCTCTCTCTTTGCCCAGTTGATTCGCACGTATGCTGTACGCATGCTGCTCACGTATGCTTCCTCCGACGCTCTCCCGTAAAAAGGTCTAGCATTTGGGGGGCTAGAGAAAGAGAGACGGAGACCAGTGCTGCCGAAACCGCCGCCCGAAGCCATGCATTCTCTCCGTGAACCAGCGTCGGCCGCTGTGCCGAGTATGCGAAGCCTATACCTACACCTGAGCGGACGCTTTAAGTCCTAACGCGCCACGGCAATCCTCGAGGCGGCAGTGAGCAACGCCAGCTGCAGCTCGGAAATGAAGTCGCAGCTCCGCGTTCTGTTCTGTGTGTGGCGCGCCGTGACCCCTAGCAAATGCGCTGGGTTAGAAAGAGGAACGTCGCTAGATAGGCCCGCGTAGCCGAGTGGTCTTCGCGCAGTAAGCGCACTCGTAGCGCTTGACTTGCCGTCCAGTCGCTCCGTCCGTTATTTTTGTTCTTAACGCAAAAGTGTTTTATGCCAGGGTCCACCAAGACTTCGCTGACGTACTTCCGTCACGGATATGACGTTGTAAAATGTACGCTAACAGATGACAAAGAAAACACTAGAACAAATAGTTCCTTCGCCGGGGATCAAACCCACCAACCCACGACCCTTCGCTCCACAGCGTGGAGCGCTAAACATGGGGATCAGCCATGTTTTTGTTTTTTTCTTCAGTAGCCGCGAGGTGGCGCCATGACAAGCGGCAATCTGGAAGCGTGTAGAATTAAGAGAAAGAGGATTAAAGCAAATAAAGGTATGAAATAATGTACCGACGTAACTCAACCGTGGGAGAAAGACTCAATGAAGACGGTGTCGCCGCTATAACGGCGGGTAGGCAGCAACAGTGGACATTAACCGTCCGTCAGCCACCGTATCGCCTGAGCTGGCAGTATGAAGGAAAACATAGTATAGCACAATTCGGTTAGACATTGTCATTTATGGGACATCACCATCTCCTACTGCAGAAACTGGCCGGTAAAGGATGACGTTGTCTTCAGCAGGCTCGTAGCCAAGGGGTGCCCTAGCCCCCCCCTTCCACCCCCCCACCCCCCCAAATTTTCATGGAGGGGGGTGTTTTACCGAAAGTAAGTAACGAAGATAGGTGTTTTTTTTCTAAAATAGACATGATCTTCAGCAAGTGCCACCCCCCCCCCCCCCCCCCCCGAAAAAAAGTTTCCTTGTTGCGGGCCTGGTTTTCAGAGATAATTCAAAGAGAGAGTAGTTAACCGGGGTAGCCGTCCGGATGGCTACTCCCACCTCAGCAACAATGGGGACAGGCTAGAAAAAATGACGATAAATGAATATAGAGATACGAAGAGAGAATCTGTCCGCGTGAACACGGCGTTCGACAATCATAAGCGTGCGTTTTCCACTCCCCCACCTCCTTCCCACACCCTCCGCGGTGGTCTATATATAGTTAGGGTGCTTGACTGCTGGCCCGAAGGTCGCGAGATCGAATCCCGGCCGCGGCGGCCCAGATTCGATGCAGGCAGAATGCTTGAGGCCCGTGTGCTTAGATTTATAGGTGCACGTTAAAGAACTCAGGGTGGTAGAAATTTCCGGAGCTATCCACTATACGGTATCTCTCATAATCATGTCGTCGGTTTGGGAAGTTAAACCCTAGGAAGTATTATTACTGGCACAAACTATACTGGTGTATTTCAAATAAAGAGTATCTCTCTCTATCGATGGCGAAAGTGCGGTGGTAATCGGTGAGCACGTCGCTTCTAAAACCAAGAAGCGCGCGTTCCGTTGTAGCCTCGGTAATCGATATCGAGGGCAGCGACATCGGCGTGTTGTCCGTGTGCGTGGCTCGAAGGCGCCGGTGTTCGTTCTGGAGTTCGGATAGATAAGCAGCGGGAACCACAACGGTGATGTCTTGCATTTCTACGCCATGTTCGAAGATAAGAAGCTGGTAGAAGAAGAAGGAGAAATCGGGACGGTTTAAGGCGCGGTAGAAGTAGAGCAGAACCGGTCACGCGTGCCCCACACCGATTGTGAAACTGAATCGTATCTCCGACTGCTGCCGCCGATTGCTGCCGCCGTCCCGCCCCCCAACCCCGCCTGCGCGAACGCCTGTGACTGCGGCGGTCGATGAATTTGACTTCGAAAGAGAATCGGGCCATTTGGGAACGGCAAGAGGTCCCACACGAGAATGTACTCATTACTTGCCAATGCGTATATACAGGCAACGAAAAGTTCATACATAACTAACATTCGGTACTTGACAGCGCTACTGACGACGTTTGCGTTTCTTGTTCTGTTCTTGTGTACCGCTGATTGCATCGCTCCAATATTTAATTATGCTAAGTTGATATGTCTCTGATGACAACTGGTGATCACAACAAAATGCGTGTTTGGCCTCTAGTGCATTCGTCCTGGTGGAAAAGGCGCTCAAACACAAACGAACGAAGAAAAGGAAGGACTACACTGGTGCTAAGTCGATACTGCAAGTCGATACTGCAAGCATCCGTACATAATGAGCACTGAAGTTTTATGGATTTTTCTTTCTTTTCCCCCCCCATAAATCTGCATAAGCGAGTTAGTACACCTGCGTCATTCTTCCTTTCATTCGTCCGCGTGAACCCGAGCGCCTTTTCCACCAAAATGATGATGACGAGTCCAACTTTCCGCTCAGCAACCATAACCGAGGTAGCTCTGATATGCCAACATGAACGGTTGCTGGAAAGTGATCAGTATACAAAAGTACGACTCGTTTTCGTTCGATAACAGCCTGGCCTGCAGCATACGGAGAGGACATGTTTCCACTGCAGAGGAACCCACATGCGCGGGAAGGAAGCCTTGGGGACTACAAGACTGCCTGCCGGATCATGTGCTCGTGAGTACGAATACATTCACTGTACAGTATTAAGCCTACGTGGCACACTGTCCGTGCGATCGGGGGCTTTTCGCAAAAACACTTTCCCTTATAGACTATACTTACACTGCTCGCGCGAATCGGCGCGCTTGTATACGCCGCCTCGCTCGGGCTCTCAGGACGGCGCCAATAAGAAAAAGAAAAGAAAAAAAAAGAAAGAACCAGAAATTTGGCGACGAAGGCGACGGACGTTGCGCTCGACGGAGCAGGACGGCTACAGATACCGCCAGCGCGGCGCCTCGGATTGTCTTCTACTTAAGCTCTGCACTGTATACTGTATAAGCGTTGGTGAAAGTAACCGACCACGCATGCGGGTCGTGGTATAATCTCTCTACTCGGAACGAGCTCACTGCCGCACGTGTAATCTGCCTCGGCGAGAGAAAAGAAAGGAAGTAGTCGCTGTAAGCTAAACTTGATTTCTTCTTCTTCTTCTTCATGTTTCTTTTTCTGTTTTTTTTTTTTCACTGCTGTTGGCGAGCGAATGTGCACAAGTGTACACCTCCGCATAAACTGTGGTATGAGCGTGCGCTTTTGCATATATAGCCGACTGAAAGGGGTGACTTTCGTGCCTTCGTTCGATCCCTATCTTTCTCCTCTTCAGTGTGTGCATACGCTTATGAAAGTTTGAAAAGGGGTATCGCGTTGGGTTTGCGAGGATTCTTTGATCCGCCAATACGAATAACTGGTTGAAACGAATACACACTTTTTTGTTCTTTTTCGCTTTCTTACCGAAATTAACATCACTGAGAACCATATCGGGAGATTTGACTGCGCAGGCGATTCGGTTCCAGAGGATTAGAGCTTTTTCACTTCATAACAACAAAAAAGAATCAGAAGAAAGAAGAGAAAAGTCAGAATGTTTACGCTTTTCCTTTAAACGTCGTGTGTTCTTCATTGTTCTTGCTCAGATCGCTGTATATTACAATGTTTACTCAAGCATCAACATTGTTGAGAATAAATAAAGAGTACTTGGAAACTACTGCCCTATCTGCCTCTGTGGCTGTAGCTCTGTCGACGCAACAACTATAGCGACCACAGTTATCATGACAATATATATATATATATATATATATATATATATATATATATATATATATATATATATATATATATATATATATATATATATATATATATATATATATATATATATATATATAGTGTGTGTGTGTGTGTGCATGTGCGTACATTCCCGCCAAATTTGCGCTAATGACAAAGCTCGAACGGGCGAGAGAGCGCGAGTCACGGCGGGGGGCGTTGACCAAGAAGTCAGGAACGGACCCGTGCTAGTGGAATTGCGTGAATGAGGGTCAGGTAGCGAAGGACGGTCGCATAATATATTGAAATGCACGCGTGCTCATATCCCAGGGCAGTTCAGTAACCGAAACAGAGCGGGCTATACAAAAGCCCGCGCATATGTATACGGCTTTTCCACGATATAAGCCACGTATATAGCGAAGCCATAACCCGATGCTCGCATTCGCGCTCCCTCGGGTGTATATACACTATATATATATATATATATATATATATATATATATATATATATATATATATATATATATATATATATATATATATATATATATATACGAAGCGGCGACAACAAAGCGGCGATTCAAAGAAGACCGCCGCGGTGCCGTGTCGTTCATGGCGTCCCACAGAGCCGGGATGACCTTGCATTGCATACGAGATGAGCGGCGCCTGCAGAGACGATGCCGCGGTAGGACGGAGACCCCGCAAGAAGCAACGGGCGATTTCTCCGATCCTGTCCTGTGGATGAGTCAGACAGCTGCGGTGGTGCGCGTTGGTTTATAAAACGAGCACGCCGCTATTCGAGGCACGGCCAATCCACACCTACTTTTGTCTCTCCGTTGTAGCCTGCGTTCGCGTGACCTAAAATGTGCAGATGAACGGACACAATGTACTGTGGCGGCATGCCTGCATGTATAACCGAGATATAATGACTGAGAAAAGAGAAAGAGCGAGAGAGGGGGGGGGGGGGGAGGAATTGTCTATGCCTGTAGACTGTACGCTATAGTATAACCTACCGGTAGTTATATAGCAGAAACTCGGCATATAGCCGTGAATTTGGTGAACTATAAACGCCAGGAAGTGCAGTTCACCCAGGAGAGCCCTGGACTGAGTATTCTATGGCCTGCAGAGACTTCCTTTTGACATCAATACTTACATTCATTCATTCATTCATTCATTCATTCATTCACTGCAAAAGTAAAATATTGCTTTTTGTGACACCGTAAAGATGGATTGCGTTCTTTTTGCCAGAAGAAACGGAGGCTGAACAACAGCTATACTTCCAAGAACTCATTCCTCTGGTTCCGAGCCCAGTTTCGGAAATGCACTGAAATAATTTGAGTCGCAGCGGTGGTCCAGCTCTGGCTTTTCAGTGCGAAATTGAGATAGATAGATAGATAGATAGATAGATAGATAGATAGATAGATAGATAGATAGATAGATAGATAGATAGATAGATAGATAGATAGATAGATAGATAGATAGATAGATAGATAGATAGATAGATAGACAAAATGTAACCTTGATCTTCATTTTCTACCTGGTCTAACCGTCAACTTTTCACAGCAAAATTAAGTGAAATACAAAATATGTACAGGTAATCCCATATGAAAAATATTTTATACATATCGAAAATGTATTCAAGGGGATTTTGTATAACTGTTCGATATAAAGAGTTACACGCCAATTCGTCTTTATGTATAAAGCTTCTGCCGTTTTGCTTTTCTGACTCGTCGCGAAGCACGTTCTTCCTGTCTGGATACCAGGCCCGTAGCCAGGAATTTTTTTCGAGGAGGGGGGGGGGGCACCTGTTGAAGGCCTTGAAAAACCCGTATTTTCACTACTTATTCTTGGTAAAACACCCCCCTCCATCCGAATTTCTGGACGGGGGGGAGGGGGGGGATAGCCCCCCCCCCCCCTTCTGGCTACGGGCCTGCGGTATACATACATCGATCGATAAAGTCTGACCTATACACCGAAGCCAATTAAGCTATCAAGAAACAAAAGACACCCCGGAAGCCATACACACGGTCTATGCTATAAGCTGCGGCCACGCGCGAACTCGGAAGGCGTCAGTTTCCGCTCGTAGACTCGCGCGTGCGTTCGCTTCCCGATCGAGGCGTGCTCACAGGTTGTTATCGGTTCACGGCGGAGCGCGCAAATGACGCCTTAATGGGATTTGGCCCGGATTATGGCACCGATCCGGGCTCGCCGACAGCTTTGAAAAGGAGCGCTCGGATATATGGCGCCCTCCCGCGGACTTGCAAGCCCCGTATTTTTTTTTTTTTTTTTTTTTTTTTTTTTTTTTTTTTTTTTTTTTTTTTTGAGACGGCCCACGGCCCTTGCCGCGTCAACGCGCCTAGGGTCGGTCTCCGGGACGGAACTCGTGGACCGAGACGGATCGCGATTCGCCGCGCTTTATTATAATACCGGATCTGACGCGCTCGCTCGCGTTTCGTTGTCACTGTTTCTATATATACGTCTCTAAGTACACGACGCTCGCGGTGCCATGATCGGCTTTTGACATCGGCTGAGAAAATTCAGCGTATACGTACGTGTCAACTGTAGGCTGTCTAAACTGACACAGAATTCGGTGTAGTATTGGCTGGTCGTAACGAGGTGTTCACACGCTCGCATGATATTTTACTACAGTTAATAATATATATGTAGACATAAATGTAGCCATGTAATGAATACCCGCGAATAACAGAAGCGCAAGAAAAATTCAAGAAAAAGAAACGTTACTTATTTGCGAAAACTGTTCACGTCTTGCGAAGCTCAAGGATCTGGAACAGTATAGCGATTATATCCCGTAGTAATAATATCTGGGGTTTTCACGTCCCACAACCACGACATGATTATGAGGCACGCAGCAGTGGAGGGTTGCGGAAATTTTCGACCCGCTCGTCTTCTCAGACGTGCACTGACATTTCGCAGTGCACAGGCCTCTAACATTTCACCTTCCATCGAAATGCGACCGCCGCGGCCTTCGATCAAACCCGTGAATTTCGGGCCAGCAGCCGAGCACCATAACCGATACACCACCGCGGCGGACATAGCTAATACTCAGTCAAATAATGCCATCTAATGCCTTAAATCGCGGCAGTATGTACGTATAACCAACCGAGCGCGCAATTTTTACGAAAAAAATGTTGTGTCCTTTTGCCTGAGCTTCCCAATAACCCTCCATGGAATGTCATATTTCGCTGACCTTCGGCGCAGTTAATGTCGCGTCGCTTTTATTCGGAACGGCCTGCACAGAGGGAGAGGATTGGCCCACAAGGGTTCACTTTCGGCGCAGTCCTAGCTTCAAGCGTATTGTTAGCGACCCCGGACAACTGGCATTCAAGGAAACGTTGTTTCGCAGTGCATGGTGAGCCGATATTACGCAGGTTCACTAAGCTCGCAAGGCATGTCGCGTTCCTTGCGTCATTTCGTTAGCTCGAGGCACCTGGCTCGCAATCCCCGCGAACCGTCACCTTTTGCGGGTCCCGACTACGAGGATTCACGTTCAATCACGCGAGAGCTCACGTCCGAACGGATGCATGCGGCATTTTAGTAAGCGTCGCAATGGCGCGCGCCCAGAATGACGTCGCTTCTACGCATGTATACCGTTGCCTACGTACTGAAGCACAGAGAAGGGGGAAACGAAAATGGAGGGGTTTGGAAGTTCAAGTCGGGGGGTATCAGCATTTCAAAGCGACTCGACAGACTGGCTTTGGAGCCCGATAATAGGCGAGAGAGAGAGAGGGTGGGAGTGTGAACGCTGACGCTTGACAGCGGCGCGCGCGCGGGTCCCGGGTGCTGACGTCAGGTGCCGAGGATCAGGGCGCCGGACCGTGATTTGATCGGTTTAGCGACGGCGGCTCTGACGGTCCACGCGCTCGAGGCAGAAATGTCACCGAGAAGCGCGCAGAGTTTAATACGAAAAGACAAGAAACTGGAACAAGTCCGCCGCGGCGGTGTAGCGGTTAGGGTGCTCGGCTGCTGACCCGAAGGGCGCGGGTTCGATCCCGGTCGCGGCGGTCGCGTTTCGATAGAGGCGAAATGGTAGAGGCCCGTGAACTGTGCGATGTCAGTGCACGTTAGAGAACACCAGATGGTCGAAATTTCCGGAGCCCTCCACTACGGCGTCTCTCATAATCATATCCTGGTTTTGGGACGTTAAACCCCAGATATTATTATTAAGAAACTGAACAAAGCAATATAAGCAGAAGTAGGGCCGCTTACATGCAGACTATGGTCTATATTCGACTATATCGGAATCAGTACAAAATAGGGCCGCTAGATTTATCTATCATAACTATACTTACAAATCAAGCATCTCACGAATAAAACTTCATTTTTCACTCGCACCTCTTAGTCGTGACTTCGCGCTCTTGTTGCTGCTTCACAAATACATTCGCGCGGATAGAAAATCTTCCTTGCGGCTTGATAGAAAATCTTCCCTGCCCATCACGCAGATTACATAATAACCTCAGTTTCACTTCCATATACGGAAGCACTCACGCTTTTAATTCGTCGGCGCCTCCTCGGGCCATTCGGTTGTGGAATGCCATTCCTGTTTTCACTGCCTTCGAAAACGAACCTGATAAATTCCGTCCACTCATCATTTCCCATTCCACTGCGTAACCTCCAGAAAATGCATATCGCCTTTTTTTTTTTTCATTCGTTATACGTATTTGGTTAGCTTTCTTGTTTATGAGTTCGTTATTCCCTTTTACTCATTCTTGTATATATCTCTAACGTATTTTACTTTGTACTGCCTACACGTGTACGAAATGTATCCGTTGATGTTTTCTCCAATTGTATTTTTTTTGGGGGGGGGAGCGAAGCTCCTTAGGCCGGCACCCCGCCG
Organism: Rhipicephalus appendiculatus; assembly: GCA_030522465.1. NCBI lineage: Eukaryota > Metazoa > Arthropoda > Arachnida > Ixodida > Ixodidae > Rhipicephalus > Rhipicephalus appendiculatus. The sequence continues at coordinate 3,013,005 of JALIZH010012893.1, forward strand.
TCGCCGTTGAAGCTCCCTGGCACGGTGCCAGCTCTGGCGTCTCCCCCTCACGCGGAAGGATAAATGAGCTTTATGAGCGCTGGAACGCGGATGGCGTCTGCACGATGCGTGAAGCGCGAGAATACGAACGCATGCGAAAAGGAGGCAGATTAGTCTCCCTCTCCCTCTTTCTTCGTCTCTGCGCTCTCCCCTCAAACCGGCGAACGCGCGTTCCGGCACCGAGCGCAGCAGACGCTCTCCGCGCGCTAACAAGGCGCGCGGCGCAAAAAAAAAAAAAAAAAAAAAAAAAAAAAAAAAAAAAAAAAAACACTTCGCGGTTAAAAGAAGCCAGCGTTCTCCCTGTGCCATACGCACGCTCTGCTGCCATGGACGACTACAGTTTCCTCCGTGCTACCATCTCTTCCTTCCTCTGACAGTAGAGCCGCGGGTTTCGACAGTTTCTGCGAGTGCTGGAAATACGACCTACCCGATGGGGACACCTTCAGCGAAAGCTACTTTCGCAAGATCATTGGCATCAACCGAGACACCGAAATGACAATCTGCCTTGCATCCTTCGAATGGTTAAACAGTTTCAAAACGTACATAGTCACTTGCGTCCCATTTCTAAGAAGCTTCGCTCATCGGTTGTATTCGTACACGGAACAACTACTAATTTTGTTTAATCTTTCCTCTTTTGCCCTCTACAATTATTGTTAGGCAATATTTTAATGTGTTCCTGAAGTTATGTGTATGCTTTCAGCCATTTCATCCTGTATGATATGTAATTATTATGCGCGATCATTTTTTTTATGCCCCCCCTCGCCAGTGCCTCTAAGGAGGCCTGTAAGGATTTTTAAATAAGTAAATAAATAAATATTACGGTGCGCTTAAGAGCCGCTTCGTGAAACTCTTAATGTTGCCGTTTTGAATCAGTACAAGTAAATAAACTGCAGTTTACCATGCAGTACATTCAAATGCATGAGAGCGGCTGCATTCACTTCTTCGGCTTTTCATGACATTGCTTTAATTTGACGCCGCCATACGCAACCTTGAGATATGGTTCGTGTGAGAGCTCGAGATGGCGGTGCCCGTGAATAAAAAATAAGATTGTCGCACCGCCGATAACGAAGACAGCGAAGATAACAACACGAAGGATCAGCCGTACACACGCGATAACGTCGCGACGGCGAGCAGCGGGAATGTAATCTCTGTTTAATTTTCTGAAAGTTTATGTTGGGGCGGAAAGTATAACGGAGTCGCCCTTTGCCTCGATCTCCCTACAGCGGCCCGTGTATAATAGAACAAAAGGGGAAATTTTATTTCACGCGCAACCTGTACGCAAACAAACAAACAAACAAACAAACAAACAAACAAACAAACAAACAAACAAACAAACAGGAACAGCAAATACGTTTCACAGATGTATAGTACAGCACACCGATTTATCGCTGTATATCCAGAAGCACAAAAAAAAAAAAAAAGAAACGGGATGATGATCAGAAACGCGACAAAGCTGCGCGAAACAAACATAGCAAAGACTGCGGGGCATACGCAGGTGCCGGTGTGACACTTAACGGCGCTCGCATCTCTGTGAAAACTGTCATCAATATTTCTTGTTGTACCCGGCTGCTACGTTACTGATTCCGTTTGACGGAAAAAAAATCTTTAAGAAGGGAACGTCGCTGGAGCCAGCGTTTCGGCAAGCGAACTTGTGTTCGGCAGGACATATTACTGCTAACGGTTTTCAGGAGACGGAAGACGCTTAATTCTGCAATCCATAAGGAAGCACGGCCCATCATCGTTATAGGGGAGGAGTCAGGGGAATCAAAGAAGGTAGTGCAGAGGAGAGGGCACCCTATTGAGATACGAGTACCCAGAACACCGAACGCCAGGCCGTGGAATACCTCTTCTTAGAAAAACCGGTGGGTTCGCGGAGGCACTGAGAACCGAACCCGTGCCTTCTTCATTGAAGGCCAGACGCCCTTAAGTCCTAACCACACGTACGCGATAACACCTGACCACACGTACGCGCTGCAGCGCGTCGGCGCGTGGCGAGTAGAAGTGGCGCCACGCCCTCTCCCTATGAAGGGAGAAGGCGAGTGGCTACACGAAGCTGCGCGCCCTCTCTCTCCATAGGGAGAGGGCGCAGCGCCGAGTCTACAAGCCACGCGCTGATGCGCTGCAACGCGTACGTGTGGTCAGGCCTTTACAATGCGTCAGCACGTGGTGTGCCCTCTCTCTACGGAGGGAGAGGGCGAGCAGCTACCCGAAAAGGGCACCCTCTCCCTCCATAGGAACGCAGCGCGACGACGAGTCTACACGCCACGCGCTGGCGCGTTGTAACGCGTACGTGTGGTTAGGGCTTTAGAGGCATGTTTGTGGGCTTTAGAGGCTGCCTTGCTCTCTCTCACCCAAAGCTCAAAAGTAGAGAGGGAGAAGAGAACTCATGCGCGTAAAGCAGGGAAAGGACCATAGAAAACGATAAATAGGACAAGACAGAGAGGTACTAAGCAGTGTTGTACGGAACGGCGTTCCAAGGAACGACGTTCCAGGAACTAGTTCCTTTTGTGAGGAACGGAGGAACGCCAACGTTCCATTGAGAATCGATGGAACTGTAACGGTAACTCGTTACATTTACGAGGGAACGGCAGCGGGAACGGCGTTACTTCTGTAAACGTTCCGCGGCATTGAACAGGTGCACGCACGCAACACATCATGCAGAACAGGGTAGATGGGAAACTGCGTGAGGCGCAAAAATGCGCCGCTCGCCTGTCTAGTGACTTACTTCAAGGCGCCCGCCGGGGCCTCAGTGAAGCGCGTGGCGCCGAGACCGAGCGCTGGCGAGAGAAACAACTGTTTTTAGATGTGAAGCATCTTATGGCGAAGCTTAATCCGGTGGTGGTGGTGGTGTGCCGGCGTGACCACCCTTACTGCGCATGCGCAAACCTTTCAAAAAAAAAAACCTCCTCTCCCCCTCTTCTAGGCATCCCTCCCCGCACCCTCACTGCGCATGCGCCTCCCCTCTCTCCCCTCCTACGTTCCCCCCCTCTCTCCTCTAGTGATCCCTGCCCGCGGCGTCCATACTCACACTGCGCATGCGCGTCCCCCCTCTCTCTCCTACGCTCCCCCTCTCTCCTCTAGGCATCCCTGCCCGCAGCGTCCACACTCCCACTGCGCATGCGCGTCCCCCCCCCCCTCCTCTCTCTCCCCCCCTCTCTCGCCTCGCGACGCCGACGCAGGCAGCGTCTGCTAGCGAGTTTCTTGGTTGAAAAAACCGACTGCTCGCGCTGCACAACCGTTCAATGGCCACCCCGCATATATGGCAATGGATCTTGACCTCCAAGGTGGTGCCGGTGGGAGATTTCTCATGTGCGTTGTTGAACAATAAAAATTCGCAGCGTGCGCGTTAACTAAAAGCGGAGTGCGGGTCTCTGTGTCCAGTCGGAGTCTTCTGTCTCTCATTGCCCATTAGCAGCGATTGGCATGTTCCAGTAGGAAACTTACAGTAGGGCTGTTATGCTGGAGTTTTGCAGTGTGTCGTAGAAAGAAAGTTATCATCATCATGAACCGGCACACGCTCTCTTCATCCTCTTCTGCTTCGCTCCCACAAGATGTTTTTCACCGGTTTGTGCGGCGTGTGAGGCAATCACTCTGATGGGCGAGATAACATGTACAGAGAGAGAAAGGCAGAGGAAGAAAACGAAAGAGAAATGGAGAAAGAGAGAAATTTTTGGCGCAAAAAATTCTCGGCGAGGCTTGAACGCGCGTACCCACGATCCCAAGGCGAGCGTCGTAACCACTCGGCTATCGTGCTCTTTTCTGTTTCATGGTATTTATTCAACACAGGTATGTCACATGGAAGCAACTCATGACAGACAGAGAATTCATACGCTCATTCTGTTCGTATCGAGACACAACGACGAACACATTGTACTAAAGAATTCGCATTCAACTCTAGAGCGAACACATCAAATTACGCGTCCTTTTCCAATAATACACTACAGCGGCGGTAAAAATAAACACCTCACCAATGCAATATACCATTCTGGCTGACTGCTCATTAGCTCGTATCTCTTAGCTGAGTGACCATACCACTGAAGTGGGCTGTTGAGGAAATTATTGGCTCTGTGTTTCTCTTCGACATGCGCGATCGCTAACAGAGCATAGCCTTTTATAATATAGTAAAATATAGTACAACAAGGGGGGGGGGGGGGAGAGAGAAGGGATGTGAGGGTGAGGCGGAGGGAAAGCAGGAGGGGAGAACTAGTATAGAGAGAGACAGAGATAGAGAAAGAAAGAGATAGAAAGCACGGGAAGAAGGAGAGAAAAAAATAGACATGTGAGAAAACTACACTGAGAGAAACATAAAGAAAGAAAGAAATATAAAAAAGAGAAAGAGAAAAGAGAGAGAAAGAAAGAAATAGAGATAAAGATAGAAAAACAGAGAAAGAAATATACCGAAATACCTTCGCTGACCACGAACAGGGGACTTTACTCAGTTGCAAATGTGTATCCTGGACATTATTTTCTACAAATACTGAAATATTGAATCAGCGCTCATTAAACCCTTAAGTATTGTGCCTTCGATGCAGTTTCCTGTGCGAGAAATTGAAATATAATGTTGCATGTGTGGAGATTTCGATTTCAATATCTGAAGCGCAGTATCTTGTCTGAGCATTTAAAGACTGACGTGGACTGCCACATGTGTTGGACTTGTAATAGACGAACACGAAAGTCGCAGGTCGACATGTCTGCAGTATAGCCGGTGATCTCTAAAAAATTCGTCAAGGATCGTTTATTTACATCTCTTATCTACGTATAACCTGCTGTCGGCGATGTCAGATTCGCGTAAGATATGTAGCTAGATGTGAGCTTGAAATTGTTCACTTTAGTTCGCCTCAGGATTATTCCACTCTATATTTTGATTAAAAGGTCAATTGTAACGTTAATGTAACGACACGCTCCAATTTTCGAAATGTAACGGTAACGAGTTCCTTTCGCATTGAGGGAACTTGTAACGGGAACTCGTTCCAAGATTGGGAAGGAACGAGGAACGAGCTTTCGTTACTGTTGCAGAGGAACGTGTACAACACTGGTACTAAGACATATCACACGTAGATTGTTTTTTTTCTCAGTTCTTTTTTTTCAGTCGTTTGTGTATATTTATTAGCGCAGATACCTCGTCAAGTGTTCCGACTTTGAATAGTTGTCCTCTACCTCGTATGCTTTCGTGTTCCACGTGCGTATACACCGAGTGTTTCAATAAATGTGTCCGAAATGCTCAAAAATCAGGAAATTGCGTTATTTGCTCGCTGCCTTCAGAATTGCTTTTTCTGTAGCGGCAGGCATCTCAATATAGTTAAAGACATCATTTGGAACAGTAATCAAGAAAGTTAGATCACCCAACTTTTTAATTAGTGGAGTTAAGCGGTTATGTCAAAAGGGATAATTGAAGTTCTTCATGCGAGGCACCCATCCCAGCTTTGAGATATAGAAAAAGCTGCCTCTAATAATTACAGTGGCGCAAGGAAATTCAACCAAATTCAGCGGCTGTCACCGTTCTCCTAAAGAGAGTCAACGCGCCTCTCTAAAGGGTGTGCTACGCATGTGACTCTCACATGCATAAAAAAAAAAAGAGAGTCAAGGAACACCCCCCCCCCCCCCCTTTTTTTTTTTTCGAGTGTCGGGATTCAAAGCTTAGACGCTGCTATATATGTACTATGATAACTGTGCATGCTTTCAGTTTAACTATGAGCTGCCACGTCACTCGTCCTGAAATCAAACCAACTATGAAGGGTAAAACTGGTGTGCGCAAATAAACACGACAGGGACACGGAAAGGATGGACATGGACAGGCGCCTGTCCATGTTGCGCCTGTCCATGTTCATCCTTTCCGTGTCCCTGTCGTGTTTTCACCAGTTTCACCCTTCAAGTATGAACCAACTCGCCCAGCTACAAGTTTTATCAAACCAACTATCCCGCCCATACATGCACCGCCAACAGCGATTACGGAAACCAAGAGAAGAGAAAAAGAGAGAAAGAGAGAGACGAAATCACAACGGTTAAGGCCATGTGTCATACATCGATCCTACGCACGCGCGACTCGGCGAACTAGCGAAACATGAGCCGGCCCTTTATTCGGAAGAAGGAACACGGCAAAAGAAGGAAGAAACGAAGAAAGCGCCTCAAATCACACACCCGAATGCGCAGCGAGCTGTTCGAGCGGGTTTATACGGGCTTTTCCATTTTTTTTTTTTCGCTCGCGAGCTCTCTCGCGGGAGAAACGGCTTTTCTGCAGCAAAGCCGCTTACGATAGACGCGTCGGGTGCGCTTGCTTGTTCGCTCGCGGCAACATCCGAGGAAGCGCACTTCCTATACGGAGCACACGCGGAAGCTTCCGTACGCCGCGCAGTCGGTGTGACCGGCGTGGTTTTCTTTCTATACCGCGCAGGCAGGCAGCCTCCGGCGTGCAAGGCACACGCGTAAAGGTGTTAGCTCCTGCAGCTGCTCCCCTGTCCTCGCCAAGTCGTATACACCTGGAAGACCGAGAAGGCTTTCTGCAGGCGCTAATCTCCCGGACGAGGCAAATGCGACGGCAATCTTCCGCATATTGCGTATCGCCCCTTTCTTGTCTACACTAACTCTACCGTATGTACTCCGCACGAAGAATACACACGCACAGAGTGAAAATCCCGAACGACGCACTTTATTCGCACCGTATGCGCGCGTGCGGGAAGTGTGTAAGCCCGTTTTGTCTTCCTATATGCAAGATAACAGCAGGCACGGGTTGAGTATGCGACACTAGTTGTCGCGTCCTTTCTTTCCTTCTTACTTACTTGGTTCTTATTGTGCTCGTAAAGCCTATACGGATATACGTAGTACATAAAAAGCGGCGTTCGCGTCGGAAGGTATCGCACGTTGGCGATTCGTGAGGGAATTCGAATGCGAGCACGTTTAGGGCGTGAAATGTAAGCCGGCTGCAAATCGGCGACACTTCGCGCTTAGGGAGCGTGTAGCGGAAATTTGAAACGGGGACAAACGACTGAACAGGCAGTCGCGTCTTGTTCGCTTATCTAACGAAACATTTAGTAGAACAAAACCACGTGAAAGAGAGAGAGATAAAACAAGATAAGAAAGGTTAACCAAGTTAAACAGTTCGGTTCGCTATACCTTTGCAATGCGGCAGTGCATGGGTAAAGACCGAAAAATGAACACAAAATAAGGGAAACTATGCCCGCACACATTTTTTTTTCTTTTTCAAACGGTTCTGAATCTCTTTAAAGAGCAGAGAGACAGAGAGAGAGAGAGACTAGAGTGCTTTCAAAGCAGTTCGGGCCAATGACAACTGGGACCAGGATCAGAAACTGCAATGGACACGTACTCGCGAAAAACGTCTTACTTGCTCGTAAGAGAAAAAATTTTTGAAATCTTTGAGCTATAGGCTCATCACTGGCAAAGCCGGTGAAAATGAGCGTTCTGAGCAGCAAAGGTTTGTGAGTATGGCTCCCGGTTTCCGTAAGGGGAAAGTCGCCGGACTCTCCAGTTGAGAAGACTGGATGATCGTCCCTTTTTACCCAGGAAAAGATCTCGGGTGCATGGTCTCCAAGTACATCAGCCCAGAAAGCCACACGAGCCCTTCTACAATTCTCGAAGGCAACATCACTGGGCGACCGCCTGTGAAACCCTGCACTGTGTGTGTGGTGTGCAATGTGCATCTATTTCTCTCTCTCTCTCTTTTACTCCCTTATTCCCCTCTCCCCACGTGTAGGGTAGCAAGCTGGACGTAGTCAAGTCTCCCTACCTTTCGTACATTCCTTCTCTCCCTCTTGTCACTCCTGTCACGACAGGCGGCGCTGAGGAGTGTTATTCGGGCGCGAAATCAAAGCGACGACAATCTCAAACAAGGCACGCAGTAGCTTCCTCACACCCACGGACTCCATAGTATGTAAGCGGGCTTCTCGTCGTTCTAGTGACGTAAATAGGTATTCTTATAAACGCTGCCGAGAGCTGTGGAGGACCAACGATAGTTCCCTCCTGTAACTTGTAAGCCAAGAGGGGGGGCAGAGCTTTAAATGGCTATCCGGAAAAGAAAAAAAAAGAAACCGACGCTGTTTTCTAAATTCCGCGAAATTACATTGTTTTCTAAGTAAAATGACGTGCAAGTACAGGTGCTGCTTTCCTTATGCACCTGACCTTGACGCGTGGCTCACTATCAGTACACATACGAATGCGTTGCTGTGAAGGGACAAATCAGCACCCTTATAGGTATGACAACATTTCCCTTGTTTGATACAACCTTACTAAACCAACAGTGCACCGGGCGCGTTATGCAAAGGTATTAGGTTCGATCTCTACCAGTTGCAAGTTGTCTTTTCGTCCACTTTATTTTCTTGATATTTATATCACAATTGCCAAACTGCAGTTAAAGACTACAGATAATGTCCTTGTACGTTGCTAGGCTTCCCTGTTTCTTGGTTTGATTAGGTTGTACATAACAAAGAAAAGGAGGCCATTATCAGTTGCCCTCCCAAAATTTCTCTGTTGTACGCGGTAACGGTGGTGTAGTGGTTAAGGTCCTCGACTACTGACCCGGAGGTCGCGGGATCGAATACCGGCCGCGGCGGCCACATTTTAGTTGGAGGCAAAATGCCGGATGTCTGTGTACTTAGATTTAGGTGCGTGTTAAAAAACACCAGAAGATCCCAATTTTCCGGAGCCCTCACTACGGTGTCTCCCATAATGATATTGTGGTTCTGGGCACCAAGTCGGGTTTCGTTGGTTAACATTCATTTTAGGTTTTGGTATGTAAAACCCCAACAATTATTATTATTATTATTATTATTATCTTGTTGTACGCGGTCTCGAAGCGCTTGTCCGCGATTGTATATCAAACGTGCGCGCAGCCATACAAGTAAGCAACAACAGCGCACAGTAGATAGAGTAGCATCTCGCTACATCAGCTCGCGCTCGTGCAGCGGCCACCGCGAACGCGCCAGTGGAGAGCGGAGCAGCCGGTTTTCAGGGAATCGATTGGAAAGGGAAGCCGACTAGTCGTCGTCGTCGTCGCGCTGCTTCGCCGCTCCCTGTTCAGCGGCCGCCGAGCGCGACGGCGGCGGCGGCGGCTGTAAATTGCCCTTGTCTCGCTTATCGTTCGACGGAATCTATAGCGGATAAGGCTTCCTCCGCCCGCGTGGCGGCGGCGTGGCTCGCCGGCAAAAGCGGCCAGCCGCAGGCCCGGGTCCCCTACACCGTGCCTCAGCGCCACCGCCGTTCCTACACTCCACAGCGTACTTCTTTTAATAATATACAGGGTTTTACGCGCCAAAAACCACGATGTGCTAATGAGGCACGCTGCAGTGGGGGACTCCGGAAATTTTGACCATCGGGTATTCTTCAGCACGCACTGATATTGCAGAATACACGGACCTCTAGCATTTCACCTCCATCGAAATGCGACCGCAGCGGCCGGGATCGAACCCGCGACCTTCGGGTCCGCAGCCGAGCACCGTAACCGCTACACCACCACGGCGGACTAAGAAGGCTGTCATTTGAGATGCCTGCGCACCTCTTTGTATACGTGTCAACTTTAAATAAATAAAAAAACGTTTCAGTCGTCCTACACGATTTTGAGGCTTCGAAATAAGAACATGCTTTGTTTCCTTGGTATGCAATGTTAACGCGCTCTACATGCCGGAGCTAGGAAACGCGTATAAAATATTTTAGCTTGATTTATATGTTTTCATCGCCCAGCATCCACAAGCCCCACTGCAATGGACATAATCATGACGAGTCAACACAGTTCGCTGGATTTGCGAACTATGCGTCCTGGATGCGGCCGAAATTGCATTCGGAGCCGCTGGACGGCCATTTACACCTCGTTGTTTAAGTGCAACACTTACGTGACAGCATACTTTAGAGTGCTACTAGTACATGAAGAGTTACTGTCCCAACATAACTTAGACCTACGTCACAGTGCGTTTACACGTCACTGTGATACCGCTTCCTTGATATCGAAATCAAAAGAACTTTCTTTTTTCAAGGTAGCGGTATATTAAAAATATTGTTACGAGGTTGGTTGCGTATATACAAGATGTATTTACAGGAAGCAACCGAGACAAGAGTCAAGATGGCTGACCAACACACTCGCACGCCTGTCAACTTCTCCGGCTCTTCGTCTTCGTTTACTTCATCTCTCCGTATACCAATATAGCCAATGTGTTCTGAGGCACCACGATGCACTTTTTAGTGTTCTCGTCACCAGTCCTTTTAATTAGAGCCCCAATGCGAAAATTTCTAAAATTCGTGTCAGTACTCCTTTAGAGGGCCCCTAAACCTCCGAAAACACAAAGAACGAGCACGTTATTCTGTTCTGGCGTTTGCCGTTTCTCCGGCACAGTTCGTGAAGCCACGCAACGTCGTGAGAAGATGAGCTCTCAATTGGTCCATACACGGGGGGGGATATGCAGTCGTGAATTGTCTCCTACCCTGCTTTGCCACGCAGTCGCAAGCCAGTTACGCCTTTTCTCGCATGACTATCGTGAGCGACCAACTGATTTCACTTCGTTTTGTGCGTTTTCGACTGCGCAAGCGGAGAAGATAACCGCGCGTAGCCGGAAAGCACGAAATAGTGATTGGCTCAACGCTTAGTGCCTGACATTGTCCACGTGCTTTATGGAGAGATCAGTGGCGAGAAGGAGATTGAACCTGTATGAAGGGTTGTGAAGGCGAGAAAGAAACCACTTTCTCGTCCTTAAACTCGGATTGGTTTAGGCGCCCTTTAAAGGCTTTCGTCTTAACATTCACGCACGCCAGTATTGACAGCCAATGCGGAAGCCATTAGGGTGCGCAGGATGAAACCGCGAAGGCGGGACGCCCACCTCCGAGGAGACGGAAAACGCTGCGTTCTGTTGAATAATGAATGACGCGACGTGCGATAACTTACGCATGCGTTAAAGGCTATAACGACTCGCCGTATCGCTTATTGCCGATATTTTATTTTACCGACGATAGTGTTATCGAACGCTACGAAACTGCGTTTGCTGCGCCTGTTCGTTGTCCTTTTGCTTTTTTTTTGTCGTTATTTTCGTCGTCACATATAGTCAAGTCATAAAGTCATCGTGTCTTCGTGCCAAGGCCACCTTATCACTCTCGCCTCAACCCTCGTCACATAACGCGAAGAAAACCGAATCGTGCGAGTACTTTTAGCTGGCGGTTCAATTTTATGTTACGAAAGAAGAATAGGATGCTATTTGGTTGTCGCCGCAATAGCATCCGCTTTAGGTGACTATCCATTGAGAAAATGCAGAAGAAATCGTCGCAGTGTATACTCAGCTCGCTTACAATGTAGACTCGGTACCATTATGGTTGTCTACCCGTTTACATATTTAGCTACAGTCTATAATAATTCGCGATGAAAGGGTATACCGTATACCACACATACTCGACGTTCTTTGGCTTTAAGTGCGCAGAAGGGTTAAAGCACTTACACTATAGCATGTCATATTGGTCACGGCCTAAATCAGCGGCTCGTTTCCTGCAGCCAAGAATAGTGACAATGAGCGCAATTGTAGTGCACCACCTTTCCTGCCGTTCCACCTTTCTTTTCCTCATTGATAGATCTCTTTTCCATTAGTGCATAAGGGTGGAGAGCTTCCTATACAAAGACCACGATATAAAGGAGCTTAGAATATTTATATGGCGAGCTTCGACACGCACGATAACTATATGGTTATACGTCGCGGATTTACCTAGTTTTTCCTTCGGCTGAGAACGACTTCCCGACATTTCAACTCGAGCTCGTCGAACGAAGTGTTGCCTTAAGTGCATAGCTACTCTAGTAAGACATACGACAGGCTCTTGCTGTCTCGTTGCGTTTAGAAAACTGTCGAGTTTCCGAGAATTATGAAAGATAAAAGTAAATAAATAACGCGAACCACACCTCAATGCTTCGTATACCCGCAATGTGCGCGTACGATATCTAACGAGCAATTTTGGTTTTGTTTCCATATACAACGCGCATCCAAATATTGGAACACCTTACCATCCGATGCCATGTGCACTCTGCTTATAATGCTTTTATCCCGTTTCGAGGTGGTAATTGAAAATGAACACGTCGCTCGAAGTCATTCATCGTAAACTGCCCACTGGCCGCCATATATACTGCCCAGCTCCTCATGTAATGACGCTGATCAGTTGATCTTAATTAAGGCATTGAATCAACAAATGAAAAATACTATATATGTGTGAAGCGCCAGACAAAAACATTTGAGAAATCTGTGAAAAATCTCAACATTCCCATCGTACCTTCAGCAACTGCAGCGCCACGATTCGCTCTAGTAAATTTCGTTCGAAACTCCACGCATGCATGTACACATTATAGCCTGCTTTGTCACAGCACGCACACCGTCATGTACGTGCGCGAAAGCCACTGATTTAATGTCTCTACACGGGAGATTACATATATCGTTGATGTTTGGTTTGTTTTGATTCGAGCTCGACGCGAGAAAAAGCGTAAATTGTGCCACATTTCGTAATAATATATACCGTATATATGCTTGTAAATCAGTTTTTCTCGCTTCTTTTATTGTTTTTTTTGTTCTTTCCAGTTTTTGGAGATCTGCGGCTGTGGCGCTGCAGTTATAGGCCTGTCACCGTGCCACCAACGCGTAAAATCTACACATCCTATTCACTCTTTTATTATTTCTGTTGTTTATATTCCATGGCAATGTCAGTGGTGTTCGTCGGGCACCATATTTCTTCAGCGCACAAGCACAGCTGCTGCACAAGCCGAATGTCTTTGTATATACACTACAATATTTTTTTATTATAGTAATGTGCAAAGTTACAGCGGAGCGCGACAGAAACGACAATCAGATTAGGGCACCGAGTCATTTTGGCTACCTTAGCCATGCTTCATACGCTATGTATAACTATGTGAACCTGCTCGACGCGGGCTAAATCCCGCCCACGGCGGTCGCATTTCGAGCGAGGCGAAATGCTAGATGTCCGTGAACTGTGCAATGTCAGTGCACGTTAAGAGAACCCCAGGTGGTCGAATTATCCGGCGCCTTCCACTACTGCGACTCTCATAGCCTGAATCGTTTTGGGACTTTAAAACCCAACAGGACTGAACCATAAACAATGTCACTTGCTTGACAATGGGTCTACGGGAAAACGAAACTGTGTATATAGTGATCAACGCTGGCTGAACTATAGAAGCCATAGCCTGGAGCCTCTACAGTACGGCGCTGTGAGGATATAGTTTAAATAGCTCTCTGCCTGCGTTTCACGTGACTATACAAGCGCGAACAACACTGGGCACCATCACGTACGCATAGAGGCGTATATATACAATGTGTTCAGAAAACACTGACCGAGGGCAGCAAGACTTTCCATTCCTCGCACGCTCACACGCCGCTCGCCATGAGCTAAGAGCTACGCTCAGTTTAGATTAGAGTCCTCGCCAACTCCACAGAGCATGTCGACAGCCGAGTGACGCAATTTAATGAGGATCGGCGTGCACTGCGTTGCAGCACCACGACTCCGTGCCAAATTTCTCGACACTGGAATTAAGTGGTGAAACTGAGTATACTTAGTTGCAATACCTCTTTCGGTACATGCAGCTGCATGCATCCATTGTATACAGGACTATATACTCCGCGTCTTCACCATATGTATGTGATTCAGCTCTGTGGTCTGGTTCTTATACACTACACATCTCTGGACGGCGATTACAAGATCCCACATGACGAGCAATGAAATGTAAGCTCCAAGTGTTGCGTTAACATGGACTGGAAGACAACGGTATACGGACTAGAAAGGGAAGTAAATGACGTATCTGATATTTGATAGCTACATACGATTACTTGAGGGGGGCATATTGAGATGGGTACTGTTATTTTGTTGTTGTTGTTGTTGCTGCTGGAGTGAGTTGGACACGGGACCTGCCGAGTCGACAGCAGAAGTGGAACTGCCATTCTGGAGTCTGCGGATTCGCTTTCGGTGGAGGCAAAATGCAAGAGGCCCGAGTACTGTGCGATGTCAGTGCACGTTAAAGAACACCGGACGCTCGAAATTTCCGGAGCCCTCCACTACGGCGTCCCTCATAATCATATCGTGTAATTCTGGAACGCAAAACCCCTGATATAATTATTGCGTTGCAGGATTCGGGATGCGTCACATAGGTGGCGCTAGCTGTTAGGTTCATTGATGGACGACGCATAGATGGCAGGATAATGGAAACGATGGCACTATTGCACGCGTATATACAAAACAGATACGCCATTGTTGCCATTTTTTGTACTTATAAACATGCAATTTTTCGTCAGGAGGTCCCCTTTCAGCCGTGTGCTATGGGACCTCCTCCTGTATATTCTACCCCCATGGTGTTTACACCTTTGGTGCGAATAAAAATTGATTGATTGATTGATTGATTGATTGATTGATTGATTGATTGATTGATTGATTGATTGATTGATCATGTAATGCGCAGGGCTGATCATTGGTCTGAGGCCTAAGTATTTCATAGCGGTGTCAAGAGAAGGGAAATGCACTCAAAGGCTGCCGAGAGTTTGTGGCCTTGGATAAATAGGGAAAGTTTGCAGGCATATAAATGTGACGGAGTCCCCTACAAAACAGGGTTGTATGGGGGATCGCTGGGTGAGGTTTTTATGCCAACAGTGGACGTGAAAGATGATGATCGTTATCGAGCTTGTCGATGGCAATGAGAGTGACTCGGGAATGACTTTCTGATATGAATTGAGAAAAATCTACGGCAGCGAAGTGCTTGAGCGCTCCTGCAGTAAAGGTGCCACAGTCTTGGTCGCGTAATTTTTTTTATGGGGAAAACACAGAAAACATGAGCCCTTATTCACAGAAACGACTTACAATTATTCTTTGTGAGATGAATTTTTTGGCGATCACGATGATGGTCATATTATTAACTTCGAAAACAGACAGTCTACACTAAACAGACTGCTCTCACGAACTGAAACCTTTTTCTGTACATTCGGCCCTCTGTTAGTACGGTATTTGAACTCCAAGCAAGAGAGAAGCTCAGAGTAAGATGGAGGCTTCAAAAGATGAAAAAAAGAATCTTTGAACAGGGAATTTTACTTGACTTGGCTTCGTCAAGGCAGCAACGAAGTCTTGACGAAGACAAGTTCACTTGTCAGAAAGTCAAATTACTCGAAGTAACACAATATACATCCGCATTGTTGAACCTCTTTTTTCCACTTTGCTCAGCTCCGCTATGCAAAAACGATACATACACAAAGCTATACACTGAATCAATAGGCAGTTTTAGAAAAGGGTACGCAAATATAGTGTTCTTTGGGTGCGATACGCTACTTTCTGCACTTAACATATACGTATACCCAAGTGGTAGCGTATAAAGAATGCGCAGTGGCAGCAAACGCAATAAATAACAGCGTACACAAAGCTTTGGGTACCCTATTCTAAAGCTCTTTGTTATGTGTTCCGATAAATCGAAACAGAAAGTAGTTTTACACTCAGCCGGACTATACTCTGCCGTAGCAACACACGTGCAAAGGCTCCGCCCCTCCAAATTTCCCTTCACTTGCACTGAGGGTCGTCCGTCAATATAGTCTTGTCAGTTTCACCTGCTTGTCAGTTTCACCGTGCCGATACCACCGGCGTCGGTCTCGACTTCGTGTGCACACGTATACGCGTCACGTCGCTGTGTTACCGCGTACGGACGACACGGAGCTTCGTCTTCGTGACGACGTCACGACACGCGCGGCGTCCTTTCCTTCCCCAGTCGCTGACGTCTCAATCCGCGCGCGGCGACGATCGACACACGACACGGACAAACGCGAGAGGTTGTTGACGGGAGTCGTGAGCCTCGTAGCCGTAAGTCACTCGTCCAGTGGCCCTCGAGGCAGCGTTCTATTTTGCGCACATGTTGATTCGTTTGCGCCTTTCTTTACCACGCTCCCGTCTTCGTTTTTAAGCGAAGCTTTTATGAGTTACAGATTAGGATAGCGGCGGCGGCATCGTCCCCCCCAAAAAATACTGGGGAAGGGCGAAGCACGTAGAGAAGGGCGTTTCATCTCCACTAACGTGAAACCTGGGGAGGGGTGATGCATGCAGTGTTTTGAGAAAGATTTCTTCGATGACACACTAGTGGTGTCAAGCCTGAAACCGGGCATGTAGGGAAGGGCGCTTCAGCTCCACTAACGTCGTCGGAAAACTGCGTCGGAATGCAGCTTACCCTAAGGTGCTTCTTCTTCTTCTTCCTCTACATGCCCGGTTTCAGTTCCATACGGTATGTAGGGAAGGGTGTTTCAGCTCCACTGATGTCGTCGGCTATTTGTTGACCTTACGGCTGCCTTCTTCGTTTTCAGTGGACCGGTTGGCGAGTAGTGGTATTTACCCAATTTTCGTGGTGCGTACCCTTTCACGACGGACTGCTCACTCTTAATCAGGCCCTGGTTAAACGCTGGCTATATCCAGGAAACCAGACGAAAATCGTCCGGTTTCCCGGCTATATCTAGCAGTTTAAGCGGGACCTGATTAAGAGTCTGGGATTATATGACACACCGTGACGACATTAGACGCCGACAAGTAGAGACCCTAAGGTACTTCGCACCTAAAATCCAGCGCCGGCCAATGCACAGAAATCGGGGTGTACTGAAATGCCACCCTTGAAGGTGCGCCCCGGTAACATGCGCGTTTGTATGCTGCACCGTTTTCCAATAATTGGCGCTCTCTCGATCGTGCGCTTGTCGGCGATCAGCCGTTTTCGATACGGCAAACCCGACTTTTATCGAGGTCACTTGTCCAATTCACGTTGCCACGCGTCATTATTGCATTCCATTGTTGCATTTCATTGTTTCACGCATGAACGTCGTTGTTGGCTGAAGCGACAGAAGCGCTTGCGCTGCTATGCACGCGGGCGAAGGTCCCATTCGCGGCATGGAGGTAGGCAAAAAGTTAGGAGGGAGCATTGCACAATGCCAAAGAAAGAAAGAAAGAAAGGAAGGAAGAAAGAAATAAAGAAAGAAAGAAAGAGAGAGAGAAAGACAGAGAAAGAAGGTGAAAGGAAGAAGGAAAGAGAAAGAAAGAAACAAGGAAAGCAAGCAAGAAAGAAAGAGACGAAGAAAGAAAGGAAGAAAGAGAGAGAAAGAAAGAAGTAAAGAAAGAAAGAAAGGACGAGAAAATACAGAAGGACAGAAAGTGAAAGGAAGAAGGAAAGAGAAAGAAGGACAGGAAGTGAAAGGAAGAAGGAAAGAGAAAGAAAGAAAGAAGGACAGAGAGAGAGAAATACAGAAGGACAGAAAGCGAAAGGAAGAAAGAAATAGAACTTAAGTAACAGAGTACTGGGCGAGTTGGTACAGATTCATGTCGAAGATTCACGTCCTGTTTTCCTCGCGCTACGCTTCGACATGAAGGAAGTAGAAAGAAAGAAGTAAAGAAAGAAAGAAAGAAAGAAAGAAAGAAAGAAAGAAAGAAAGAAAGAAAGAAAGAAAGAAAGAAAAAGGAAGAAAGAAAGAAATGTACTACGTAAGGTACGCACAAGCCAAGCTTCGCTTGCCGCCATTTTCCCGATACGAACGGGCTCCTGAATGTTTTTTTTCTAATGTTCCTTTCCTTCATTGAAGGACACGGTGCTAGAAGTGCACACGATGCGAGACCACCCACTCTTAGATCAGACTTCAATTTCTAATAATGTGCGACTCTTCTGTGGGCGGACATTGGTTCGCAGGTGGCGCCAAGCGTGTTGCCTTGGGCAACACCTTGTATATACCGCCGGATAAACGCGACGGGCTTGTCGGTAAGCACTGTAACTTATTCTAAGCGAGACAAATACTACAGATATAGACGCACTGTTTGAGATTTCTCTGACCCCAAGCTACGTTATGCTAAACGCGAGATGCCGAGTACACTGAAGTTTTCTCCCCGTGCGCTCTGTGAGACAACAAAACCCGAATTTCGCACTGCATTACTGCTATTAATGAGAACAGTAAAGTCTTATACCCGGTTTGTCTACAACAAGGTAACGGGACTCTTATGCTAAGATATACACCGCAGAATCGGTTAAGAAGGCCGTTATGAGCAAGTTGGCCGATCGATTATGCGAAATACGAATATACTTTCAATGCGAGCGAGAATTACTTCCGGGAACATGGGTTCCCCAAAAGCAAAACTATTTAAGAACCAGTCAATAGTATTCTGCTCGGGCTGCCGAAATTCACTTCACGATTTCAATCGGCATTATCATACCCAGCTTCGATCTCTGATCATTTATTTAGTTCGTTTTGTTTCGCTAGCGTAGGTATAGCGCCGTTAAGCAGCCTGAAATTCGACCAGGTCGATCAGAGAAGGAGGCCTATAGCAGAGACGATGAGTCGAAGAAAACATTTAATTACATCGCCACATAAATAGTGGCGATGCAATTAAATCATCTCTCTCTCTCTCCATATATATATATATATATATATATATATATATATATATATATATATATAGATATAGATATATATATATATATAAAGAGAGAGACGATGGAGATGGTAAAAGAAAAATCGTACGTATCTAAATTTGCTTGTTTTGACTAGCAAGATTCGGTACGACAGTTATTGTATATAAACAGGATTTAGATGGTCATTTTGTTCAGAGATTACGAGTGCTTGCTTTACACGTAAGTGAGGCTGAACATAACGAGCGTTGATGGGTTTCTGGAACGCTTCTCCCGGTTTCTTCGTCACCTTAATACTTCAGCGCTTTTCGCGCCATCGCGTCGCATCACTTTCCAGCGAAAACACAGTATTGCAGTCTCTACACGCATCTGCAACGAACTGCTGCCTCTCTTCTTCCAGCATCTTAAGCGCAAAGCTTGATACCCGACACACGTGAACACAAATTTTTTTAGCTTGTCCGTAGGCTTCTTACAGTTTACGTGTTTACCGGTTACCAGACAAGTATGCGTGATGGGCAACGCTTGTAGCGACACCTGGTGACGCAGAACCTAATCAGAGGCGCACAAAGCTAACATATATATTTAAAAAAAAGGGCAGTAGTGTGGGGAAGATGGAAGCTTGTGATGAAAAATTCGTAAACAGGGGGTGTGCTGGAGCCATAGGTGAGCAAAATAAACGGAGCTCTCTCAGAATCACTCCATAAATATGTTTTTCGCTTAGGACTCACTCGGACTAAGACTCACCAAAATTTTGCTGAAGCGGACTCACTCGTATTCAGACTCACGAAACATTTCCTCAACCGGGCTCTCTCAGGCTCAGAATCACCAAAACTTTCCTCAAACGGACTCACCCGGACTCAGATTAGCGAAAATTTTGTCCAACCAGACTCACTCGGACGCAGACTCGTGAATGTTTTCGTCAACCGGACTCACTCAGACTCAGACTCATGGCTCAATCTGAATCTGAGTGATTCGTCTCATGCGTGAGTTTGCTGAAACATGGCTGGAGTCGACGTTTCGGCAAACGGACTTGTCTTCTTCAAGGCTGCAGAAGCAGTTGCAGCCTTCGACAAGTATGTATGTCTAAACGTCGTCTCCAGCACGCACGCCCTGTTTACGAATTTTTCGAAGCTAATATTCAGTGATTTACACGCTTTACTTAACTAATGTATAACATTGCTGTCGGATAATCGTTAAATCACGGTACTTTCGTTATTTCGTTTTGAGGAGAACGCTTACACGGCTGAAAACTTGTGTGCCGAAGTATTGTAGTTGGACGAAACGACACAAGATGTCTCCAGCCACCGGGCCACCGTAGAGTTACTGTATATGCTACCTTCAGGTAGCAGAGTTGTGCGTAGGTCTAGCTAGCAACCGCAGCTGTGCGGCGAAGCCTCACTTTTTGCCTACTATGTCGCCGATCAACATGCTTGGCGTGTCGAAGACCTGCGATTGACTTGACTGTCATTGACTAGCGTTAATCCATTTCACTGCAGCGGCGGCGTCGAGAAACACTAAAATTGGCCCGAACGTCAGCTTCTCAGCAACATTTGGTTGCTAGCGGCGTTTGGAAGACAGACGCGCAACTCTGGTGCCTAAAGGTGTAGTCTATACACAGTAACTCTATGCCACCGTAATCAGCGGCTCCGGTATAACCCGTAAAAGCCTAACCGGCAGGAAGCCTGCGGAAAGAACTGAAATTTTCCAATTGCCGGAACATGTGCAGCGAGCAAAGTAAAGAGCAGAACGCGTGTGCAGATAGGCCTAAATCAAGCTATCACTCACGCGCGCGGCCCACTCTGCGACGGCGCTGCGACGCCACTTAGGCGTCATTAAGGCAACCTTCGATTACAGCCGCGTCTCCATCGGACTGTCCTATCGCGTACAGAACTGAGCGACGCAAGAGAGAGAGAGAAAGCGTGTAAGCAAAGAAGGATAAAGAAAAAGAAAACGAAGAGAAAATGGCGCCCGTCGACTTATCGAACAGAAGCGGCACGCGTAATGCGGCGGCACGGCAATTACGTATATAGGCGGACGCCTACTTCTCTTCCTCCTCCTAATCGATGCTCAACACATGCCAATACGTATACCTTGGCAATTGTAGCTTTCGTCGCAGCCCTATCTCCTCCTCCTCCGTGCGTATAAGAGCTGAGTGGACGCTACATCCCGGATGACGAAAGTCTAGGAGGTATGGCCGTATCTACATAAACACTGGTTCGCTGAGCGACCACGAGAAGTTGCTTTTTATCATTCTTTTTAGAGCGAAGGTTGTTGTGAGTCATAGATTTCGGGTGGCAGTGTGTGTACGCGAAGAGCGAAGCGCCGCGGCGAGCTTACCTGAAGTGGGCCCTTCGGAGGTGCGCAGGTAACGTGTGTATTTGTATGCGCCGTTTCTCAATAATTGATGCTCTTTCTATGGCGGGCTCGCCGGCGATAAGCCATTTCTGATGCGGCAATGCGATCTTTTAACCGGGTCACTAGTCATTTCGCGTTGCCACTTTGCATTGTTGCCTGGATATGAACGCATGACTGTCGTTGTTGCCAGTAGCAACTGAAGAGTTGCGTTGCTAAGCGCGTGGATGAAGGTCGGGTGCCCGGGCATGGAGGAAGGAAAGAGTTAGGAGGGAGCATTGCGCACTGCGAAAGAAACAAATAAATAAATAAATAAATAAATAAATAAATAAATAAATAAATAAAACAAAGAGAAGTGTACGTCTGGCATTCACACGCAAAGCTTCGCTTGCTCCCATTGTCCCGATAAGGCAAGGGCCCCTGAATTTTCTTTTTCTTTAATTTCTGAGGAAAAAAAAATAAAAAAAGCACCACTCCTAACTGTTGCACATAACGCTGCGCATTGCATTACACCTGTTGTCTCGAGGACAGCATGCACTCAGCCTTCGAGTATCAATGCGTCCACTCGCCCCAATCTGCACCAGGAAGGGCGCAGCGCGAATGAACTGAATGCCCCACTCAAATCCTCCTGTTGTCTCAGCAGTACAACTGCTTCCCCGAGCCTATGGCGAACAGCACAAAGGGGCAGTGTGGGAATGACTAGCGCAGGAAGAAAGAGCGGGCTTTTTTTCTTACAGCACGGATCAAGCTGGCAGAAAAGACGGGCGTTTACAGATGGAGGAGTAATCAGTAAGTGCCGAGGCGTTCCGCGTAACGCCCGTTTTATGGGGTTGCAACATTAGTGAGCGCTCGGCTGGTCGTGTAGTGCCGACGAAGTGGTGGGGGGGCCTACCCGAGGTAACGACCGACCTCACCGGCAGACGTCGTCACGCCGTAGTTCGTATATATAAAACCACCGGGCAGCACGAAGCCGTGAAACGTGCGCCGTCTTCGCGTTCCTGAGTATAGTACACATGTGTATACGTGGGTTCGTTATATAAAGTTCGGGCCACTTCTGCGTATATCGTTGAGGTACAGTCGAGATAACCGCGCACTCTAGTGACTATAAAGCGTACGACAGCGACGATGGAATCGACGACGCCCTATAGATGTGCGCGAACAGTGATTATTCATACTATAGTTAACTTGTTTATATCGAGAATGGGCTGGGTGTGTACGTTTGGAGCTGTATCTGCAGTTTAGTTTGCGAGCCCATCCGAAATGTCGGCCACCCAGCCGGCTACAGTTGACGGCCCTTATATAGTGTACAAGTGATGATACCTGTAAGGGATGGCAAAACCAGCGAAGGCTGTGGGAGGCCGACGGCGCCGCTTTTGCCCGTAAATTCACTTCGCGCCGTAGTTAACGTAAAACCCGAGCGACGAGATGGGGAGCACAGGCGGCGGCCGCCCAGTCAATAAATTTACTTCACGCCTCACTAGCTGCGTCTAGAGGGTCCGTTCCAACGGTCAAGACGGGGCGATGGCGACGTCCCTGGGAGAGGCACGCCCAAAGAGTGGACTTGGAAACCCTATTCCGAGCCTCGCGGATGGGGGAGCATGTCGACCAGTCTTCGGCAGGACACATTCCTGGCGAGTTTCGCTGCGTAAACACCATTCCGCGCGGACATACGTGGGCCTGGACCGGCGAGGCCACGTGACTCGAGGAGGCAAATTGGGCGACTTTTGAGTAGGCGATCAACGGGATCCAACGCAGAGAAGGGAGCCCTTTTGAGCTGAGAAGTGCTGCGAGGCAGTTCTCTGGGCCTCCTGAGGTCGGACGTTGCCTGAGGCTGATACCTGTAACCTTTACAACATGCTGTATACCTAAGATTTGCTAGCAACTTTCGCTGTATACGTAAGCTTGCTTTTCTTTCGACCTCTCCAAGTATCTCCATCGAAACAATCGCAACGACTGTTTATGACAGCGCACCTCTGAAGATGAAACATCGCTGGCCTGGTATTCAGCCTCGGGCTGAACGGTAAACGGAAGAACAAGGAAGAACTCGAAAATTTACCGGGTCGATGACCGTAGCGGTTAGACGTAGCATTATGCAGCTAATTAAGGGCCAACCAAAGAGAAATAAAAATGTTGCACACGCTCAGTCATACAAGAAGCCGGGATACGTAACTTGATTGTTGTCGTGCACACCTACGTCCCTTGCTAAGGTGCTTATCGGTAGGAAACAGGTCTCGCGGTATCCACAAACACGCTATCATGCTAATATGGTTCGTGAGAGGTAACTTTAGTCAGTCCAGGTACAGTGACCGACTGCCCTTACACGTACTCTTGACGACCTTTGCGAATTCTGTCCCACACACCTGTATGAGGAGAAACAATCATTTGTCGAGCAAAATACGAGAGGCAGTATTCGCGGTAACAACGCGAAACATACAGACATCCACAAGTGGAGTGAGCGATGGCATCCACTCGATATCGCACAATGAGTACGTACAGCTGCACCGAACATCTCCGGGTGTACTTGGAGTCCTGCAGACATGACCATGGCCTATACCAAGGATGCTCCGGCTCATTTCTGTGCATCAGACCGGCCGTTTCTGAATAGAGAAATTGCGTCACCGACGAGGACTTCTTTCTATACCTGTATGCGTGTCCGCGCGTTGTTCAAGGTTAATCCTGGAAGTGTGACAGTTGCACGACAGCCACTCGCTTAACACGATCCCACACTCCCAATGTAAATAATTAAAGGACGATGAATAGAAATAAATGAAGAGGCTGTCCTACTTCAGCCTTTTATGTACACTTCAGTAATGGCTGCCCAGTTACGCGAATATGCCTGTGGGAACCAGAGCTCAAATGCGGGGGCACCCTATGCATTCTAAGATACCTTGTTGAACACGGCACGCAAGTAGATATTACCATATGCGCCCCAGTAAACTTCATTCTCATTGTTAGGATAAGAATAAAATCAACAATAAAGGCATGGGGAAAACCTGTACCTGTCGGAGCATACCAGGTGAGTATGCCCAAAATAACAACAACAACAACAAAAAAAATGTTGACTCGACCGTAACCACAAGGTAGCGGCGTTTAAGCGATCCCTGCTTTGGCGATACTGGGCATACATAGAAAGAAAAGAAGAAGAAAAAACACGAGGCTACTTTCCATCTGCTGAACTAAGCACCAGCCGTTGGCTCCGCAACAACGCAGCAGAGCTTAAACAGTACACAGAAGGCATCAACGACGTTCTCTCCGAATGGGACGGAAAGCGCTCAAGGCGGAGTCGTGGCCTCTTTCGCGAGATGGGGCCAACGACGCCACCGCGGTCCTTCCAGAATGCCGCATGCCGCGCGGTTGGGTAGGTATTTAAAGCAGCCATTTGCGCGGAGGTCGGCGGCGCCTCGTGGATCGATTGAGCCGTAAACCTGTCGACGACGCTGGTGGCCCCTTGTTTGCACTCGCACACGCAAGCATGTACGCCAGCCACTGTGTTTATTGGACACCCACCCCGATAGAGGGGGCCACAGGGGCCGGTGTTTCTTGCGCGAAGACTGCGTATATGTGTGTTGTTCTTTCATTCCGTCTACACCTTTGGCTTGCTGAGCACCCATTTTTATTCCGCGTTCCGGGTCCTGTTTCGCGCGGCGTCTGACTGCTCAGCGACGTACGTAATCGTGTCGCGTACAACATGACCGGGGACGCAGCGAGAAATTTTTTCGGGGGGGAGGTCCAACCCCCCCCTTTGGTGTATATTCGTGCGTGTGTTTGTACGCGAGCGCGCGTATATACGCATACAAAATGTTAAAATTCCGGAGGAACCCCCCCCCCCCCCCATACCACACCCCTGGCTACGCCACTTAACGTGGCGTCGGACTGGAAATCACTTCCGCTGCGCATTCCTTTAAAGGTCACAGTTAAAGATGAACGAAAAAAAAATCACGCTGTGAATAGCATTATCATTCATTTATTGTAAATGCATTAATGCAAATACGAAGTAAATACTATACAGAAGGAGGACCCAAAGTAAAAAACTGTCAGGGGGACCTGACAGACAGTTAGTACATGTATGAAAAAATGTAGAACAAAATATTGGCAACTGAGGTAAAACCAGCGAGCGAATGAAAACAATCTACACATTAAAAGTATACCTATTCAAACTGTTGGTATAGCTTTAACATCGTATGCAATTGACAAGCAGTTCACGTCCAGCAAGTTCCCGCTTGTGTGTCTTGGTGGAGGGAACGAAAAAGTGTCGTGAGAGTCGAGGTGTTACGTTTTTCGTAAGAACCAAATGAAGGCGGAGCGGACAAGGCTAACGAATGCAGTCATGGCTACCGCGTTCCCTGTTACTGTCTTCATTGGGTTGCTTCACGGCTTCACTGTCTCTTAGCTTCATCGGGTTGCTAGCTATATAGGTCAATGACATCATGCGAGTGTACATTGTAACACAGAAAAACATGTCTACGAATATATACCATGCAGGTGTTCATTATTTGTACCGAAAATGATACACATACACGCGAGCGAGGCTCACATGCAAATCGATGTTGTCATTCTGTCTTATCGTAAAGGCTACTTTCGCTAAACGCGTTTTGTCGCGATATCCTCACGCCACCTTTCATCATGTGTTGATTTCTCGTATTGTCCTTGTAATTCTTTTAGCTCTTAGAAAACGCAAGGCGAAAAAAGAAAGATAGAAAGCGGCACCGCGAAAGGCAGTTTGTTGAAGTGAGCGCACATCTGAAACCCTAGGGCCGCATACGCCCGTAAGGCCTCCTGCAAGCGGCCCTCCGCGGAGCCCCCTCTATATCCCGACCCTCCAGAGCGATCAACTATCAGCAAACTCCCTGCTGTTGACGTGGTAGAGCTCTCGCCCTGTGTGGTCCTCCACCAAACTGCCGTCGTGACAATGCCCTGACAACTAACAAACTAACCGTGGTCCACAACCAAACACCCTTGACTGTATACTCCAACCGGCCCGACCAAGAGAAGACGCGTCACTGAGCCGTAAACTGTGTTTTGTCAGCCAGTGCTCACTCGAAACAAACAAAAAAAAATAATCTCCACCAACAAGTGCCGGGCTGACCTGTTAACGTCCACTGACACCTGCCTTCGATTATCGCAGAGAGAGAGAGAGAGAGAGAGGCCATGTTTCGAAACTCTCCTTATACAGCTATAGGCAACAGGTGCGAAGATATTGAACACCGAAGCCGAAACGTCCAAGAGCCGAGGCAAATCGCCGCGAGAGTCAACCGCGCTCCTTCACTTCAAAGGCCCCACACGCGCCGTCAAAACCTCTCGTGGGTGAAAGCGCTCGCATTATAAAGTCGTATACGGCGTCTGCCGCACGCAGCGCGAGCAAACACGGCTTTCTCGCGTCGGCCGCTGTTTGCATTATACGACAGGCATAACAGGCGCCACGTGGCCTCGTCTCTGTGATGAGTGCTGCCGCCCAGCGGCCGTCCATACACACACACTCAGAGCACCATTTGTCGTCTTCGTCGTAGGGGGTCTTTCTCGGCGGCTCAACGCCGTCTCCTGCACGTGAGCATGCAGACAACCCTTTCGCGGAGAGTGGCTTTCGTGCTGTGGTGGACGGGAGAAGTGCGCTGCGGAAAAGGAAAGCGTGGATGAGCCGGCCCGGCCCGCGTCACGTGCTGGGAGTGTATACGTTTGTACTGACGAGCGCAGAGTGCATGACGCGTCGGTTGAAACGGTGGCGTTTGTGCCATACTCCTTGAACTTCGGTGAAGAGGCCACCTGATTTCATAGCCGGCCCTTCGATCCCTCAACTGTTTACAAGGAGTTCACGAGAGACTCGAGCTCTTTGCAGCGCTTCGGATGCGTGTGGCTTGGCATACTGCATACGCTACAGTGAATATAAACCTGTTTTATTTATTTATTTATTTTTTTTTGTGCAGGTGCGTGTTATGTGTACCAGAGAGGGCATATTCGTTTGGTAGCACCGATGCACAATAACACAAAGTTTCGGAGGGTAGCGAGAGCGAAAACAAAACGCAGCGGTAGGCTCGCCTATTTTATGCGTGAAGCCCGAATTTCTGACGATAGCTTGCAAAATATATGCCGGTAGTAGAATGTGATCGACAAGGCAGATTTCTGGCACGGGAAGTACGCATGACACGCTAAAGTATGACGCAGACCCGAATAAAGACAATCGACTGAGAAGGAAAAAAATTGGCGAAGCTTACAATAAGCCACGCAAACCTTGAAACAGCGAAACTGAAGGATTATGACGACTAATCTGGTTTGCTTCTAGGTTGTTTCTAGGTCTTAGCCAGGCCATGCAGGTTGTTTCTAGGTGGTTTCTAGGTCATTGGTAGGCTTTAGCTAGGTGATGCTAGGTTGTTTCTACGTTGATTCTCAGCGCAGAGGAGTTCGAGTTAAACCACAGACAGTCACACGGGCACGTCGTCGTTGGCGTCGGCCTTCCATCGCTTCGAGGGTCTCCTCGCAGCCGCCGTTGCCTTTCCCGCTACCTATACACTCCGTTTGGGACCTATAGGGGGCGCCTTGAAAACCGCGCGCAGCGCCGCGAGGTGGTGCGGCGGGCGTGCAACGTTGAGAATCTTAGCAGACAGCAGCGCCTCATTGCTTTGACAGCTATGATGGCGCAAGCGCCCGTAGACGGCGCGTTAGTGCTTCGAGCTGGATTTAAAGATATCGTCATTCTGCCGCGATGCCACCATCAATAAAACGGAAAACCTGGACGAAATCGGCCACGTTTTCCATGTTAGTGAGCGCCTTGCTGCGCGTCGTCAGTACTGACGGGTAAGTGATTGCGTCAGGTGTGTGTAATGCAAGATGCTTACTCTATAACCGTCGCGGTAAGTTGTCAATCTTTGACACTTATAACATTATTGGTGCGTGTCCACTACCCGCGTACTTGCAGAATACACAGAGCATTTAGAATTATCGATGGCTCCACGGACACTCGCCGTAGAAATCACGGTGAGTGGCCGGGCGGCGTGCTCCTTTGTTGCGGCTTCGTGCAACGGTGATTTGCAGTCACCGAGTCTCGCAAAGAGCTTTGCCTGAAATTGTCGCGGCATTATCATCGCTCATCATGATCACAGTCTTTACCTGACCGCTCACACTGCTTATGCTAAGAGCTTGAGGCGCGGGCGAGAAAGAGAACGTGCTACGATTTCGGCCAGAGAGGACGCCGAAGCCCCGTTTCGTCTTTCGCTTCACCTTGTGAAGTGGCGACGACGACGGCACGGTCACTTCGGCCACCGTCACGTCTGTCATTTACTACAACCTCTTGCGTTGTTTATGTTGCTTTCCGAAACACACTGACATGCACATCCGTCGCTACAGCATTCGCAAAGCTTCGTTTTTTTCGTACAGACCTTGTAGTTCTGCTACTCTGCGTCTTAGCTTGATCCTACCGAGTGCGCATAGCGCTGCTGGGCGGCTAGTTGTGTTTACGGTAATATGCTACGTAACTCAGTTCACCCCTAAACTGATGGTCCTATCAACCCAGCAAAGCACTAATTGACCTCACGTTGCATACCCCATAACTGCGAAGGGTAGACGGCGAGGTAGTAAGGTCCATTAAAATGTTCCATCAGTCTTTAGCCGAATTATAATTCAGTTCAAGACTGATGGAACGTATGCAAGGCATTTTATAAAGTGCCTTGCATACGTTTCTTTTCTCACCAGCTCTATGGCAGCAGGAACATCACGCAAGATCATTGCACCTGTAGAGGTGGTGTCTCAGACCAATTCCAAGCATGCAGCAGCAGAACGCGAGACGGTTGAGGGAGCGGGAACCAAACATTTTTTTTTCGTCGCACAGCCGTGATCCACTTATGTCGCTGCCCAATAAAGCAGAGACGAGTCGAGAAACTGTGAAACGTCGTTCCCGCAGGACACGACGTGTACCTGTTGGTACAGTCGACCACGCAGCAGTTCATTGATTACGGTAAACTACGTGCTAGCGGGCGTGAGAGAGCGTTTGGTTCTGCTCGGGCTCTCAACGACTGTCTCTTCTGACGGCCGCGCTGTGGCGCGCCAGTCGCAGTGCACGGAGGTGTATAGTGTTCTCTCGTTGTACCTACTCGGGGTCTTCGGGTCGCCGCCGTCGCTTCAGAGCCATTTCTTGACCTAATTGTTGCCTTCTTCATTTTTAATGGACCAGTAGTGAGATTTACCCAATTTCTGTGGCCCATACCCGTTTATGACGATGATATTTATTATTATTTTTATTTCCAGGATACTGCAGGCTCAGAACTGAGCCCATGCAGGAGTGGCATCAAGGGTGAATCACAAGCACTTTTACAAGCAGTAAAATAGCAATTCATAAATCAAAACAAGCAGTAATAAACAAGAGTTTTCTGCTAGGCCGCACAGTGGCCCATAACCGTCTGTTGGGCGAACTGTTGCCTTCTTCATTTTTAGTGGACCAGTGGTGAGTAGTGGACTTCATCCAACCTCCGTGGTACATACCCATGTATGATGGCCATAGTTTTTTGTGATAGGCCACGCAGTACTCCTACCCGATAGGACGCCCAAATTAGGGGCTAGCCTAAACAGCTTCGCTGTTAGAAAAAATAAAATAAAATAAAGAACCGGCTTTGGTCTTCGAGTCGTCTTAGGCAAATGCATGCGGGGCCATGTGAATTTTTCAGTTTGGATGGGAAAGCAACAGCGACACGGCATAATGGAAGGCCACAAAACCGGGTGTATACTGGCTGTTTGCAAGCGCTAAGCGGCTCGTCCCTTTCAACACAGCTGCAGATTATAGAGCGATTCTCGAGTGTAGAGGGTTGGATAGCTTCCGAAAGCGACCACAGCGGAAGACCTCTGACCTCCCACGATTCACAGGCACCGCCAGCACATGAGCGGGCAAACACAAGCGCGCTGCGCAAAGGGTCCGAAGAAACTCAAGACGCGTGCACACACGCATCGTATCGGGAGCGCAGCGAGCATAAAGCGTGCCGCCGCATCTCTACAAAGAACGTTCCAACGAGCGAACTCCGCGGCAGAGGGTAAACATCCTGCGAGAAGTAAGTGGCCGCATCTGGTGGACAAACAGCGGCTCAGGTCGTGGGAACAAAAGGCACAGGGAGAGAAGGTGTAAGCGCAAGACAAAACTATGCTGCTTCTTCTTTCACTGGAGACAGGTTGAAGCGGTGGGGAAGAAAGGACATACGAGAAGGTAGGGATATCTTGAGAAAGCGTCCGAAAGGTATACAGCATGAAATAGAACGACGACAGCTGACTTTCGGAAGGGTATATAGGGCATACATTACGAGAATCAACAGGCTTAGTGCATGCGGTATACAGACAGTTAGATCTCCGAAAGGAATAGACCATACTCCGAGCAAGCCGTAATTGTTTTTGCGAGTGCCGAATCGCCTACACGTTCATAGAATCGCAGGTGGTTCTCCTACATGTCACATGAGCCGCGAGAACGAGGGTGAGAGAAGGAGGAACACTCTCTCCCATCCCAACCGTGCGAGTCACGTGTGAGGAGGGAAATTATGTTTCGTGAGAACGCTATATACAGTATAACGCAATACATTTGCTCTCCACAGTGGAGGTTCTCACTACATCCTGTGCATGCGCACATAGATAGATAGATAGATAGATAGATAGATAGATAGATAGATAGATAGATAGATAGATAGATAGATAGATAGATAGATAGATAGATAGATAGATAGATAGATAGATAGATGCTCATCTTGAAGACTGAAGCAAACTCGGTGAGAGGCGGGCACAACATCAAACGCACAGCCGAAGGAGGAAAGAGAGGAGCTACGCGCATACGATAGAGGCAGTGTGTCCTTTCCTTCTCCACCTGCAACTGAGTGAGGTCCCCAGGGCGGTCTGAGCACAGCGGCTCCGCTTTATGCTCTGTTTCGTGCAAACAAACCGAGCTTCAATCCATTCCCTTCGACTGTACACGCGTGTGTGTGCTCGAGTCATGTGTGCGTGAACTCGACGGAGCCAGGTGAACAGCGAACGGAGCGAAGAGTCCCACGAGCACGCCATACAAGTAGTTTAGGCACTGAGGCATATATGTATACATAGAAAAATGCGCATAGAAAAATGCACGCAGAGGACTTTCGGAGAAGACTTTCTGGCCGTTTTCGTGTGTCTCGGCCTGTTCTTTTCCTCGCCACGAACGGGCAGGCATACGTGACGGACATTTTGTTTTGCGGACATGTAGTACATGCAGTATAGGATTTGACATGTATGAAGGTGCACGTGTGAACACGAATGCTATAAATAGTGCTGGCGTCGCCAAATAAACAATGCCCCACAGTGAAACTGAAGAAAACATTTGGCGATTCACCTCGGCAAGGTATAATCTGGCGCGCCACATCCTTGAGGAAACCTGCCAGTCACGAATGTCGTTTTGCTTCGCCGATGAACAACGCTCTGGTTTCGTTCGGTTGGATTAACTTGGCAACGATCCTCGCAATATTTGTATATCTCTGCACTGGCAGAGTGAAATGTTCGTCCGAGGAGTTTCTTTCCAGAGTTACTCTATAACAGGCAGTCTGGTTCACCCTGATAAAAGGCACGCTAATTCATCCTTTAAGAACAGCCGAACGAGCTCACTAAACCCAGAAGGTTATCTTAATAAGGCGTCTACATGAATCGAACTAACTCAATATACAGTGCTTTGAAACAGAGCGGAAATAGCTACGGGTGGCAGTCAACGCCACATTGTGTCTACGCAACTCGAGCGGGCCACGCAAGTGTCGCAGCTTTATTCATAGCGCAAACCTTTTAAGCGTAAATTTGTTTGTATTCGTTGAACATGGCGAAAAGAGCGAATGAAGTTACCGCAGCGAGTGGAAGTCGCATAGTTCTGGTTTAGTAAGTCATCCGTTAGCGGCAGGCCAGTACAGCTTTAGAAGTCTGCGGTATTTCGTCCTGAAAGGCGAATGGACACAAGCCCGCACCAATGGGCGCACACTCCAGAGTCCAGCCGGACGGCCGGTGACCCCGCCTTCGGAGAGCATTGCAGGGATTATGAGGAGGACCATTTCTTCAGTCGCGGAGGCAATCGGCTGCCGCCCTTCGGTCATCAGCGCGGGGCCTAGCTCTCCGGATTTCTCAAGTTGTGCCCGACTATAATAAACTACACCGTTACACACTGAATCTACACACGCTAACGGGAAAGATACAGGTGCACATGAGTACTCACAAAGCCGTGCTTGTCGGAGATGTTGTTGGTGAGCTTGAGCTTGTGGAAAGAGACCACCTTCTGCATCCACTGTTCGCCCGTAGACGGCGAATCCGGGTGGATGTACATCCGCTTGGGCATCTCGGGGTCGGCCTTGCCGGCAATCATCCACCGGCTATTGTGGAACTTGTACCGACAATCGTCGGCGGCCACAATGTCCATGAGGAGGATGTACTTGGACTTCTTGTCCAGGCCGGACACTCGTACCTTGTAGGCGGGGAACATGCGCCTGTCGGGAAAGGGAAAAGCGGAAACAGCTGCCTCAGATCTCAGGACAGAAGACTTCGGTAAACAGATGGAGAGAGATAGTTAAACGTGAGTAATGTGGCTGCTTGAGCTTATTCTCACAAAATATTTATCAACTATAGCGCAGAAAGACACACAAGGTCAAGGGGTATATCAAAAATATCAAATCTATCGCAATGACCGCGCTGTTTCTATTGGCGGTGGTGTGCTACTTGCAATTACTGAAAGCCTTAGTAGTTTTGTAGTTCCCATTACTAGCGATATTGAATCAGTGTGGTGTTGTTTGACAATGAACTTTAAAAAAATGATTATTGGTGTTTGTTACCGCTCACCGTCAACCAATGCATCATTCAGTGATAACCTTCACGACTGTTTAAATCAAATTACTGTACAGTATCCTGGTGCTGATATACTTCTTATGGGTGATTTTAACTTCCCCAACATTGTCTGGTCTGCCATGTGCCCATTTTCAAACCCATCATCAACCGAGTCCAACAATTTTATATCGGTTTGTGCTGATTTCGACCTATCGCAGTTAGTTGTTTTGCCTACTCGTATCACAAAAAATTCATCGTCCCTTTTAGACCTTGTTCTGACGTCAGTTAAAGACGTCGTTTCTTCGATCACCCATTTACCTGGCCTCAGTGACCACGACATCTTGACTTTCAGCCTAGTTACAACACATTCAAAACCATGCAAACGGTTCAAAACTATTAAAGATTACGGGAAAGCTAACTATGACGCTATTAATGAAGAACTTAGATTATTTCTTGACGCTTTTCTACCAGGTGTATTCCAGCGTTCAGTACAGAGTAATTGGAATATGTTTAAATCCACAGTTTCAAAACTAGTTCAGAAATATGTACCTATTCGTCGTATATTTGCCAACAGCAAGGCACCCTGGTACAATAGGTACCTCAACCGACTTGCTAATAAAAAGA
The DNA here is from genome assembly GCA_030522465.1 of Rhipicephalus appendiculatus. Taxonomy (NCBI): domain Eukaryota; kingdom Metazoa; phylum Arthropoda; class Arachnida; order Ixodida; family Ixodidae; genus Rhipicephalus; species Rhipicephalus appendiculatus. The sequence goes on from JALIZH010012893.1 coordinate 3,046,186, forward strand.
AACGTTACTTTCGTAGAGCAAAACTTTCTCGGAAGGCGTCTCATTGGTTTTCATACAAAACAGCCGCTTCGTCGTACATTTCCGCTTTGAAATGCAGCAAATTTTCTTTCTTCAATATTACTCTTCCAAACATGCTTAAAACTAACCCGAAAGGCTTTTGGAATGCGCTAAGGGACAACAGTGACCATAAGTTTACGCTATCGTATCCATCTGGTGATCCCGTGCCGATATCTCTAACTGCCCATGTGTTGAATGATACCTTCGTTCGATCATTTTCATCTACGAAAACCAATACGATGCCTAACTTTCCACGATTCAACTATCCTCCCATGGATTCAATTGTGTTTGATTCCGTAGGAATCGCAAAGATAATTGACAGACTAAAACTGAGTTCCTCTTGTGGTACAGATCAGATCAACACAAAATTTCTTAAAAACACGAAAGAGTACTGTTCAATTATTCTAGAGTGTCTTTTTTCGCAATCTTATGACTCCGGTTCTTTACCTGAAGACTGGAAAACAGGTAAAATTGTCCCAATTTTCAAATCCGGGAAAAAGAGTGATCCCTCAAACTTTCGTCCTATCTCACTTACGTCAGTTCCATGTAAAATTTTTTGAGCACATCATCTTCACGCATCTTGTCAACTATCTAGAGGATAACAGTTTCTTCTCGACCTCGCAACATGGCTTCCGAAAATCTTTTTCGTGTGAGACCCAGCTAATCACCTTCACAAACAACCTACATGTATATGTTGACTCTGGCTTTATTGTAGATTGTATTTTTTTAGACTTTGCGAAAGCTTTCGACAAAGTTAACCACTCCTTGCTGTTACATAAACTAAGTGCTTTTAATATTGACCCTCAAGTACTCGCTTGGATTCGTGAATTCCTTTCCTGTCGTGTACAATATGTTACAGCCAACGGCTCTGACTCTTCATTGGCAGCAGTTGGATCAGGCGTACCTCAAGGGTCAGTCCTTGGCCCGCTGTTATTTCTGATCTATATTAACGACCTACCTACTAACATTTCTTCCCAAGCTTGTTTGTTTGCCGATGACTGTGTCATTTACCGGAAAATAGCCAGCGATTCAGACGTCACATCACTACAAAATGATTTAGATACCATATCACAGTGGTGCCGCACGTGGCACATGGAACTGAACGTCGCTAAATGCAAAAGCATGCGCGTAACCAGACGCAATGTTACCACTCCGTCCTATTCCCTTAACAATTCACCCCTGCAAACCACAGCTTCTTATCGCTACCTTGGCGTCCACATATCTAATAACTTGTCATGGAAGCATCACGTCCATCACATATTAGCTAAAGCAAACCAAACTTTAGGTTACTTAAAAAGAAAGTTCTATCTTGCTCCGCCATCGCTAAAACTATTGCTTTATACTACCTACGTTCGCCCTCAGCTAGAATACGCCTCATCTGTCTGGGACCCGCACAACTCTACATTAACACAAAGCATCGAGGCAGTGCAAAATCGCTCAGTTCGCTTTATTTCATCTAACTACGATCGCAATGCCAGTGTCTCAAACATGAAAGCTGATCTTAATCTACCTTCCCTAGCGGAGCGTGAAAGCAATCGCGCATCTGCCTTTTTCACAAAATTTACTACCATAACGCCGCCCTTCGTTCCCTGTTCATACGCCCACCTCCATTTCGCTCACGCCGACTTGATCATCATCATAAGGTTGACATACCATTTTTTTCAACTACTGCAGGCTCGCAATCATTTGTTCCCAGGACAGCAGGTGATTGGAATCGCTTACCAGCCTTTATAACTGATATAATCGATACAACTGCTTTTAAAAATGTATTATCCAGCGTACTGTAGCACTGCATGTTTGTTTGTTTCTTCAACGCCTTGTACTTTACCAAATTTTTGTGTTTATTTTGTATAATGCTTCCACTTTTACGTTTACTTACATGCTATTATTGTTCATGCTTTTTGTTTACTATGTACACCCCCCACCCCCCTCTGTAATGTATTTATACTCTGAGGGTACTATAAATAAATAAATAAATAAATAAATAAATTTGGTTCCTTCTGTTCCTGTCTTTCTCCTCTGTAACTAACCAGTAATTAAAAGCGCGCAGACGCGCCACTACGTTCGTAACGTAATAGTTAAAATATACACTCAGTATACATGAACAGTACCCCCCCAACAAAACAGGCGTTCATATGCAGCGGGTGTTCACATTTTTCAGTGGGACAACTGACTAACTTTGCGCATGACATTGAAGATATGCGTAAAAAAAATTTTTTTAGGCAATAGTGGTCTTTTTCATAGCTCGCACGTGACGACATGGACGCTGGTTCTTAACGTATACAGGTGCTACAACTTGGCGACTTTGATAACATCAAGGCAGCATAATCCCGCAGCGGTAAACCAGCTGCAATGTGACAACGTCGCCCCTGTGAAGTGTTATTGACCTCTGTGCATGAATAAAGAGATATCATGCATGTGATGCACTGATAACAATAACGCCACATCACAAACTTCGCGTACACTCTTAATAAAATCCCCAGTAAAGTGCTGGCTATAACCAGGACACTAGACGAAAATGGTCTAGTTTCCTGGTTATATCTAGCACTTTAAGCAGGACATGATTAAGAGTGTACTGCCGTGTCAATACTCCATGGTGGTTTCAGCGACGTCAGTTCAAGCCATGTATGCACATAACATCTACGTTGAGCTTCGTCGCATTGAAAGTTACCGACAAGGTTGAAGATAATTTCGGGAACTATTTCATCGTGAAATCGTTCTGTGAAACAAAAGTAAGCACCACGTACAAACTTCACATACGCAAGGATTCTAGAGCTGTATACGCGATAGTCCTGATCCAAACAGAGCCAGGATATGACGACGATAAAGTCTGGAAAGGAACATTTTATAGGCTTGTGCTATAAGAAGTCATCCAAACGAATCCCCCGGCATCATGCGCTTTTGCGTAAGAACACACATACCGTGAGATCGGAGATGACGAGAACATAAACGAAGTGAAAACAGATCGCTTTTCAAGAGTGCGATAGGCGTTAAAAGGAATGATGAATCAATTTTAATGGCGAAAGCGCCGCTCATCATTCATCAAATAACGCAGTGTATGTATAGGCTATGTGATAGCGCTAATAAGGTATGACACATACGCCCAGTGTCGCTTAATCACTCGTGTAACCCCGTGAACCATTTAGGATAATGGCTTTCAATAGCAATTCTTTAAATTGGAGGTGATATGTAGCGAGCGACGATTTCTTTCCCACACACACACACACACACACACACACACACACACACACACACACACAAAAAAATTGTTTAGTGTTCGACGGCACAGGAACCGCACAAAGCAACAAAGAGGGCCACCATGCAAGCGTGCGCGCACATGCATGCCAACACTACCCCCCTCCTCCGATAGACAGAGGCCAATAGCACGAAACAAGCGCTTGCGAGTACAGCTCGTTTAAGTACTTACGAGAACCTCGTCTGCCCTGTCACACACACACGCACGTGACGAGGCAGACGTTGATCAAGCTACTTGAAGGTCGAAATCTATAGCGTGAATGTAGAGTACGCGTACAAAGAGAGTGCAGCAGATACCGAGTCGAAAACCTACAACTCATGGTGGCCCATGTATATCTATCTACATCGAGTGGGGGAGGGCCGGATGTGCGGATGCCCTTCGCGTGCAACGAACACGTCAAAGGCACGTCAAACGTTTTTGGCGAGTCGCTAGACGACGGAGGAGGGCACAGCCTCACGAGAGGGGGCTCTATACATATATATAGACTCGACAGACTGTACTGTATATATTATTCAGGGACGCGGCGCAAGTGGAAAGAAGGCTGGTCGAGGGCGAAAGCGCGACTCATTAAAACGTCGTGCCGAATTAGCCGAGCTGTAGAAAGAAGGCATCACGAAGCCAATGGGCGATCGAGTCACCCACGTAATTGCACGCCGCCTCGCTGCATGCACGGCGAGACGCATGCTCATCGGTCGCGGCCATCAGCAGAACGAGGCCCTGTCAAGGCGTCTATGAGAAGATCGTGCGCGCTTCATGCCACCAAGCGAGCGAGCGCGCACACGTCGAAGTTGAGTGTGCATGTAGTGCACGCTGCGCTCAGGGGTTATTGCACGGGGAGAGCGTATCGAAGAGAAGACGCGGAGAATATGGAATCGCTATCATCCGTGAGTGTCTCTCTTCAGCTGCGACCGCGAACAACTAACTGAATGAGGCGTAATTTCGCAAATGTGCTACGGTTTGGGCAAACTCGGTAAACTGGCACCGCCATCCTGCATCGTTTATTGACGCTACATGATTCTTCAAAAAAAAAAAAAAACTGAATGGAGTTCGTATAGGTGCCACCCTCCCCATCCCCTAAACACAAAGGGTGGAGGGGGGAGGGGGCAGGGAGGGTGGCTCCTTTCTTAATTCTTCATCTTTGCATCGCGATGTGACCATAAGGGCCTCAGTGGCAGTGGTTAGGGAGGAGGGGGGAGGCGCCGGGGAAAAGCCTCGCCTCCCCCCCTCCCCTAATGGAAAACCCTGCGCACACCTATCGTGATGCATGACTTTTGAAACATATCGAGTGTATCTCTACGTCAGATGCGTCGAAGACAAGGGAGGAAAAGCATTTGTTCCATGAAACGCGGCGCGGGAAGGAGTAAAACACTTTTGTCCGTTTTGTCCTTTCCAGCGCAACATATTATCGCAGCACTTCCACAATTGAGTTTTCGAAGAATACCTTTATCAGTCTAAAAAGTATTTCGCGCCAGGATATCTCTTCAGCGAACCGCGATCGCCGCGAGGAGCAAGTGCAGCAAGCATATCGTTTCATATCCAGCTTGACAACAGCCGCGGCGATGCTCGCCAGACTGAGGAGCGATCGCGCGTGCGCGCACCGAAGCGCGGGAAGCCTACCCACATGCAAACGCCAGGCGCATGTGGTTGTGCATACGCGCTCTCTCTGCGTCACTACACACCACGACGATGACGAATTAGTAACCACATTCCCATGTAATTCGTAGTGCTTTGCGCGCACTGCGCCCTGTTTTAGATGTGAACAGTGAATCAGCGCGTAGCAAGGGGGTGGCACACCGGGCCCAAGACACCCGCCCCCCCCCCCCCCCCCCCCGATTTTTTTTCGTTTGCCATGACATACAGAGTACAATATGACACACAACCACATCTGCCTGCCCGGCTCCCACATCAAATCAAGGAGGTGCCCCCCCCCCCCCCCTGAAACAATTTCTGGCCACGCCCCAGCAGTGAATTCTCAGAAGAGCTCGGGAATGGTAACGCCCACCGATGTTGCGTAGGCCACATCGATGTGCGTCCAACAGGTTCAATGCCACGTGTAATTGGCCCCCTATCTTGGTTTATGACAATGTTTCAGTAACAAAAATCAGAAATGCATTTCGCTTTAGTTGCGTGAGCGTGTGTAGGAGTAACACCATGATATGGATACCTATGCAGGGCTGGCCAGATACTTCATAGAGCCAATCAGAAGTCGCTGATTGCCATTATGTATACAACTTATACGGATTATGGATCAGTTTCGGATGCGCTATAAACAATTTTCTTTGTAGAACCTCTAGCTCGGGTTGTTAAACGTCTTGAAATATAACTTCTCTCCTCTGAATAATTAACGGGCAGTAAATTACCAATAAATGAACGAGTGAACGTGTCTGGAACCGTAAATTCGAAATGATTGCACGAATTATTTGTGGTGTAGCGGGTGGTTCACTTATACTGACACTTGTACCCACCAGGCTGAAAAGCTACAAAAATCTCGGGACCTAACGTCAGGTAGCTAAAACCCGGGTTTTAGTTCAATGGGATTTTCTCATTATTGCCCATTGTAGCCCAACGTTAATGAGCCCTATGGAATCTCAGGCGCATGACACGGCTGCATTACACTCATGACTGACTTAGTGAACTCGGCCTGGTATGGTAAAACGACGCAGGAAAACACGAAGGAAAATGAAATGGACATATGGGCGGCAGAAACAAAAGAATAGATGTTGGTGTTGCGCCACATATTTATTCATGTGCAGTGTCCAACCACACCGGTGGTCGAGTAATTGTTGAGTATTCACGGCCAATGCGGAATGTACTGAATTCGATTCCCAGTGCCGTCGTAGAACCTCCGGTCTTCATAATGTGAAAAAAACGTACCCTGACCTCACGCTCGGAGTTGTGAGTAGTTAATTATATAGATGGCGATGATTTATCATTTCCGCTGTCTTATTTCATTCCCATAATGAAGCTGCACCGTGCTGTCTTATGGCTTGCAGAAACAAGCATTTTTCCTATCACCAAATATCTGCTATGCTGACACAGCGTTGACCATGCAGCACTTCCACGCAGCACCCATTTGTGAACTATTTTCCTAAGACATATAATCCTAACACATATATAGAATTCCTAACATATAGAATGGCTCCATAAGGCGCGGCATTCAAGGATTGATTGGGCATGGACCCTGTCACCCTATGGGTTGCACTTCAATAGTCAACATCCCTACCTTCTTCTCCGTCTTTCTATCTCTCTCTCTGCCTTAAGTACAAGGATTGGACAATTTCGGCAGCACCCCGTAAGTGCCAACCACATGGAGCGTATTTGCGACGTTATACAGCGCCGCGTCTAGGTGCTTCCCTCCCACATACATACCGCATCTCGTAACAGCGCTGTTGTTATCATGGCGAAAATAAGTATAACACTGAGTTCTTGCTTCCCTTCGACCCTTCTAAGGAGCGTATCTCGTTTCAAAATAATATACGATGTGGGCATTGCGCGTATGGACGCTCCGTGGTGCCGCAAGTAAGTAAATTACGCCCCCCCCCCCCCCCCCCCCACCCAATGTGTAACTGTCGCGTCACTGACTGAAAGCCGACGAACTAATGGCTGAGATAGATTAAACGACACATATGGAAGAGCGCGCAACACGTATCTCTGTCTATCTATCTATCTATCTATCTATCTATCTATCTATCTATCTATCTATCTATCTATCTATCTATCTATCTATCTATCTATCTATCTATCTATCTATCTATCCGGTTTACAGGTGAATGAGGGAAATGAAGAGAAGGACGATGATGAAAGTTATAATACTGACACAATGTCTCCTCCGTCACACACACACACACACACACACACACACACACACACACACACACACACACACACATATATATATATATATATATATATATATATATATATATATATATATATATATATATATATATATATATATATATATATATATATATATACTCGTGAAGGAGGAACCGTCACGTCAGTGAAAAACACTTAGGTCCAAATGACACGCTGCCGCCGTCAGTGCGCCGCCGCCGGACGTGAGATCACGGCGGCGGCGGTGGAGCTGTCGGAAATTGCACGGTGTGCGCGCGGACAGTGCACGTCGCGCCGCGTCGCCGCTGCCGCTGCCGCCAGCGCCACCCCGCGTCGGCGACGACGTTAAGCGACGCGTGTGCGCGAGAGCGTGGAAAAGGCGGGCGTGAGCTCGTCGGTGTGATGGGCTGCTGTCGCGGCCCGAGAACACGCAGGACATTCGAGATAGCGGAGCGCGCCGGCGGTGCCGAACAAAGTGGCGCGGAGAAAAAGACAAAAGAAAGTGAAAACAGGTTCGTACAGTTAACGAAAAAAGAAAGAGAGAGAGAGAAAAGTAAAATAGGCGCTGTACGCTCGACAAACGCGTCCGACGTGTGGGCGGCAGGAAAAACCAACACGGCCACCACACGCCCACAACGTTGATGGTGAAATGATATAACGAGAGGAACCGTATATATAGAGTGAGCCGCCCCGGGCAGGCGCCGGATCACAGTTCACGTCTCCCGGTCGTCAAGCGAGTGGTGCTGCTGTTACTGCTTTTTTTTTCTCGTTTTTTTTTTCTTACCGTATAGTTTGACAGGACAGAGTGCTAAGAAGAGCTTTCTTTGTCCCTGTTGTTTTCATTGCGCTACCTTTATTTTCCTGCTTATTCTGTACAGTATCTTCCGCTAGCGTAATCCCTCTCATTTTCTGTTTCGCACGTATTTTCCCTTCTCTTTTATAAACTTTGCTGTTAAGCGCGTGCGTTTTGAAAGAATCGCAGAGAGTTGCATATAGAGGGCATCGTTATTCTTTGTTTGTATTGCTGAAATTGCGTTCGAGACTATCCTTGTTATTTTTGTACCCCAATCGTGTGATTACGCAAGTGTGATTCCACTTTGTTTAGACAACTCTCGCTTTCACTCTTATCTGTGGCAGCTCCCCTCACGTATTGCGCAAGAGGCGGCGACAAAGGCCTTATCTCAGGTGAGAGGTGTCACCGTCCTCCGATAAGCAGTTCTTATTTTGTTTCGCTCGCACGCTTCGGGTAGCGTTGCAGCGCAGCTATCTCTGCAGGTACGCCAGCAGAAGCGTCGGAGTGTCTACTGTAAGGCCTCTGGAACGAACAAATAACGCAGTGGCCGTCCTCCAGCCACAGACGCTATTCTCCCCAGCCATTCAGTGTTACAACCAACGAAGACGTAGTCGCTCAGCTTGGTTCGGAGGTAATGTCGCAGTAACATATGATTAACATATCATATTCTCATCATCATCACTCATCGTAACTGCTTCATACAACTGATCTACAGCTTCTATTGCTGTCCCTCACATTCAAAGGCATGCGCATACATACATACATACATACATACATACATACATACATACATACATACATACATACATACATACATACATACATACATACATACATACATACATACATACATACATACATACACACACACACATACATACATACATACATACATACATACATACATACATACATATATACTCGTTTCTTGTACGTTTGGCATTACGGGTTTCTCTAAGCGCAACTAAACGCATACGTACGCATAGCCGCGTGCTCTACAGTGTATGCTAAAGCGTGAGCGAAATTCCTCGTTGATGCGATTCACACATGCACAGGTCCACCACGAAAGATCGTCTCGCGTGCAAGACAACACCTTATAACTCCGTTTTACACAATCGAGCATTTCGACCACTGAAATCACCGAGACGCAAGATTGACGTAGTCGACGAAATACAGACATACTCGCCAAATGCGACAAAAACGCACGTGCATGTGTTAGAGCGCTCGCACATCGAAGGCAGAACACGTGCGGCACGTTTTTCTGTCGCACCGGCCTATAGATATAGAAGGAAGCGAAATAGCATCGTGGGCGTGATCGGCAGCGAAACGGGCCACTTGGCCTACGAGCAGGGGTGCAGCAGGCTAATGAAGACGTGTCAAACAACCGCCGGCCCACATACGAGGCTTTCAACGTCCTTTTGTGCAGCTTTTTCGGTATTTTTCTTCTCGAGACCCAAGCCTCGCAAGAGAGCCATCGCCTTTCCTGCACGCTGCAGAGGTGATCCGTGTCACTCCCGCGCACTCACTCACTCACGCACGCACGCGGGCTCTTCGCTGCGGTGGGGAGGGGATCGAAGAGAAGTCGTGCGCATCGCTGACACCCGGCTGTCATTACGGGATTGCGGTGCCCGTCAATAGGAGGAGGCATACACCCTGCGATGCCGCCACCAACGCAGCAGCACCATCTTTGCGTTGTTGTAGATATAAGCGTGCGCACTTTTCTCAATCGGCCTTTCAACGCTTTTGCTCGAGGCACTTGTGCAGATCGAGGTTCCCTCGCCCTTTTACTGTTTTTTTTTTATCATGTTTGCGTTTGCTGGTCTCTTCGTTTCTTTCCCTTTCACATCTCGATGCCCTCGACCCTCGCTCTCACACGCCCTCGAAAAGTGAGCCATAATCTGGACGATCATGCACGCACACGTTTCGCGGGTTGTTCTCAAAGGTGTCGCGGTTATGGCCGGAGGTGTATTGCCTCGATTGGAGCCAGTTGACTAGTCGTCTGTATATACGTATAGACGCAGATTTGAAGATGGAAGGGTGTGGTCTGCGCAGGATGTATGTATATATATATATATATAATGACAAAATAAAGGAGCAAGTGCGAGTATAGTTCTTCTGAAAAACCTCGCTGCTCATTACTTTTGCACCATTCTTGAAATCTATACGCGCTAAATTACGAGGTATAAGGACGGGATGGCTACGTACTTGAATGCCTCTGGTGTATCTGCATACACACATGAGGCATATGAGCAAGGATACATCCTTGCGCCTTATATATAGGAAGTGGGGTAGCCTATACCAAGAGTACGGATGATGAATTTGATTGCCTGTGTTGATGCAGGGCAGCAGGGTCAAAGGGTGGCTCCCTCTATACTATAGGATTGTTCAACGAACGACTGCGTGTGGTGGAAACCTGCACGTTTAGTCTATACGTGTTAAATGTTACTTGTATGGCTGTTCAGATATTGTGCGGATATGTTAAGCATCTGCTAACGCGTATATTCCTAGGACATTCGCATGCACGGGTCGATTGGATGTTGCCATCTTCCATCAAGTATATAGCCCTGCGCCTCTCACAAGTGTACTGTTCTCGCATTACACTGGACACACGCGTGGCTGGTTATTTAAGTCTGAAATGTTTCGCATTCCTCCAAAACTGGACATATACTGTCAAACCAATCGTAAGAAATATGTTTTTCGTAATTTGCGCGGTCGGTCGGTTGCCCCTAACGCTGAGCGAAAAAAATACGATCGAAATGTGATTGAAGTCCAGGCAGGTAAATAGCACGCCGATTTTTTTATACACACTGATCGTTTATTGCGAGCTACGGTATGCTGTAAGCATGGCCTATACGCCACGACACGCACGCACGCACACGCACGCACGCACGCACGCACGCACGCACGCACACACACACACACACACACACGCACGCACGCACGCGCACAAGCACACACACACACACACACACACGCACAAACACACACACACACACACACAGACACACACACACACGCACACACATGCTCCGTTTCTCTCTCAAACACAGTCTTTACATTCGTATACTGACTCTTCCCAATCCACCCTTTCGTTCTCTTCTGACCCTTTCCCTCCATTATTCACTGCGGCAGATTGTTCAGATTAAAGAACAAACGAGAGATAAGGATCTGCAAAATGCCGCCGCATCACCCCTTTCATTTTCTTCTTTTCAGCCCATACATCATCCGCACTGCTGCGCCTGTGGCTGTTGCCTAACGGTGCGAGCGGTTTTCGCGGTTTGCGACGTTTACGACGCCACGCGCTCGGCCGAGATATTCAGCCCGCAAATTACACTGTAAATTGAGTGCGCCGACTGCGGCTATTACGGCCACTCGGAGACAACGAGACCGGGCTTTGATATACGGACCACCTGCGAGCCACCTCGACGTCGGTTCGCATGCCCGGTGCACAGGCCGTGCGCTTATTGAGACGCAATACCGACTGCACAGCGCGAAAAGACAGCTTGGATGGATCAAGCCAGGTTTGCGATGCCCGAATCGGACTGCGTGAAACCGCTTTCACAGACAGATTTACGTAGTTATGATACAGTATAGTGGTCGACGTTAAGGTCTCTATGCCGTATATGTGTCAAGAGTGCGTTTACCCGCAGAATCAATTATAGTAACACGGCGCTCGATTCGTGAGAGCGCAATATACAGGATGAAGCAAACGTCAAACAGAGAACACTGAGGTTGTTTTCGCTTGTGCTGGATAGAGAGAGAGAGCAATAACCCACTCTTTGTGTATGGGATCTAATGAAGACGTTATTGCTCTTTTATATAACAGCGGATAGCCAGCGTTAGTAGACATTAGAAAACAGTAAGCCTGCACTAGCGAACATCAGCAATCATTCAACGATACACTAAGCTAGCATTAGTCAGCGTTGTCTAAAAATAACCGACACTGTTTCTGTGCTGCTCATCCGCTGCCCTAACTTCTGAAAACGAAACTGCGCCCGTCGCCGTCATCTGGCCCAACGCGGATCATCGTCTCAGAACACTGGGCAGCTACGTCACCAGGGTGTGGCAAGAAGATCTTCAGTTGAACGGAGCTAGAATGCAGCGGCTGGTCGCACGCCACCGCCTTTTACGGCTAGGACTACCTAATCGAACTATATAACCAAAATATGTAACTGAAGAAAAAATGTAATCCGATTATTGTAACTGCTTTACTAAATTAATTAAAAGTTTGATTGCAAGTTCTGTCTTTATCTGCCAGGAACGAGGGTGTGCTTAGACTTCGTCGAGCGCTGCCTTCCAGGCCTGAAAAGTATCCACCAACCAGCTAAGTTACGCTAATGCCGATCACTGCCTGCCGAATCAGAATCAGAAATTTATTGATACAAATACAGTAAAACTACATGTGTTTAGTATAAATACACGTGTTTAGTATACATATTAAAGCAAAACGCGGTATAGACCCGTAAACCACCGTTCACAGATCTCGGGAAGGGGGGAGAGGGGGTGTTAAGGATTGTGTTTTCGCATATAGAACGAATCGTAGTGAGGATACGGCAGACACTAAGTAGATACCCCGAAGCAAAGCAAGGCTAACAGATACCCTTGGCAGAAGAAGTGTACAGTCAGCGCCAAAAGTGGGGCTTCATATGCTTAAAATGCTTCATATACTTAATGCGAAGGTCGAGTCTGGCCTCCACCAGCCGCAAGTTGCTTTTTTTTTCTTTTCTTTTTTTTTAAACAAGAGCGAAGCTCTCAAAGCTCGAGGTAAAACGTCGGGTGTCCGCAAAAAACCCTCCCCGCCATTGCACCGACGGAGACAGTGCGCGCAGCCGCGCGAGCCGAGTACGAGCGACGAAAGGCCCGCGCTTCTACCGGGGGGTGCCACAGCCAGCTTTGCAGGTTAGTTCTGGCGCTGGAGTTTGGACATTCTTGCAAGGTCTGTGACAGGCTGTGGTTCGACTCTACTCTGTCTACGCCAAAAGATGACCTTGCATCAGCCCAAAAGGCCACGTTAAGCTTACCCTAAGATCAACCAGCTCCGCAGTTTTTTAAAGGAGCGCTGACATCAAATCTACGCATTTGGATTTTTTTTGCATCAGCGAGTAGCTATCGACCCCCAAGTAACGATTCTCGACTCAAAATGCAGCGGAGAGACGAATAAGTACCAGTAATGTTGATTAATATATCCGCTATCGAACGCGATTCAAAACGGGAGGAAAGCCCGCCAAATTGTAGTGGTCGTAGCGCTACCTCGCGGCCACGTCGGGGCCGCTCCCCAGCTGATCCCGCTGCCCCCCAAAAAAGGTGACGTCACGTCCAGCTGACATCGTTGACATATCGTCTGCTAGGAGCAGACGTGCAGCCATGTCTTTCTCGTCATCCCCGCCGTCGTCGCGGTCAACATCGACAAGCGAGAATGACAACGACTTGGAATTACGAATTGCCGCGATTCGCGACGTCGCGAACCATTTTCGCTTTGATCCCTTGGAAAGCAGCCACGAGGAATTGCCTGCGGACGCACGCTTGGGCCACGCTCAATGGTGAGGTATGGCACAATCAGCTTTATTAGCGCTATCTGCGTGTTACTTGTTGGCGATGATATTTCTTCTTTTGATAGCTCGTAGTCGTGTTATCGTGTACTGCACATGTAAACAACGTTTGATGGCTCGTAGTCGTGTTAGCGTGCACTGCATACCTCGTCAGTTACCGCGTCAAAGTGAAGCGAGCAAATGCGGCTGTCGATCACAGGCGTCCAGTGCCTCGGTCCAACGGCGCGCCGTACGAAGTCCACCCACTGGCTGCGTTGAAGTTCGAGGCTTGAAAATACATAAAAGGCCACGCGCTTTCCGCTTTTTTCGCACCTCGACGGGTA